>OX637534.1:48150322-48547822 GCA_951800035.1 Linnaemya tessellans
CTATGGATATTTCCGGCGGGGTTGATTGTTTATTGCACAGTTAGGAATGTATTATTTTTGAATCGATTAAAAGCAAAACGTTTGACCTTAAAAAACGTCCCGCTAATTTTAACCGCAAAAAATAGTATTATAATAGTTTTAAAACTGCTATAACTTTCGAATGTCTCAGTCGATTTCCTTGTGACAAGCGGTGATTGATGTATCGATATCTATAAAAGAATGAAGAAAACTTATTGTCACATATACATATAAATTTGGAGTGTTTTAAAAATTTACTTATTTTGAATTTTTCATTGCTGATACCTCACGAATGCGTAACCAGATTTTCACCCGGTTGGTAGCGCTCGACATAGGTTTTGATTGTCAAATGCTGATTCGTTTTTGGAATCGGCTACAAAACCCGTTTTAAAATAATTTTTAAAAAACCACTTGTGGATCATAATTTTTTTTTATTTTTTACTTCCGCAAAGAATTCAAGCAATTAAAGTAGAGTAAATGAAAAAAATTAAGAAAAATAAACCAGTAACAACGTCATATGCGACCGGGTCGAATCTTAAATACCCTCTAAATATTTCGTAGATGAAAACTCAATTTTTATTGTTATTTGAACCTCTTAATAATTTTCTATTCCCTTGTAACAGGAAAATCCATAACAAAATCAATAATTCTACTAGCTAGTATAAACATAAGAATGCTTGTTGGTTTTGACTTGGAAAACTGTTCACTCTATTATCTTCCATTAAGGAATTCATTGCAAAAGTACATTAAATTTTAATTTTTAAGGAATATAGGCTTAATGAATACAGCTTTTACACTAATATTGCATATAATTTTCTGGCTTCAAGTTCAACGCTTTGGATATTCTTTGGCATAAAAATCATTTGCTTTACAAAATTAAATAATAAACTTCAAAAATTGTATTCTTTTTTAAAGTTCTTTTTAGTTTTTCTTAGATGACCTTTTTTCCTCCAGGCTGATTGAGCCGATATACGAATTTAAGCTGTGCTCTCCTAAAAAATTTATCAGTACAAATTTCAAGGACCTGGCTCTTTTCGTTTGGTCTGTATCATGCTTTTCACAGACAGACGGAATGACATAGCTAGATTGCCTTTGATTTCATCACTTGTCAAGAATATATATATTTTGTGGGGTCCTAGAGGGATATTTTGCACCACTACACACGGAATGACAAGTTGAATATACCATCCAATTTGTTTTTGGGGGTTATAACAACTAAAAACATTATATTCGACCGGGTCGAATTTTAAATACCCTCCAAATATTTAGTAGGTTAATATAAAATGTTTAACTTGGTGGGACAGAGTTCCTTTATATAATATGTTACGTTAACGCTAACTGAAGGGGGCGGGGTCCAAAAATAGACTATATCGTGTTTCCCAAAGATGGAAGTATGGGCATTGCTAGACCGTCTTAGACTTCATCACTGATCAAGAATATACATACTTTATGGGGTCCAATTATTTTTTGAGGGTATTTTGTCGGGGTCTCTCTGGCAAGAGCCGTGGCGGAGACATTTTACCTTTGCTATAAAAATACAAAAATAAATGTTCGAAATAATTAAATGTAAAATTTATTTAATTTTTTTTTTTTTTGATAGGGTCGTTAAGGGCAAAGGGGTGGGGGAGGGAGTAGGGCAGAGTAGTACATCTACGTCTCAGCTTCGTGATTAATGCTTAAAAATTATATATTTAAGGAATGTAGGCTTAAGTAAAACATTTTGTTAAATTTTTACATTATTTTTGCATATTATAACGCCCACTAAAGGGGGCGTTGTCCAAATGTTTTTTTTTATTTTATGGCTCCAAGGTTAACGCATTTGACATAAAAATATATCATTTGTGAAAAAATTACAAAAAAAACTTTACAAATTATGTTCTTTTTTAGAGGTTGGTTTAGTTCTTCTAAGGGAAACTTTTTTCCCTCTGCCCGATTGAGCCCATTTCCGAACTTGACCGGATATGTTTATACTAAATTTCAGGGGTCTGGCTGTTTTCGTTTGGGCTGAATCGTGATATCCGCAGACTGACGGACATGCTCAGATCTTCTTAGATTTCATCACTGATCAACAACATATAGACGTCATGGATTCTCAGATGGATATTTCGCTACGTTACAAACGGAATGACAAAGTGAATATACACTCCAATTCTTTTTTGGAGGGTATAAGAACAACTTTTGCATCTGACAGTTTTATAATTAGGTATTCAAAATCTCTAACAACGGTTGTTTGTGTGTGGGACTGAACATATTTGGTTTATGGTTGAGAAACATGTTACTTATATTTGTTTGTATGGCCTGTGTGAGCTTTAATATGATTGCATGTAGTGCACAAACATTCTATACCCTGCAAAGAGAATTGGACCCTATAAAGTAAATATGTATATTATTGATCAGTGATGAAGTCTATGACGGTCTAGCAATGCCCATACGTTCGTCTGTGGAAAACATGATATTGTCTATTTTTTGAACCCCGCCCTCTTTAGTAGGCGTTGACGTACGATATTATATAAAGGAACTCTGTCCCACCAAGTTAAACATTTGAAATTCACTTACTAAATATTTGGAGGGTATTTAAGATTCGGCCCGGTCTAATATAACATTTTTACTTGTTTTTTTTTATTTATTTATTTAGTCTATGGATTAATGCTTACAGACTGATGCAATTAAAATATAACAATGTCTCAGAAATGATAAGTACTTACATATATAAATGGAATCGATAAAGTTTTGTTTTACAATAGTAACAAGACAAATTACAACAAAAACAAAAAGTATGGCTTTAACAAATGTCGATTTAACAAATTAAACATTTATTTATAATCAATTTTGTAAAGAGTTAAGATGTAAAATTATATCATTTTTTACGACATCAATATTTTTGTTGAAATCGATACAAGGGTAAAGTCTATTAAAATCATTGCAAATTGTGCGAAAGGGATCGAAGTTACTATGTAGAGTAAAACTTAATTCTCAAGAAGCTATAATACCTTGTTGGACGATTGGGTATATTCAAGTTTATTTTACGCAGGAGAAATTGAGATGTGATGCAACCGTTTATTAATTTCAGCAGAAAGGTAACATTTAGCATTTGTCGACGGCTCCTTAAGGTTGGAAGCTTAATAAGTCCTAGGCGTCTCTCGTAAGATGGTAATCTTATATTAGAGTTCCAAGGAAGACAACGAAGACAAAATAATAAGAATTGCACTTGTACTGACTCTATTTTATTTGAATGTGAAAGATATTGTATCCGTATTCAAATATTGGGCGAACTAAAGTAGTAAATAACATCTTGGTTGTGTAAGGGTCAGAGAACTCTTTAGCCCAGCGTTTAATAAAACCCAAAACACCAGGAGCTTTGTTAATCGTCGAAGTTATATGGCACCTGGAGTCCAGTTTGTTATCTAAAATAACTCCCAAGTCATTAAATGAATCCACTAGGTCAACAACAGCATTATTCATTTTATAGGGTCCATTGATTGGAGTTGTTCTTAAGAAAATCATATATTTGTACTTTTTCACATTCAGCTTCATTAAATTATTAGCGCACCAAGCGGTTAAGTGTATAATGTCAGCTTGGAGACGCAACTGTTGGCAACTAAAGTAGTAAATAACATCTTGGTTGTGTAAGGGTCAGAGAGCTCTTTAGCCCAGCGTTTAATAAAACCCAGAACACCAGGAGCTTTGTTAATCGTCGAAGTTATATGGCACCTGGAGTCCAGTTTGTTATCTAAAATAACTCCCAAGTCATTAAATGAATCCACTAGGTCAACAACAGCATTATTCATTTTATAGAGTCCATTGATTGGAGTTGTTCTTAAGAAAATCATATATTAGTACTTTTTCACATTCAGGTTCATTAAATTATTAGCGCACCAAGCGGTTAAGTGTATAATGTCAGCTTGGAGACGCAACTGCTGGTCAATAGAGTCAAACGATAAGAATAACTTTCCGTCATCTGCATACGTTAGCATATTTGAGTTTTCAACAACGGATGGAAGATCATTAATAAATAAAGTAAATAAAAGTGGGCCGAGATGTCTACCCTGAGGCACACCTGATATAACATATCAATAGAGAGCATATTGCGGAACTTGACACACTGCATTCTGTTCTTCAAATTCGATCAAGCTTATGAATGAGTAAGTTATGATTCACCTTATCAAAGGCCTTACTAAAATCAAAATAGATGACATCTGTTTATAGTAAGAATTTTAACGAACATTTTATATTGCTATATTAAATTGAATTAAGATTCTATAGGCTAATTGTTCGAAATTTTTTTTGTTCTGTTTGTTTGCCAGTGACAAATCCATCGTTAACTAAGGTTGTTAATTCTAAGAGATTCGTAATAGTTGATCGACCTTTACAGAAACCATGCTGCGCAGAAGAAAGGATAGACGTTGCTTGATAAGACAATGTATCGCATAAGAGTTGCTCAAACAACTTTGGTATAGCGTTCAGTTTAGCTATACCTCCATAATTTGATATATCAGCTTTAGATCCAGATTTGAACAGCGGAATGATGAACGATTTCTTCCAAATTGGAGGAAAATAACTCAATTTGAGTGATTTGTTGAATAAATAGGTCAATGGAGTGCTTAGTAAATGAGGACAGTATTTTGAAATACTACTAGGAATACCATCAGGACCGGGAACATACGAAAGTTTTAGATTTTTCATAAAAGTCAAAACAGTTTGCTGCTCAATACGGGGTACATTAAAATTCACTGATTCAGGGATATGGTAAGAATACTGCTCAATATTGCTAAACGTAGACGAAGAATAGGTTGATGCAAAAAAGTCAGCAAACATATTACTTATAACCTTATCATCTGACGACTCATAATCTTTAAACTTCATAACAGAAGGGAAATCTGACACACGCCACTTCGAATTGACAAACTTATAAAAAGTTTTGGGATCATTTTTTAGGTTATTTTTTATTCTATTTAAATAAGCACTATAAGACAGTTGATTAGCAATGGTATAATCAGATCTTGCTGAGGAGTACATGGAATAATTTAGTTGAGATGCATTTAGCTTGTACTTTTTAAATAGTTTACTCTTTCGGTTTTTAAGTCTTGAAAGTTGTTTAGGTGACAAATAATTACAATCAGTCACAGATTTCCAGGACACATTTAGCATATTAAAATCTCCCAGCACAAGTATAAGATCATTTGAATTTACTTTATCTGCAATAACATTTATAGCTTTTAGGTAATCCTCATAAATAGAATATTGTTATTTAGGAGGAATATACAAGCAAATAATATACACAAGTTGTTTATGTATTTTCACTAATACGCTGTTCAAATTCGGACGCTTAAATATATATTATAGTATAAAACTCAATTTATAAAACATAATTTTTATACCCTCCCAAAAAGAATTTGGTGTTATAATCACTTTGTCATTCCGTTTGTAACGCATCGAAATATCCATCTCAGACCCCATAAAGTATATATATTCTTTATCAGTGATGAAATCTAAGACGATCTGAGCATGTCCGTCCGTCCGTCTGTGGAAATCACGATTCAGTCCAAACGAAAAGAGCTAGACCCTTAAAATTTGGTATAGATATATTTTGAAGCTTAGAGCAGGTTAAGTTCCCCTAAGAAGAACTAAACCAACCCAGAAAAAAGAACATAATTTTTAAAGTTTTTTGGTTATTTTGTTAAGTAAATGATATATTTTTATGTAAAATACGGTTCAACGCCTTAAACTTGGAGCCATAAAATTTAAAAAAAAAAATTTTGGACCTCGCCCACTTTAGTGGGCGTTATTATATGCAAAAATAGTGTAAAAGTTTAACAAACTGTTTTCCTTAAGCCTACATTTTTTAAAAATAACATTTTTAAGCCTTAATGACGAAGCTGAGACGTAACCTGGTACTACTTTGCCCTACCCTTCCTCCCCCTTCACCCTCTACATGACCCTACCAAAAAAATAAATAAATTTTAAATTTTGTATATAATCATCCCTAGCATTTATTTTTAGAATTTTATGACTGCCTGTTTCTGCCCTACCCCTTCCTCCCCCGTTGCCCGCTAAATGACGCTATAAAAAATAAATAAACTTTTTTTAAATTTTGTATATAATCATCCCAAGCGTTTATTTTTAGAGTTTTATAACTACCTGTTTCTGCCGTACCCCATCCTCCCCCTTTGCCACCTAAATGACCCTATAAAAAAAAAATTTATTTTGTACATAATCATCCCAGGCATTTATTATTAGAATTTTTTGACCGTCTGTTTCTGTCCTATCCCCTTCCCCCCTTTGCCCCGTAAATGACCCTATTAAAAAAATATATAAAATTTTATTTTGTATATACATATATATGTATGTAATTATCCCAAGCATTTATTTTTAGAGTTTTATGACAAAGGTGAAATGTTTCCCCCACAGCCCTTGCCAGAACGACCCCGCCAAAATACAATTTTTATACCCTCCAAAGACAATTTGACCCTATAAGGTAAATATGTATATTCTTGATTAGTGATGAAGTCTAAGACGGTCTAGCAATGCCCATACGTTCGTCTGTGGAAAACATGATATTGTCTATTTTTGAACCCCGCCCCCTTTAGTGGGGGTTGACGTACGATATTATATAAAGGAACACTATTCCACCAAGTTAAACATTTTAAATTCACTTACTAAATATTTGGATAGTATTTAAGATTCGACCCGGTCGAATATGACGTTTTTTCTTGTTTATATTAAGCCTTATGTCATAACATAAGTCATAATCTAAGGTAATATATTATAAAAAAACATCTGGTAGAGCTCAATTTATGGGAAGGTGGGAAACTATTGGAAATTGCAAAAAAGACATGCATTTTCAGCTCGTTTCTAGCGCATTTTATTTAATCGTTTTTTCACTTTTCAAGCAGTCATCAAACCATAAAGTTCCCTTTTGCACTCTAAAACTTATTTGAATTAACATAAACTTGCATTCAAATTAAAATTAAACTTATAGTTACCTTTCCCAACCTAAAATTGCATTTGTTTTAAAATTAAAGTTAAACTTATACTTATACTTACCTTTATAAACCTAAAATTGCACTCGCTTCAAAGTTAAACTTATTAAACTTATACTTACCCTGCAGTCGCCCAAAACTGCACTTGCTGTAAATTAAACCCTAAAATTATACGCACCCTTGAAGTAAATAAACATTATAAAATTGCAGAAAACATTTACCATATTACTGGAACAGTGGTGCTAAGGTAATATTCATAGAACCCGTCACTTCTATCCACTGAATAATATTTTTATAAATTTCTAAAATCATGTGATATAAGGCCATGATGGCTTTATTGCTCAATTGAATGGGAGATAAAGCCATAATGGCCTTATTTCCCAACCATTGAAAGGTAAGGTCATATTCAAAATTTCGCGAAATAATAGATATAGCCATATTTTTTTTTGTGAATGAGAGATAAAGCCATATTTTTTCAATGCAATGCAGAACATCTTTCCTCAGCGAAGCCACTGTTTGACATACATAGAGGAGACAACCCTTAAGCCCGGCCGAAGACCGGCAATGCAGAAAATCTTTCCTCAACGAAGCCACTGTTCGACATATATAAAGGAGCAAATTCTTTAAAACTGAAATGAGAGATAAAGCCATTTTCTAATATTGCTAATGTGAGCTAAGACCATGATGGCTTTATCTCCCATTCAAATGTTACAAAAATGGCTTTATCTCCCAATTGATTGAGAGATAAAACCATCATGGCCTTATTTCACATGATTTTAAAGCACCCCCCCAAAAAATCATAAGCACATACAACAACTTCATATGCTATTTGTACCGCTGCAACCACAAATAATTTTCTCACCATTGCACATTAGGTCAAACGACACATTTTTCTGTGCGAAAGTCCAAAAATCAACTTGCAGTTTTACTATTGTTGTTGTTTTTTAATTCTAAAGACTTCAGAATAAAAAAAGGTGATTTTTGTTTTGACTAAATATAAATAACCGTTATAGAGCAGCGTGTCGAAGTCAACTGATTAAATTTTTTATATAATTGTGTTCCTAAGTTAAGTAGTGCGTGGTCAAATTTAAGTGCGTATATCTCGGACTGTGTTTGTGGTAATTTATTAGAGTAAAATGGAAAAGAAAGAGCCAAGTAAGTAGATATATTTTTAATTTTAACTGTTTTATATATATATATATATATATATATATATATATATATATATATTATATATATATATATATATATATATATATATATATATATTATATATATATATATATATATATATATATATATATATATATATATATATATATATATATATATATATATATATATATATATATATATATATATATATATATATATATATATATATGTCGCTATACTTAATAAATAACTCATTAGCGTAAACATCTATAAATAGTTAAATTTTTATAAAATTTTTATATTCTGAAAGCTTTTAAAAAAATATACCCCATTTCTCCACTCTCAAATAGCACAAAATAATTAGAATACTATCTAGTGAGTTATTTGGTATTTATCAAAAATTGCGATTTTTGCGTTTTGCGAGTGTCATAGAAAGACAAATGTATTCAAAAGCCAAAACCAGGCATGGCTAAATGCTGAATTAAACATTGTGATAGATGGCATTTTAGAAAAGGCAACAAGTGGCGCTGTTGGACGTCCTCGTGTACCATTCAGCGAAAAATCGGAATTTGGAAAAAGAAAAGAAGCGGCAGAGCTTTCAAATGCGAAAGCTGATACAAGTCTTCTCGTTCGTGCAGCAGCAACATCAGCACGTAAAGAAGGTGATACCGATTTGGCTGCAATACTAAACGAAAGTATTCAAAGTCCAACAAGGCCATCAAAAATGCGTAAAATTTGTGATGAGCATCCTAAGAAGCTAATTCCATTTACTGCGGATGAGGCTTTAGCCTTCCTTCTTGAACATAATTTGTCTAAAGAGCAGTATAATGCAATACGCCAGGAAAGCAAATTAAGGAATTGTAATATATATCCTCATTATAGTAAAATAACTGCCGCGAAAATGAAATGCCGTCCTGAGGGTACAAAAGCAGCAGAGAACCTTGTGAATGTTCCTCTTCAATCTATTCTATCGCATACAGCAGAAAGAATTGTACAAATGCAAAAAGAAGTTTTTGAACATTTTAACCGGAAACAAATCAAACCAGGCTTGCCCTATTTGTTATGCTACACCAAAACACTTTATGAACACGTTTGATTATAAAACTGAAATATTCCATGCAAAAGAAGAAAACCTAAAGTTTGGGCTGAGCCCACTTCATTGCTGGATAAGAGTTTTTGAGTTTCTTTTACACATAGGATACAAATGTAAGGTACAAAAGTGGCAAATACGAGGAGCTGACAAGTCAATTGTATTGAAAAGGAAAACTGATATGCAAAACGATTTTTGGAAAAAAACTTGGACTTCGCGTGGATATGCCCAGAATAGGTGGCTCAGGATCTACTAACGACAGAAACACTGCTCGCCGAGCTTTCGCTGAACATGAAATTTGTTCAGAAATAACTGGTGTAGATAAGGATATTATATTTAGGTTCAAAATAATACTGATTTGTTTATCCTGTCAGTTCGAAATAAATTCAGAGAAATTTGAATTATATTGTTTTGAAACAGCAAAAGTTTTTCAGGAGCGATATCCCTGGTTGCCAATGACTTCTACGGTTCATAAAATGTTAATTCACTCAAAGCAAATAATAGAAAATGCTCCACTTCCAATTGGATTTTTTGGAGAAGGAGCTGCTGAATCTCGTCATAAAATATACAAAGCCGATCGCTTACATCACGCACGTAGAAACACCCGCTTCAATAACCTACTAGATGTATTTAATAGAGCCATGGATACTTCAGATCCATTAATTTCCACAACGTTTTTAAACAGACGCATTCAAAAAAGAACACGTTCCACGTTACCACCTGAAGCAATTGAACTATTATGTTGCAGCGAACCAACAGAAGAACTTCACCATAACGAACAAGACGACGAAATTAATGAAAGTGAAGAAGCCTCCTTTGAATTAATTTTACAAAATAAATTGGATATAAACAATTAATAAATATTTTAGTATTAAAAAACAAATTGACTAATTCTATACACTGTGTTTAAATTAATGGGTGCTAGAGGGTCAATTTTTGGTCACTTATGGGTTAAATTCCATTTTTTTATTGGAACCATCCATAATTATATAATCCATATAATAACTGTTTCGATTACTCTTATAATGTAGTCGTAATTAATTTTGCACAGAAAAAGTAGTCATTTGACCTAATGTGCATTGGCAGTTGGTTTGTAGTGATAAAGAGTAAAAGAGATCAGTAGCAAACTGGGTGTCGATTCTGGTTCTGTGAAAACGTGAAATGAAAAGTTTTTTCAGCTTTTCATAGTAATTCTGATTCGCGTACTATGAAAAAACGTAAGGAGAATAATGTGTTTTCATAATGTAAAAAACAGGCGGAATGAAACGAAATTTTTTCATATTTGCACAACAATGGTGATTCTGGTTCAATGCAACTGTGTAAACAACTGTCAAAAAGTTTTCATATGAAAAAAAAATTTTCACTTAATTTATTATCGTGATAACAATGGAGAAGATGAAAACGCGCAACAGTTTATGGAAATACTTTTAAAAAAGTGAATTCAACTATTAATACTTTTCATTCAATTTTTAATATTTTTCATTTAACTTTTAATGCTTTTCATTAACTTTTCTATTCTTTTATATGTATGTATATGCATTATATATATATATATATATATATACATATATATATATATATATATATATATATATATATATATATATATGTATATATATATATATACATCTATATACATATATATATATATATATATATATATATATATATATATATATATATATACATTTATATATAAATATATATATATATATATATATATACATATATATATATATATATATATATACATATATATATATATATATATATATATATATAAATATATATACATATATATATATATATATATACATAAATACACACACATATATATATATACATATATATATGGATATATATATATATATATATATATATATATATATCCCATTCATCCCATGAATAAAAAAAAAAATATATATATATATATATATATATATATATATATATATATATATATATATATATATATAAAGTTCCTTCTTTATTTAACACATTGTTGTCACAATACTAATATATAAATGTTCTGTTGTTATTTTTGAAAATAGTTTGTAATTTACAAGTTGTGAATTCTCAGATGGTTTTCGGAAGTATATGCATAAGATAAGAGGTTTTTAACTTTTCAAAACTGTGGTTTAAGTCTACTGACGATTTGGTAAAGCACCAATGAAATGCATATAGACATTGCTTGACCACCAACAAATAAATTTCATTTATATATATATATATATATATATATATATATATATATATATATATATATATATATGTATATGTATATATATATATATATATATATATATATATATATATATATACGAATGTGTATATGTAAATAAATTACCATTAACTTTTTATTTATAATCTTTATTATTATTTTTTGTACAATTGTTCTGAAAGAAGTGGATATCATTTTTTTATTTTTATTCATTAATGCGTGCGAGTTTGTTTTTATTTTTTTCATTTGACAATTACTCAGAACCCGAAGTAGAGGTTAAGTTAGCATCGGCGGTTACTAACAATTATTTAGCGGCAGCTTACCTAAACTAATTGCCGTACAAACACATATATATATATATATATATATATATATATATATATATATATATATGTATATATATATATATATATATATTTATTTATGTATGTGTGTGTACATGAGTGTGTGTGCACATGTATATATATGCACATATATTTATATATATATATATATACTTATATATATATATATATATATATATATATATATATATATATATATATAGATATATATATATATATAATATATGTATATATATATATATATATATATATATATATATATATGTATATATGTATGTATATATACCTATATATATATATATATATATATATATATATATATATATATATATATATATACATATATATATATATATATATATATATATATATATGTATGTATATATACCTATATATATTTATATATATATATATATATATATATATATATATATATATATATATATATTTACATGTACGCGCGATTGTAACAATGGTTACATATGTTTTATTGTTAAATATGTGTATGAAAATAGCTTCCCTTTGCAATGTATTAATACTAGATAGTTGCAATTATACTTAGTGTTTTATATTATTGTGCTAATATTTGTTTAATAATAACTAAGTTAGACACAAAATGCTTAACATATTCAAAAACTCAACCAACAGTAGATGAACATTAAGGCGGCGGCTCAAGAAATTACAAAATTGTGTATGCGGCCTAACGCCGCACTCGAAACTTTTAAACTTCGCCCTCTGTAAGTGACATTGAAAGTTATATAGCATGGTTACAGTATTTTCATGGATACAACTGGAATGAAACAGTTTTTCATAACATGAACGGGAATCGCATTTTGTGTAAATGTGAAAAGTGTTATGAAAAGTTGTTATGAAAACGAAAATGAAAAGTTTTTTTTCATTTCACGTTTTCACAGAACCAGAATTGACCCCCTGGTTAACTATGTAATAAGCGAGGTGAAGAAGCAAATATATTCACTAAAAGTAATTGTTCGGGTAAACTTTACCCGGTAAAGTAAACATTTTATAACAAACAATCAAACAAAAGGCAAGTAACAAGAATCCAACTCAATTGTGTAAGTTTGAAGAAATTTCAAGAAAATATGTAAAGACAAAAAAAAAGGTTCGCCAAATTTTATAGTGAAATAAAAAAAACTAAACAAAATTTTTCGTAAGACAGAAACTAAAATTAAAATATAAAAAAAATTATGCAAGTAAATTGAAATATTAAAAAATTTTTAAAGAACAGCATATACAAAAAAATATACCCACAATTATGTATGTATACTTAAATAATTGCAAAAAATATTAACGGCTAAAAAATGAGCAAAAATTTCTGAATATAAAAAAAATTTGCGTGAGGCTGAAAATAAAATTAACATTTTTAAAATTTGTACAGTTTCTTTTAAATAATAAATATAACTAAGGTATATTTAAAAGTTAAAAAACCATAAGCAAACAATTTTGTTATACAGGATATAAACCTATGAAAAGTGCTCTAAATTTTTTGTTGAAGAATCACGAAAATTTTGCTAGACTGGTATACCAATGTTAAGCAAAATTCCTTACAACCATACCTAAATACGGGCGGAAAGCGGAACGTTTTTTTCCGCTGAGCTTTAACGCTGAAATGCCATACCTAAACAAAAGCGGCAGCGTTATGTAAAAAAACAATAAAAACAGGGTTATCAAACAAACAAATTAAACAACCCTGATTATTTTAACAGCTGGACGGATGACATTTGTGATTTTGTTATTGAAATTTTGTACAAATTACAAACGTGCATACATATGTATGTATATAATCATATTGTAAATATTTTCTTACCACCATTTTCTAATACGAAGTGCACAAATTTTTTCTTTTATTATATATTTCAATTTTGTAAATCTTTGCTCATTTTCTCTGGTTACAATTCTCTTCTTTTGCAACCAACTTCATTAGAAAACGCTCTGTCAAAATCGGATTTTCCAATAGCAAAGCATTGCCGCAGCGTTGCCGCCGCGTTATTTAGGTATGCTCCATACAAAATGTATGGACATGAGAACTTTTGAGAGCTAAAAAACGCTTGCCTCCCGTATTTAGGGATGACAGTTAAAGTATCATGCAAAAACGGTTGTTAGCTTAACACACGTGTTGTAAACCGATGTTAACATCAAATAATTAAAGTAGCTACTCATGTATTTTAAAGCGGTGTTAAATATTTTTTTTTGGCAAATGGTTTGTGAAAACTTTTAATTAAAGCATTTCAGTTTTGTGTATTTTTATATTAAAAATGGATACCTTAAATTTAATGAACTGAATCGGTAAAATTATTTATTTCGATGTGAAAATTTTATTCAATGTGTAATTTTTATTTAGAACGTATAAACTAAATAGCGGGCTATTATCGGGCACGTACTTATAAAAGAGAAGTACCGTTTTAGTAAGGAAACAGTGAGGAAAATTGTAACATTGGTAAAACAAGACATTGAAGTAGAAAGCAGGGGATGTGGAACATCACAAAAATAAAATTTTGGTAGCCATCCACTGGTTTTTGAGCTGTGTTATTGTGCGTTGACTCTCGACACATTAACTGTTGAAGCTAAAAAATTTAAGAAATTTAAAAAAAAGGAAATGATCATGTGGTTGTATATATATATATATATATATATATATATATATATATATATATATATATATATTTATATTTATATATATATATATATATATATATATATATATATATATATATATATATATATGTATATGTGATGTACATAACTTTCTGCCACTTCCATCCATGATTTTTTCTTGGTATTGGTTGGCATTGTTGTCCGTATTTTTGTTTTCAATGACTTTTACCTTCTTTCTTATGATGGTAAATACCATTCAAAGTATTAACACACATAATGTAAAAACAATAAAATTAATAGTGATGTACATGCAATCAACACAAGTAAAGAATGGTTGTTTTTTAAATAATCGGTTTAAACCCTTAACAAAAAATGGCGTATTTATTATTTTGCACTATTATAAATAGCTTTAGTTTATGTTTTTTCTGTAGTATATATATTATTTTGCATATGAAAAATTAAAAATGTTATGTTCTGTTGAAAATATACAAAACATTGTTAAAACATCCGACTATCAGGATGAATTAGTACTCACTATTTTGCATCGTTAACTACAAAGAGACAAGAGAGAATGATGACGTTGCCAGTATCAACAAGTAAAATTATTTGAAGTATTCAATAGTTAACGCACTGTTTTTGCATATAATATTTTAACATAGGTATGTTAGCCTTAAAGTAGCTATTAACTAACGTGAACTTCAAGCATCAATTAAGATTTTCTTTTTGCATAAGACCGTTAGTGTTTGAATCACGCTTTAAATAATTTTAATTATGGAGTTTAGCAAATCACTTATAATATACTTATTCATCAACATGTATTAACATAGTTTTTTTTTTTCACAACCATGTCTTTTATTTATTAAAATTTTTATTAATATTATTACTGTACAATTCAGGCAGTATTTTAGAAGGATCGCCAAAAATTTTGGATTTTGTTATATGTTTTTTAAGAATACACTGCTCAGGGTTCTCTTTTAATCTAGATTCACTCACTTCTTGAGACCAAAAATCTTATTATACTTTTTTTGTAATTAAAATTGATTTGGCACGTTTTGCTGGTCAGCAAAGCAACATTTAGGTCAAACTTTCAACACATTTCAACAATAAGCAATATTTACAAAATTTCACTTTATATAAAATAATTATTTATAATACGTTGAACCCCAGCCTTATTGCAAAACGTGCCAAACTAAAATCACCATTGAAAAAATTAACAATTTACATAAGAAAGCTCGACTAATAAAAATTCATACATAATTTAAAACATTGCGGGGGACGCGCACTTGTTCATTGTAAATTGGCAACTAAATTCAATCACTTGAACATAAATAACAAAGAATGTTTAGCTATCAGCTCTGGGAAAAGCGAAAGAGATACATGGAATATTGGGAGTATTAATCATCAGGGTTGGGGAATTTCGAAATCAGTACTGATCCGTTCAGCTGGTTTGATGATTATTGCAAATATTCTTAATATTCCGATCTTAATATAAATAATAAATAGAATTTGAACAAATTCATTTATTAATAAAATAATAAAAAAAGATTTGCAGGCTTGCAGATTCGAACTTAAGCCCATTGAAAAAAATTAACAATTTACATAAGAAAGTTCGAATAATAAAACTTCACACATAATCTAATTTTAAAAATTTAAATTTCGCTTCCAGGGGTTGGAAATTGAATTTTTTTATATATAAAAGTAACCAAAAAAGCAACTGAGGTTGTATATTTTTTTCTAACTAAAACTATTTTATAATTTAGGAAAAACAGAGTTGGTATCAAAAATTAAAAAAAAATTAAATTTCGAATCCAGGGTTGGACAAGTGCAATATTTTGTGGTACATTAAAGTGACCAAAATGGTTAAAAATTTTACATTTTTCCTAAATAAAACCACTTTATACCTCAGCAAGAGTTGCACTGATTCAAAATTAAACAAAAAAATTTAAATTTCGCTCCCAGGGTTGGCAAAATTAACGTTTTTTTTTTGCTACATGCAATATTTTGTGGTACATGTAATAACCAAAATGGTTAAAAATTTTGAGTTTTTCTTAAACAAAACCACTTTATACCTTACGAAGATTTGCATTGATAAAAAAAATTTTAATTAAAATTTCGCTTCCAGGGTTGGGAAATTTAATTTATTTTTATACATAAAAGTAACCGAAAAGGCAACTGACGTTGTTTTTTAACTAAAACTATTTCATATTTTAAGAAAAACTAAATTGGTATAAAAATTAAAAAAAAATTAAATTTCGAATCCAGGGTTGGACAAGTGCAATATTTCATAGTACATGAAAGTGACTGAAATGGTAAAAAATGTTAATTTTTCTTATATAAAACTACTTTATACCTCAGGAAAAGTTGCACTGATAAAAAACAAAAATAATCAAAATTTCGCTTCCAGAGTTGGAAAAATGAAAATATTTTGCTACATGCGATATTTTTTAGTACATATAATAACCACAACGGTTGCAAATATAAAATTTTTCTTAAATAAAATGTTTTTATACCTAATGAAGACTAGCATTGGTAAAAGAAAAGAAAAACTTAAAAATTTAAATTTCACTTCCAGGTAAATTAAAATTTTTTATATATAAAAGTAACCAAAAATGAAACTACCGCCGGGTTTTTACTAATTAAAACTATTTTTTAATTCAGGAAAAACCAAATTGGTATTAAATATTTAAAAAATATCAAAATTTCGATTACAGAGTTGGATAACTGCAATATTTTGTAGTACATGAAAGCGACCAAAATGCTTACAAATTGTAAGATTTTCTTAATATTACTTCATGCTTCATTAAGAGTTAAAAAAAACAAGTAAAAGTGCTATATTCGGTTCTGCCGAATCTTAAATACCCTTCACAAATATAATTCTTCTTTCTTTCTGTCTTGCTAAAACAGATAGTAGGTTTAATTAAAAAATCAAAATGATGTTATCGGTTAGAAAACGTTTAAATTTTTGGGCTAGGAAGCTAAAAGTTTGGCTTTTCTTATTTCTAATACCTCTGAACGTCTTTCAAAAATATTAAATATGTTTAATTTGCAAACAAAAAGAACAAATCCGTTTTACGTACACCTAAAAGTCCTAATTGTCCAACCGTAGAATAGTCTTTTAGATTTTTTTGGTTTTTAATACAAATTTATTTCTTTCTGATATATAAAGTAGGTATAGTTCACCATAAAAATCAAAAATAACAAATAATATTGTTACGTTTATAAATCAGAAAATGTCGATATTCCAACCTTGAAGTTGGATTTTTAATTTTTATCTCTTCCCGAAGTATGAAAAAGATTTCATTCACACACAACCCTTATATGGCTACTTTTATGTACTAAAAATTTTCGATTTTCCAACCCTGGAACCAAATTTTTAATACCAAATTAATTCTTCCTGAAGTATAAAACAGTTTTAATTAGCAAAAAAAGACAACGTCAATTGCCTTTTTGGTTACTTTTAGGCAGAAAAAATATTTCGATTTTCCAACTCTAGAAGCGAATTTTTATTTTGTTACCAATGCAATTCCTAGTGAATTTTTAAATTTTTTGGTCACTTTCATGTACCATAGCTTATTTCATTTGTCCAACCCTGGAATCGAAATTTTGTTAATATTTTAATGCTAATTTTGTTCTTCCTGAATTATAAAATAGTTTTAATTAGCAAAAAGAACAACGTCAATTGCCTCTTTTGTTACTTTATTTCAATTTCCCAACCGTGGAAACTAAATTTTAATTTTCTTTTTGTTTTTGTTTACCAATGTCACTCTTAATAATGAGGCATGAAATAGTTTTATTTAAGAAAAACTTAAAATTTTTAACCATTTTGGTCACTTTCATGTACTACAAAATATTGCAGTTATCCAACCCTGGAATCGAAATTTTGATTTGTTTTAATATTTGATACAAATTTTGTTTTTCCTGAATTAAAAAATTGTTTTAATTAGAAAATACCGACGTTAGTTGGCTTTTTGGTTACTTTTATGTATAAAAAAATTTCAATTTCCCATCCCTGGAAGCGAAATTTTCATTTTTCTTTTCTTTTTTTACCAATGCTAGTTTTAATTAGTTATAAAGTCGTTTTATTTACGAAAAACTTAAAACTTTCAACCAATTTTGTCACTTTCATGTTCTACATACAATATATTGCATGTACAAAAAAAAACTTTCAATTTCCCAGCCTTGGAGTTGAAATTTAATTTTTGTTTTTGCTTTTTTATCAAAGCGATTCTTCATGAGGTATGAAGTAGTTTTATTGAGGAAACATTTTAAATTTTTACCATTTTGGTTACTTCTATGTATAAATAAGATTCAATTTCCCAACCCTGGAAGCGAAATTTAAATTTAAATTTTTTTTCAATGCAAATCTTCATGAAGTATAAAGTGATTTTATTTAAGAAAAACTCAAAATTTGTAACCATTTTGGTTATTACATGTACAGTATAATCTCGATAATCCGGACTATTAAAAACAAAGCGGTGTCCGAAATATCAAGAGAAATAATTGAAGAATCCTTTTCAAAACATAAGAAAACTTTTATTTGTTAAAAGAAACTAATTTCAAAATGAAATATTTACTCCTATGTACACACTCTATATATTCTAGTTGATATATATGTACATATGTAATATAAATTTTCTTGTTGCAAAAATAGTTGGAGATTTTCATGTGGTGAAGTTTGGATTCATTTTTTTTTATATGCAATATCTCTAAGGCTTATGAGTTTTAAAATATCCCCAGCTGGAAGCTCCTGCTCTTCGCAATATTTTATACAAATATTATGGGCAAATATAGCTTGTGAATGCTGTGTTTTTGGAACATTGTTGCCTTATTCTTCATTAATTGATTCAACATCAACATCTGCAGTCTCAGTGTCTGTGATTTCAACTTCATCATTAAGCCAATCGTCAATCTCATTGGAATTATAGATATCAGGTGCTAGATCAACAATTATATCAATTACTTCTTCGTTAACGCTGCATCTAAGTCTTGTCAGAGGTACTTCATCCTCCGAGTCCCATTCTTCATCATAAAGAATTTTATTGATGCATTTTTTAAGAATATTTTTATCAACTTTGTCCCAAGCACTGCAAATCAAAAAGGCTACGTCTTTCAATGAAAAATTCGTATAATTCCGGATAAGAAGCTTTTACGATAATTTATTTTTAAAATTCGAATAGCAATTTGATCCATTGACTGCATCAGTGCTGTGCATTTAGGTGGAAAAAACATAACGCAAATTTCGTTGGTCGAATGTGTCAGTGACTTTGGGTGGCATGTAGCGTTGTCTACCAACAAAAGTGCTCTGTTAGATAAATTATTTTCTTTAAGATACCATTTTACTTGCTTAGCAAATGACATATTCTCGGTCATCCACGCATTTTTGCTACTTGCATATTCTACAGGTAATTTTTTTTTTTGAAAAGCTCTCGTGTTTTTAGCTTTTCCAATCATTAATAACTTGAGCTTGTGCTTTCCAGTTGCATTGCAGCATACTAGAATTGTGACTATTTCTTTGCCTATTTTACGTTCTGGTGCAGACATTTCTGTACGTAGCGCAAGTGTTTTTTCCGGTAGTTTTCTCCAAAAGAGTGCGGTCTCATCAGCATTGTAAACCTGAGAGTACGTTATTTCCATCTCAGCCATCTTTGCGTGGATAGCTTCAATAAAGGGTTGGACGACGGAAGGCTCGTTTGAAAGTTTTTCCCCGGAAATTTTTGAAAATTTTATTCCATATCGAGATCGAAAATTGTTAAGCCAGCCGTTGCTTGCTTTAAATTCCACATTTGATCCATGAATTTCTCTACATATAAGCTTAGCTTTTTCTTGAACGATTTCAGACGTAACTGGTGCATTATGATGTATTTTGTTAATAAACCTATTGTACAAACGTTCTTCCATCACCTCATATTCAGCACTTCGCATGGTTTTACGTTTGCCTAGCCCACCCTCAGATTTTGAAAAATAGCTATCAAACCGATAATGTTATTCATTGGAAAAATAAACTCTCTGTTTAACTTACCTATCGATTTTAAATCCATTTGATTTTATGTCTGATATTGTAGATTTTCCTACGTTATATTTTATTGCTAGTTGGCGCAAAGACTTTCCTTGTGCTAATTTTGTCAAAATGTCTTTTTTCTGATCAATGGTTAAAAAATTATGTTTCTTTTTATTAATTGGTGGCATGTTGAATTTGAATAAGCGAAGTAGAAACACAAACAAAAAATCTTTAATGATGTTTGCGCAAAATTAAACATTCCGTTGCTTTCCACAAATAATAAAAACTGAAGGTATTTCTTGATCTAAATCGCAAAAACAATGAAAAACTAGCGGTAAAAATCTTCAGAGACAAATCAAATGTAACGCAGTTGAATTTTTGTTACCAAAGCAACAAAAACAAATGCTGGCCGAATTATCGAGGTAGAAAAAAATGCTGGTGTCTGGATTATAGAGTAGATAAAAACTCAAAACTCCGGATTACCGTGCTGTCCGGATAAGAATGTGTCCGAAATATCAAAATTACACTGTACTACAAAAAATTTAATTTTCCCAACCCTGGAAGCGAAATTTACTTTTTTATTTTTTTTGTTTTTTGCTAATTTTTTCGACCTATTTTTTATATAATAATACAATATTTTTCAAGCTTAAGGTCTTTATGATATATATATATATATATATATATATATATATATATATATATATATATATATATATATATATATATATATATATATATTGTTACAAAGTTTAAAAATAGATTCAAATATAACGACAATGTGGCTATATGTACTTGGCAGCACTGTCAAACCATCTCTAGTTGTCAAAATGTTACAACCCTGGTCAACACCATGCAGATAATATTTGAATTAACGGAAATGGAATATTCCGGATACATCGTTGAGAATATACAAGATCATTCGAGGCTGTGCAAAAATAAGTGTAAATAACAATAACGAAAAACCTAGCAACATCAATGCTAAGAGATGATGATGTTATTCTTAATGATCTTGTACGCAAGTATTCGCTGCTAATAAAAACTAAACATGTACATCAATATACACAGCAACATACACACAAATATACACAGCAACATGCCCACATAGCACAAGAAGAAACAAAACTACACAACACACAGAACACTCATACATACAACCACACATAGTTACAATAAACAAAACACAAGACAGCATTGTCATATATACAAACACACGTATATAGCTACATGTTAAGTAAAGCACAACCAACAACAACAATGACCAGATGCTTCGCGAAGTTACCAGACGACGTCATTTTGCTATATAAAGTCGCTGCCAGTGAACAGCGGGATTCAGTGTGATTTTAAATCTAGACGTGTTTACATCGCTAAGTGTTTAGTAGTACAAATACTCGTGTTAATAAAGTAGTAAATAAAGTGTTGCCGCATTATATTTCTAAAGTTAATTGTCTGTGTTTTTAATTTGATGCAATTAAACGAATCCTTGAAGGATAAGTAAAAAAGCGTTTTTACGAAAAGGTCTAAAAACGTAACAATTGGTGTCAGAAGTGGAATTGCAAAAATAATTAAAAAGGACATTGCAATTTAAGGAGAAAAAAAAAGGACATTAAAAATATTAAATTATAATAAATAATCATGAAATTTGATGAGCTAAAAGTTGAACAGCTAAAAAAGGAGCTTAGTAAGCGGGAATTGCCAACAGTAGGTAACAAGGCTGAACTGCAGAAGAGGCTGATAGATGAGTTTAAGAATCGCGGCATGGACATCGGGACATACGAGTTTGAGGACAAAGACGATGTAGAGGTATGTGTTCCTGCTACGACCAGCAGCATGGACATAAATTCAATGTTCGCTGCTATGATGATCGAAATAAAACAGAACTCCCAGCAGATGCAAGAGGCATCAAGGATCAGCAGTGACAAACTTGTAGCCGAAATAACTGCAATTAAACAGAACTCAGAAATCAGCACTGAGAAGCTTGTAGCCGAAATACTGGGAGTGGAAACAAAGCTGTTGGAGTCAAATAGAGCCACGAACGAGACTCTGGTAGAGGTTTCTGAGGCCATTAATAGGAGGGTGGATTCTATTGAGAATAAATTCTCAGAGCTGGCAGATAGAGTCCAACATTTAGAAAGCGGTGGCCTGGAACAGCATGCAAAAGAGTTCGAAGAAAAATTGCATGCTCTAGAGGACAAAGTGCGTAACCTTGAGTGTAGTGGCGGGCCAGTACGAGCAGTTGCGGAGGTTTCTGCGCGAATAAAAGCGCCATGCTTTGACGGCAGCGTACCATTGAGCATCTTTAGATTCCAGTTCGAGACGGTCGCTAGTAGAAATGGATGGGATGCTGAAGAAAAGGCCATAGAGTTGATTTTGTCCTTAAAGGGTACAGCCGCAGAGGTACTTGAGACCGTGCCAGTAAGCAGCAGAAACAACTATAATGAAATAATGGCAGCATTGCAGCGCAAGTATGGTGGTGAGCACAAGCGCGATTTATACAGAATGGAATTGCGATGTAGAGTTCAAAAGCCTAACGAGTCTCTACAAGATTTCGCAATGGAAATCGAGCGTTTAGTGCAGCTCACATATCCAGGCGAGAGTCACCCGTTCCTGGATCACTTTAAAACTGAGGCGTTCGTTAATGGCATTCGCGACTCCGATGTCAAACTGGCTGTGTGCGCAACGCAGAAATCCACTTTCGCTGAGACTGTTTCATTTGCGCTGGCTCAAGAGACTGCAAGGATGGTTTTCAAGCCACAGATATGTAAAGTGCGGAATGTGGAGGTTTTGCCCGAGGAGGATAACAGCCTAGTTGCTAGTTTTAAGGAGGCAATGCGACAACTGTTGGTGGAAGGTGCTACCAAAGAAAAGCCTAAATGCTTTAACTGCGGAAAAATTGGTCATTTTCAGCGCAACTGCAAAGCACCAAGAAAAAGAGGTAGATCTGTTTCACCACCAAGAAACAGCAAACGGGTGAACCAAACAACAGCACAAGAGCCCCCGTTAAACTAAAACGAGCTAGCGCTAAGGGGCAAGAGCTAGCTCCCACAAACGAGGGCCCCACAATCTCCATATCAGTTATGCAGCAGAAAAATAGCAATCTTACTGCGTCTGGACACATCAACGGGGAAAAGCACGTACTTACCATAGACACAGGGGCGTCGCAGTCAATAATAAGGCCCGATATAGTAAAGGGGAAATGCGATCGTTTAAGCAATATACGGCTACGTACAGCTACTGGAGAGCCTGCCACTGTCTATGGTAAGATTGAAGTGAAGGTGACTATAGCCAACATCAGCGTGAGGAATGTGTTTATTGTTGCCGATATTGTCGATGAGGTAATTATTGGAGCCGATTTTATGATTAATCATGGCATTAATCTATATATGGGGCAACAGCTGATGATTTGGCGTAATGTGGAAATACCCCTTGATGTTGGGTATGACAGCAAGCCGCAAGTAAGAAAAGTATTTGCTATTGAGAGTCAGACGTTACCGCCGCAGTCTGAAACAGTTATATGGGCGCGTATGGAGGGAGATTGTGAGGACAATCGGTTGTGGGTTGTAGAACCAGCAGATCTAAAGAGAGAGCTTATAACAGCAAAAGCTCTAGTAAAAACTAGTAAAGGAGGAATAGTCCCTATAAGAGTACTTAACTTGGCAGACCATGAAAAATTCATCAAAGAAAATTGCGAGATTGGCCAGTGTACCCCAGCAGAGGCAATAATAAACTGTGAGAGGAAGATAGAGCCTACCAATTTGTCCGCCAAAGAACGTGAACAATTTGAGGAATACGTAGGAAAATGGGTAGCAGGACTGTCAGCGACAGATAGAAATAAAGCCAAACAGTTGTTAAAAAGGCATGCCAGTATCTTCGCCATGGGAAACCAAAGTCAGGGTAGAACTGCATTGGTTAAACATGAAATAAACACAGGCGAAGCTAGGCCGATTAAACAGCCACCCAGAAGTGTACCCCTAGCAAAGCGAGATGAAGTCAAAGAGCTTGTAAGAGAAATGGAGCGTGAAGGCGTAATTGAGCCATCTTCTGGTCCTTGGAGTTCGCCAGTAGTCTTAGTTAAAAAGAAAGATGGCAGTACTAGATTCTGCGTAGACTACAGGAAGCTCAACGACATAACCAAGAAGGACAGCTATCCGCTCCCCAGAATCGATGACACTTTGGACACGCTAGCTGGTACGAGATGGTTCTCTACGCTAGACTTGCGAAGCGGATATTGGCAAGTGGAGATTGCAGAGAAAGACAAGGAGAAAACTGCCTTCAGCGTCGGTAACGGATTATGGCAGTTCAAAGTTATGCCATTTGGTCTCTGCAATGCTCCGGCCACATTTGAACGCCTAATGGAGAAGGTACTGAAAGGACTCCACTGGAAGACATGCTTGGTATATCTGGATGACATAATCGTGATGGGGAAAACTTTTGATGAACACCTCAAAAACATGGCAGAAGTTCTTCAACGGATATCATCAGCTGGATTGAAACTGAGCCTGAAGAAATGTGCATTGTTCCAGAAAGAAGTGAAGTATTTGGGGCATCGTGTTACAGCAGACGGAATCTCAACAGATGAAGATAAAATACAAGCAGTAAGAGACTGGCATCAACCTGAAAATCTTCATGAATTGCGCAGCTTTTTGGGCCTTTGTACATACTACAGACGCTTTGTGCCAAATTTTGCCAGTGTAGCTGCAAGCCTGCATGAGCTGACAAAGAAGTCGAGACCATACCATTGGGGTGAGCCACAGGAAAAGGCATTCCAAAAACTTAAAGGATTATTGTGTACGTCACCAGTACTAGCGTATCCCATACCTGGAGAAAAATTTGTGCTGGATACTGATGCGAGCGGCTATGGCATAGGGGGCGTGCTGTCCCAAGTAGTTAATGGCACTGAGAAAGTCATAGGATACTATAGCCGTGTACTCTCAAAACCTGAGAGGAACTACTGTGTGACACGACGTGAGCTTCTGGCAGTATTGGAATGCATTAAACATTACCATAAGTACCTGTATGGTCAACACTTTACATTAAGGACTGACCATTCTGCACTGAGATGGTTATTGCAGTTTAAAAATCCTGAAGGGCAACTGGCAAGGTGGATTGAGCGCCTGCAGAGCTACGACTTCAGTATTGAGCATAGAAGGGGCACAAAACATAACAATGCGGATGCTCTTTCGAGAAGACCCTGCTGTTTAGAGTGTAAACATTGCGTTAGAACCGAACAAAAGGAAGGCGTTGTTGATGTTCGGCTAATGCACATCGACTCTGATGAAGACTGGTCAGCGGCACAGAGGGACGACAGTATACTGGGAAAAATTATAGCAGCCAAAGAGGAGGACAGAAGACCGTCCCGGAATGAAATTTCGGCTGAAAGCCCACTCGCCAAATCTTATTGGGCTCAGTGGAACAGCCTCAAGGTAATAAATGGGTGCCTATACCGCGTATGGGAAAGTGTAGATGGCAAAACAACTTCAAATTTAATAGTTTTGCCATGCTCCAAGATAAGTAAAGTTTTGCAAGAATTTCACAATGGACCTAGTGGCGGTCATCTTGGAGTAACAAAAACACTTGAGAAGCTGAAGCAGCGTTTTTATTGGGTTGGATGTCAACAAGCCGTAGCCGACTGGATAGCAAACTGCCCACAGTGCATAGCAGCCAAAGGCCCAGTAAGAAGAAGCCGGGGACAGCTACAGCAATACAACTCAGGAGCACCATTCGAGCGGATCGCAATGGATGTAGCAGGTCCTTTTCCCGTCACTGAAGCCGGAAATCGTTATGTTCTTGTGGTAATGGACTATTTCAGTAAATGGCCAGAGGTATATGCTATACCTAACCAAGAAGCAAAGACAGTTGTAAATGCATTCGTCAACAACTGGGTATGTCGCTATGGTGTCCCAATAGAATTACATTCCGACCAAGGAAGGAATTTCGAGTCTGCCATATTCAGGGAAATGTGCGAATTATATGGGATAAAGAAAACCAGAACAACGCCGTTGCATCCACAGTCTGATGGCATGGTAGAGAGGTTCAATCGCACCTTAGAAGAGTACCTGCGAAAAGTGGTAAGCAACCATCAGAGGGATTGGGACGAGCACATTCCCAAATTTTTGATGGCATATAGGTCAGCTGTACACGACTCCACATCGAGAACGCCAGCTAAAATTATCTTCGGGACGGAATTAAAACTGCCTGGTGACTTGGAATTTGGTGTTAAGCCAGCGGTAGAAGAAGGAGCCACTACGTCCCAAGAGCAGGAGAACTTAAACGAGCTGCATGATTTCGTGCGTAATAGAATCAAGATGGTCAGTGACAAGATGAAGGCTAGATATGACCGCGCAGCAAATTCAGAGGGATTTATGGAAGGTCAATTAGTTCTACTTTATAACCCACAACGGAAGAAAGGATTGTCCCCAAAATTACAGACTCACTGGGATGGCCCGTATAAAGTGATTAAGAGAGTGAATGACGTTGTGTACCGGATACAGAAGCACAATAGCCCAAGGTCGAAAATGAAGATAGTACATCTCGAACGATTGGCGCACTATGGAAGAGGTGATTGTATGCCTATTCGGGTCGAACAGGCTTAAGTGGGCGGCAGTGTTACAAAGTTTAAAAATAGATTCAAATATAACGACAATGTGGCTATATGTACTTGGCAGCACTGTCAAACCATCTCTAGTTGTCAAAATGTTACAACCCTGGTCAACACCATGCAGATAATATTTGAATTAACGGAAATGGAATATTCCGGATACATCGTTGAGAATATACAAGATCATTCGAGGCTGTGCAAAAATAAGTGTAAATAACAATAACGAAAAACCTAGCAACATCAATGCTAAGAGATGATGATGTTATTCTTAATGATCTTGTACGCAAGTATTCGCTGCTAATAAAAACTAAACATGTACATCAATATACACAGCAACATACACACAAATATACACAGCAACATGCCCACATAGCACAAGAAGAAACAAAACTACACAACACACAGAACACTCATACATACAACCACACATAGTTACAATAAACAAAACACAAGACAGCATTGTCATATATACAAACACACGTATATAGCTACATGTTAAGTAAAGCACAACCAACAACAACAATGACCAGATGCTTCGCGAAGTTACCAGACGACGTCATTTTGCTATATAAAGTCGCTGCCAGTGAACAGCGGGATTCAGTGTGATTTTAAATCTAGACGTGTTTACATCGCTAAGTGTTTAGTAGTACAAATACTCGTGTTAATAAAGTAGTAAATAAAGTGTTGCCGCATTATATTTCTAAAGTTAATTGTCTGTGTTTTTAATTTGATGCAATTAAACGAATCCTTGAAGGATAAGTAAAAAAGCGTTTTTACGAAAAGGTTTAAAAACGTAACAATATATATATATATATATATATATATATATATATATATATATATATATATATATATATATGTATATATGTATATTTTCTCTTTTTCAATATTTCGTTAACCTTTGGTTAATTTCTTCAGGAAATTGCTATTATTTTTTATGTTTTCTTTCAATGAAAAAATGTTTAATCACAATTCTAAAAAAAACAATGTGTATCATAAAATTAAAATATTAAAAAAAAAAAAACAAATTTATATAATTGTGAGCCCGGCATAATAAAAAGGAATAATGAGTAGTGAGTATTACTATAAAAATAGAATAACTCAAGAAAGAAACAGAGCATACATTGGACCCAGAATTGTACAGAGGGAAAATAATAGTTATAGAAGCAGATTTCAATATACTCAGACTATTAATGGTAGTTTCAACAGACCACAAGGAACATATAGAAATGGTAGAGGTAACAATGTTGTCACAAGAATAAGAGAAGAAATAAACCTGCACAATTATGAAAATAAAAGAGATGGTCGTTACACAAACTATAACAGATACAGGAGAGATGAGGGAAGATTATTTGGTAACAGGGAAAGAATAAACGTATATAGGATACTAAAAAAAATAATAAAGCAAGATGGACAATGAACAGGTATAAAAAAATTAGGGAAAAAATTATTAAATGCAAATTAACAATAACGTTTTTAATTTGTTGTCGAAATAAAGGCGTTATTCCTAATTTTATAAAAAATTCCACTAAAAATATTTCTAATATTTTCCATGAAAACGGTCAAAAATTTATGATTTCGAGAAATATACAAAATTTTCAAGGAAAGATGCTTAATTGGGCAATAAAGCAGAAACATGAAAACCTAAAGGAGTATAACACTGACTTATCGGCCATGGAAGCAAAATTAAGACGAATTTTATCTACTCTAGAATTAACGTATTTTTTAGAATATACAGAGAGAATAACAGAAACATTCACAGATAGAACTAAAAAGGTACATATTAAAAAATTAAATTGTCTTGTTAGTTTACAAAAAAGAGAATTAGGAATCAAAAATGGTTTGTCAATAAATCTGATGTACTGTTTCCTCCTGATGTTGAATACATTTTGTCTTTAGGGAATAAATATGCATTACCTATACAAGGAAATAACTTTCCTATTATGAAGGTAATAGCGGATGGAGAAGACTTGATCCAGACCATACAAGATAAGGAAAAACAGGAGATAGTTAGGTCAAGATTTACTACGATCTTAGATAATCATATTAATAGAAATAAATTGACAAATAGGGATAAATATATAAATGATTGTCTAAAATCAACTAAAAATTTTTTAAAATTAAATAAACATATATTATTTTGAATGCGGATAAGGGAAATGTAACAGTTGCTATGAATAGAAGTGGCTATAATTTAAGAATAGATAATATATTAAATGATATTAATAGAGATCCTACTACTAGATTACAAAAATGTAATAATGACTTAGTTGAAGAGCTTTTTAAGGCAAATATTATTTCTAACATAGAAAAATATATATTAAAATCAAATATTTCTACTTCTCCTAAATTATATGGATTACCTAAGATCCATAAAGATAATTTTCCGTTGAGACCAATTTGTTCTAGTATAAATTCTCCTTCTTATGAACTTAGCAAATATATAACTCAAATTTTAAAAAAATTAACAATGGGCTCAAAATATAACATATCCAATTCTTTAGATTTTAAAGACAGGATAAAGAAAATAAAATTAGATATTGATGAGAAATTAATATCACTTGATGTTGTATCTCTATTTCCAAGTATACCAGTTGATTTAGCAATGAATATTATTGATGAAAGTTGGAATAAAATAACACAATATACAGACATTAATAAGAGTTTATTTTTACGTATTGTAAAGTTTTGTGTAGTGGATAGTAGGTACTTTCAATGTAGAGATAAAATGTATCAACAAAATAAGGGCCTTCCTATGGGATCTCCAGCCTCTCCGGTTATAGCTGATATACTAATGGAAAAATTACTAGATGAATGTATTAGTGAATTGACTAATAAACCAAAGTTTTTAGTAAAATATGTTGACGATTTGTTTTGTATCCTTCCAGAAAGTGAGATTGATAATATATTATCAACATTTAATTCTTTTCACCCTGATATACAATTCACAATTGAAAAGGAAAATAACTCGAAACTTTCATATTTAGATACATTAGTATTAAGAAAGGAAAATGGATTATCAATAGATTGGTTCCAAAAACCAACATCATCTGGCAGAATTATTAATTATTATTCAAAACATCCAAAGAGGATGATAATTAAATTAATACGACCAAGAATCTTATAGAGAGAATTTTTTCATTAAGTGATGTAGAATTCCATAAGAAATATAAGAAGAAGATTATGCATATATTGAGTGACAACAGTTTTCCTTATCATCTCTCTTGTAGATTGATAGGACAATTTAATGATAACAGAAATAATATTAATAGTAGTAATTACATTAATAATAACAATAATAATAACAACAGCAACAACAATAATAATAGTAATAATAATAACGGTAATGAACCAAAAATTTATGTCATTAATATATGTACCAAAAATGTCAGAAAGATTAGAAAAGTCTGATATGTATGATAAAACAAAGTACAAGATGGCATATAATATGTATAGCACTTTAGGAAATGTTTTTACCAGTACAAAATATAGGATTCAGAAGATAGATAAATCTAATGTAATTTACAAAATACTGTGTAAAGGAAACGACAATGACAGTTGTGATGGTGTGTATGTAGGTACAACTAAGAACAAATTGAAGACTAGAATAGCCGGGCATAAGACAGTTCAAAGATATAGGAATATTAATTCAAAGAAGGCACCTTTATGTTCACATTGCTTTGATTCAGATCATTATCCTGATTTTGAAAATATTTAAATTTTAAATACAGAATTTAATTACAAACATAGATATATGCTAGAAATGTTACATATTATAAATGTTCGAATAAGAGAATGAATTTCAGAACAGACACAGTCAATGTTGCGCAATGTTATAGATATTTGTTACACAAAAATAATAACAAAATTTAGGACAAAAATATATAATATATATATATATATATATATATATATATATATATATATATATATATATATATGTATATATTTACTTTTGTTCATGTTGGAGTATTTATTATACATTATATCCCAGTCAGCATTTTATGAAATTAATGATCATATTCGAGTCTTTTTCGAGTCCTCCGCACGATTAAAATAATCATTTATGCGCTCGTTTTCGAGTCGAAAATGACTGTTCATTCGGGAGAAAATGGTACCCTAGCCGGGACTCTTCTAAGGGAGTCTTTTATGATTCGCACTTCTGATCAATTTCGACTCATTTTCGAGACAGTTTGTGGTAGTTCTTACAGGCAGTTGCGAGTCTTCTTCGAGTCGTTTTTCAGTCATATTACTGGTCATTTACGAGTCTTTTTCGAATCATATTAAAACGAATATTTAATTGAATTTTTGCTGTATCAATACAATGATTTATTATTGTTTTGTTTTTAATTTAATTTACAAATAACATATAACAAATAATAAATAAAAATTATAAAATTCAATTTGTAATTTAAAAATTGTTATTTAATATTAGATAAATATATAAAAAATTATAAAATTCAATTTGTAGTTAAAAAAAGTGCATATAATATTCAAAAAAGTGCATATAAATTCAATTTGTAGTTAAAAGAAGTGCAGATAAATATCAATTTGTGTGTTTTCTTTTTGTAACACGGTCTTTTGCATGAACAAAATGCTTCTGCAGTACTGCATTCATTTCTTGATCCGTGCATTTGAACTTTGTATGGCAAATATCTAAGACGAACAAATCTACCGTTATTTAATTTTTTTAGTAATGAAAATTTTTTACTTACTTTTAACTATTGTTATAACGAAGCACTTTTCGGCACTCGGTTTACTGCTAGTCCCCTTCCAGCTGTAAAGAGATGCTACCTCATCCGAAAACACTTTTCGTACCGCGGCTCGTATAAATTGTGTGGCTCCTATCCCACCTGTTTTTGCAATTAAGTTTTTCTGAAAATTATTGCATTAAAAATTAAAATGATGTGTCAAGTTACATATGCTACTTACAAATTGTCTTAGCTTCTCCTCATTTTCTTGAATTTCTATGTTATAAGTTGTTAAGTCATCCATATTGATGAAAGGAAGTTTTTTTAAATCACTGCACTCCTCGTCAAAAATGTTATTGCTAAAGTGTTGTCTGCTCTCAAGTTTTACGGCGATGACCTCTTCCGTCAATTTGGCTACAGATCGCTTATTACTGTCCTTTAATTCTCGCATTTCTCTCCTCATTTCAACCACTTCTGATTTTAAGGACTTAATTTCATCGCGCAATTCACTAAGCATACTTTGTAGACATGCAGATTGCGGGGAAGAAACATTTTGAACTAGAAACGATTGTTTTATTTAATAGAAATGTATGTATATGTACAGTACTGCAAAATATGTTTACCTTACACCTTCGAAAATGAAGTAAAATAGCGAGGCAATTCCAATTTTTTATGTGAGGTCGCCTTATTAAAGGTTTCGTTATACATATCTTCCGCTTTTACATCATGTTCGAAGGTGTGTGTAGTAGATCAAGTTTTTACTTACTATTTATTGGATTATTATTTGAGATGTATTGAAACTCTGTTGAGCTTAATAATCTATTTTGTGACATCTTTAATCAGCGGTGCAAAAAAGTAGCTATTGTCTAGAGAATCCCGTAAACAAATAACTTTTTTATTAATTTGGTTTAAAGAAAATTTAATTTTGTTATCAAAAGCAATGTCAGCTACCCAATATATATTAAAAATACTTGAGTTAATTGGTTGCAAAAACAGTGATGTGAGATTTTTTATTGCTTGGCCAACAAAAATGGGAACGTTCCCACTATTGATTATTTCAGTTATTTTGACTATCTTTTGTTGTACCAAACAGAAATTATTGGGTTCACGCAAAGTAAAGTAGAAACTATTGGCATTTACGCTTGAAATTTTGCCACTTATAGTTTTTCCAAATGTTTCTGGATGATTATTTTCTTCTTTTTCTATATGATAGCTGCTCTCAACGTGCCTTTTATAAATTTGTGCTGCAACATTTCCACCTTTTCTAACTTTGCGTTTAATTATTTGCATATGATTTTCAAACTTGAATGCGCTTATTCCATCTAAAAATCCATTAAGCTTAGCATCTTCATGAATGTGTAACAGGGAGTGGAAATTGTATGTAAGAAACGATAAATCATACAACGTTGGGATATCATATACAAAGGATTTCAAAAGTTTTTCAGCACAGGAGTTGTTAGTACTGCAATCATTCTTGTCTAAAAGTATTCTTAAAGCCAAAGACAACTTTAGGAAGTGAACATATCGTTCTAAGCTTAAAATTTTTCTCAGTATAAAAGGTCCTGTGTAAAGCAAAAATTGCCTAAATTCCGTTGCCTTCCACCTATCAAGATCCCTTAAACATCGCGGCTTCCTTTGAAACTCCTTTGTCACGTTATTTGCATTAAATTTTAACTCCTTTGAAATAGATTCAATCTTCCAGGAAACTAAAGAATAGTTTTCACCTTTTTTTTTTACCCATGCATTTAACAATGTTCGCATTACGCCTAAGCACACAACATGCATATAATCTAAAGAACATTGCGATACAATATCTATATTAAGTTTTTCTAATGGTGACTTCTTTAAGTGATGCTCTGGCTGAAAGCGATTTCTGAAGGAATCATTACTTCTAATAGCAAACTCGCTTACCGTCGGAAAAATAAGACGGTGTTTAAACATTTGTCCTTTTAGCGTACAGCGTCCACAAGAAAAATAGCCACTATGTCCCTTAGTTCCTAATATAAAGGATTTAGCAGGTGCATCCATAACAAAGCATCGTACCACAATATTTAAAAATTTATCGGCAAAAACCAGTCCTTCTTGAATAAGAATATTCAGTTCTTCAATAAACTCTTGTAAAAAGTCATTGGCACAGTTTGGTTTTGAATTTCCCTCATATACACCCACAAGAAAAACATAATTTGTTTTTACAACACTAGCAAGTATAGGCCAAACTTGCTTGCTGCTGCTTTTGAAAAGCGGTAAGCCATCAATCCCAAAATCTAAGGTTAAATAAGATAACTTCCAATCATTAAAAACTAAAAAATCTGTAAGGCTGTTTTTCAATCCATAGTGAATATATTTGCCTTCACCGACTTTTCTATCAACAACAGTACTAGGCGTTTTTAAAAGAGTTCTAGCATCTTTTGGCACTTTTATGCTACATTTAATCAACAATTGTAAAAGTGCATTAACTGCGATAAAACTTATTTGAAATTTGATAGCCCATTTAGACAATTCTTCACACAAATCAGTTTTATTTTCTTCACTATCAAAGGAAATTTCACTTTCACTATGAAAATAATTCTCAAAATCATCACAAACATTGTTTTCGATGCTTGTTTGCACTGATTCAATATCACTTCGAAAATGTTCTTCGCATTTTACTTTTGGCATTTGAAAACATAATAGTTTTTCGGCTTCTTTTTTTGCCAATCTTTTAATTTTTTTAGCTGACATTACCTTTTTTTGGTTAAAATTTTTACTCACAAATGTAATACATATGTACACTTTATATATATCTTTTTTGATTCTACTACACGAGCTTGCTGTTTGTTTATTTTAAATCACTTTCTAAGTATTTTTGGGAATCATTTTCGAGTCTTATTTTAAGCGCAGAACTGATTAATCAGTTTTTGATCACCTAAGGTACTCGAAAAAGACTCAGTTTGGTGACAAAATCTTCCACATGCTGACTGGGATATATGTATGTGTATATATATTGGAATTTATTGCTTATGTTATTTTTATGTAAAAACATTTTAATTTTATATATATTATACATACATATTTATTTAATTTTTTCGCAGCTATCCCTGCAGAAGAAGGTAGAGGCATTGACGTCTGACGAGTGGTGCTGTACTAGAATAAAAATCAGTGGTCCCAATGGATACTATTTATATAGTGGGGGGAAAGTACTGGTAGACTAGTCGCATATGCTGAACTCATTTTTTAATTTGGCAACACTATCAACAAATGTTTGGGTTGGTAATGCTGCTAAAAGCTGTCAACAATTGTAGGCTCATAAAATTAAAGTTTGATAAGTCTTTTTGAGGAATATTCCTGTGTGTTATAAATAAAAATCAAAAAAGTTTAGTTGGCAACCCTTGAAGTCAAACGTACTTTTTGTCAGTGGTTAAAGCGTGCATATAAAATTATTAATTTTTGTGTTATAAACTTTGTGTTAAATAACACAAGCTGTAAATACATAAAACAAACTGATCATTATTTAAAAAAAAAAATTAAAAATGCCTAAAAAACCAGCTCGAAGGAGTATCGCAAATAATAATAAAATTCTTTGTGACCAGTGCGAATATGAGATCAAAGAGGATTCTGAAGATTATATACAATGTGATAAGTGCGGGAAAAGCTTTCATTTTCAATGTTCTGGCTTAATAAGGAGAGAGTTTGAAAGACTGTTGAAAAATGAAAAAGAAATGTTCCATTGCCAATATTGCAAAGAAGGAGGAGGAGAGATAAGTAAAGAGCTTAATACGATAAAAACAGAGTTAAAAAAACTAGAAAAGCTTGAAAAATTGGATCAGCTGACTGACTCAATTAATTTTATGTCAGCCAAGTTTGATGAGGTTTTCAAAGAGGTAGCAGAAAACAGAAAGAAAATAACAGAAATTGAAAGGGAAAATAAAAAATTAAAAACAGAAATAAAAACTCTTAGAACTTCTGTAAAAATCTTAAATGATAACCGTGTAAAAAACAATTGTATTATCAGTGGTTTGGATGTTGCTGGTGGTGTAAATGCTAAAGAGGCAGTTGTTGATTTATCAAAAACTGTTGGAATTGAATTCGAGCCGAATGCAGTTGAAGATGCGTATTTTATAAAAAAGAAAGGAAGAACTGAAAAGAAAGATGATGATAAAAAAACAGTTGTTGTAAAATTTTCATCCAGATTAAATAAAGAAAAATTGATGTCTTCTAAATCTAAATTAAAACAAGACGAAAGTACAAATAAGATATTTGTTTATGATTTCCATAGCAAAGAAACTTTAAATCTGTGGAACCATGCTAAATCATTAAAAGCAGTTGGATATCAACACGTATATGTCCGGAATGGTAAAGTTTATTGTAAAAAGAGCGACCTTGCGAAACAGCAGCTGATACGATGTGAGGATGATGTTGACACCATGTTATTAAATGCAACAACTAATAAGCATTGGAAACGTAGATCGTTTGTGATGAATAGAGATGATAATAATGCTAATGATTCCTCTGATGATGGTGAAAATGGTGCTGCCAATGTTTCTCCTTCATAATGAATTCTATTATAATTGTTAATTATTATTTATTCATACAATTTTTTTTTTTGTTGTTTTAACTTTTTTTTTCTTTCTAACTAAATGATTAAAAATCAATATTTCAATCAATTTTCAAAATTTAAAAATTATATTTGTGGATTAAATTATAGTTTTCTGAATGTAATAAGCATAAATATCAGAAGCGTTTCTTCTATTGAAAAATTTAATCAATTTAAATCTTTAATTGCTAGTTTTCCAAAATTGCCAGATGTAATCGCAGTGCAAGAAACATGGTTTAGTGAGAATGTGTTGCAATTGTATTCAATACCAGGCTTTAATAGTGTTCACAGTTGTAGAAAAGATGGTTATGGAGGAACGTCGTTATATATAAATAAAAATTTACATTACTATGTGGAAATTTGTAAAAGTAAAAATTTTGTGGAACTTATAGCCGTTAATTTTACAAATTTTAAAATTGACCATAAAAATATGAAACTGATTTCGTTTTATCGATCACAGAAATGCAATGTTACTGATTTTTTAAATATGTTTGATCTCACTTTAGATAATTGTGCTAGTAGTCCAGTAATTATTGTTGGTGATACCAATATTGATACATTTCACAATCAATATTACTGTGATTTGTCAGCAATGTTTCATAATTATGATTGTACAAGTGCTCATAACATGATAACAAGGCCTAGAAGTAAAACATCTATAGATCATGTATATAGTAACTTTTCTGAGAGGATTTATATTGATTCAGTTGAATGCTCCCTATCAGATCATAACATACTATGCTGTAAGTTCAAAAGTAATGTGAGATTTAAAGAATATATTGAAGTATCAAAAATACATTGCGACTATGAAAAGGCAAAACAATATTTGCAAAGTAATTTACCAATTAATTTTTCTTCGTTTAATACCTCGGCCCTGACCGATAATTTAGTTTCTTGTATGCAAAATGCTACAAATCATGCAACAGTGGTTACAAAACATAAAAAGCAGTTGTGTTTTGAGCTCACGCCATGGATAAATAAAAATCTTCAAGAATTAATTTTTTTAAAACAAAAATTGTTAAAGAAATGTCGTAAAACTAAGAATAAGCACAATATAGAAGAAGCTTTAAAGAGAGTAAGTAAAGTAATTAAAATTGCTGTTAAGAAGTGCAGAGATAATTATTATGCTGAAAGTTTAAATAAAGCGGGAAGTGATCCGAAGAAATGTTGGAAGTTTATTAACACTACACTTGGTCGTACAAAAAGTAATGATATATGTCTTAATGACTCACAGGGACAAATAATAACTACGGATCAAGCTAAAGCTGATTGTCTTAATAATTATTTTCTTTCTTCTGTGGCAAACCTGAAACAACAAATAGAAGTTCAACCTGGAGACATATTTAATAATTTACGAACTATTTTTCAATATCCTAACCGTTTTTATCTTGGAAATGTTAGTATTGATGACATAAGTGAAGTCATATTGAATATTAAAATTAATAAGAGTCCTGGCTATGACAATATATCGCCAAAAATTGTTAAAGAATGTGGAGAAACTATTGCACCAATATTAGTAAAAATATTTAACAGTATGATAGATTCTTCGGTGTACCCTGATGCTCTCAAGATTCATAAAATAGTTCCAATACCGAAACAAATGAATGCTTCAACTATGGAAAAGTACCGGCCAATTGCTGTTCTATCTACAATAGACAAAATTTTTGAAAAACTCTTATATGATAAACTTTTGATCTATATGGAGGAAAACAATCTTTTGTATGATTTTCAGTTCGGTTTCAGAAGAGGATGTAGTACTGAAGATGCCGTTTTGAACGTAATGAAGTATATATGCAACGGTTTAGATAAAGGTTCCAGTGGAGTTGCAGGTGTATTTTTTGATTTTACAAAAGCCTTTGATCTAGTTGATCATCAAATATTGTTGCAAAAGTTGTCATTATATGGTGTCAAAGGAAGTGAATTGTTATTATTTAAAAGTTATTTTTTAAACAGAAAGCAATACGTGCAAGTTAATAATTCGAAAAGCTTTATTGGTTCTGTGGATTATGGAGTTCCGCAAGGAAGTGGATTGGGACCATTATTATTTTCAATTTACTTAAATGACTTAAAAAATCTAAATTTAACTGGCCAACTTTTTATGTTTGCGGATGACGTATGTTTATTCTATCCCTTTAAACATGATTTGGTTTTGAAAACCTACGTTGAGAGAGACGCAGCTTTAGTATTTGAATTTGCACGTTTAAATCGTTTAATTATTAATCCGGATAAAACAAAACTTATTCGATTTAGACCCAATGCTTCCAGTCTTAGTAATGACTTCAATGTGTATATTGATGGAAAATTATTAAATGAAACACACTCCGTAAAATATCTAGGAATCACATTACAAAGCAATTTGTCCTGGGATCTACATATAAGGGATGTTAAGAATAAAATAGCACCTGCAATTGGAATTTTGTACAAACTTAAAAATAAGTTGAGTGAGAATTCTAAACTGATGATATTTCAATCATTAATACAGTCACATTTGAGTTATATGGGAATAATCTATGCTTATAATAAAAGTAACAATAATTTAAAATCGCTCCAATGTATGCAAAATAAGGCATTGAAAATTATATATAATTTACCAATAACTTATTCGACTTTTTCATTGTACAAAGATATTTCCAAAACAATTTTACCAATTTATGGATTACATGAGTTTCAAGTTTTGATGTATGTTTTTAAATGTATTCATAATATCGGACACCATACCATATCATTTTTTCAAAATCAATCTTATTTTTACACACGCAATGGGACAAATTTAAGAGTTCCAAGGTGTAGATTAGAAAAGACCAAACAACGTACAGATTACACTGGCAGTATAAAATACAATAGTTTGCCTTTACATTTAAAGTCAATTAATAGATTAACGACATTTAAATCATCTTGTAAAGATTTTTTGTATAATAAAATGGAAACGCTTCTGTTGTAATTTAAATTTAATTGTTAAACTTAAAACATTTTTTTTTCTTTTTGTTAATATTATATGTAATTATTTTCATATGTACATTTAACAAGTAATATATCTTGCCAGCTAGCTCCAATAATGCCTATAGGCGCTGGGGCCATTATTAAAATGAATTAATACTATTTATGTACAATAAAAACAAATATAAAAAAAAAAAAAAAAAAAAAAAAAAAAAGTAAATATATTTTCTTATAAGAAAACAATTAAAATAAATAAACGCACTTTCCAACGAAGAGTAGCAAAACAAAAAGAGTCTTATAAAGAAAGGGTATTTGAAAAGTGCAGTGAACAAATACCATCTGAAAACTTAGAAGCTAAATTCTGTGAAAGCAATAGCACATGTGAAAATGAGAGTCTGCCGGGAAATGAGTCGCAAATTGAAGTACCTTTATGTTTAGAAAAACTATTGGGAAGGCAAAAACTTGCCGTTACAAAACATATATCTCCAGGTGTTTACTGCCACTTCGGCATAAAAAAATCAGATTTTAAAAATTGAAACATTACTACAGAGCTATGATGAAATCGTGATCGATATTAATATCGATGGTATTCCGCTCTTTAAAAGTTCATCAGTGCAGCTTTGGCCCATTTTACTTAAAATAGTTAATTCACAAAAGTTTGAACCGTTTCCAATAGGCGTTTTTGTTGGAAGGAGTAAGCCGCACAGTGTGCATGAATTTTTGAGAGATTTTGTGGAAGAAGTAAAGCATTTAGGTGGGTATATTAACATAAATGGCCGAAATATACATATTATTTTTAGATGCTTAGTGTGCGATACACCGGCAAGGTCTTTTGTATGTGGTGTTCCTGGACATACTTCAAGTCATGGATGTATGAAATGCACTCAGAAAGCTAAAAAGGTGAAAAATGTGTTAACATACTGCATTGCATCTGGCTATCCCACAACAGATGTTGTCTTTTATGCACGCAAGTATCCAGAACATCACTTACCATGTTTCCAAGTAACAAAGAGTCCCTTAGAATGCATTGATTTCAAAATGATTTCACAAACTCCTCTGGATAGCATGCATTTAATTGAGCTTGGGGTCATGAGAAAAATGCTTGTACGTCTTGTAAATCGCCGAACTCGCCCTAAATTACCAAAAGAAAACGTTGAAAAGATATCAACACAGTTACAAGACCTTAAAAAATTTGTCCCGAAAGAATTTCCTAGAAAGCCGAGATCGTTAAATGAACTATCAAATTGGAAGGCCACTGAATTTCGACTCCTTCTGGCTTATACTGGTCCGTTTGTTTTGCAAGAAATAGTTGATAATGACTTTTATTACGAATTTCTGCTCTTGCACTGTGCGTACAGAATGTTAAGCTGTCCAAGACAAGTCAAAAGTAATATTCAACAAGCTCAAGCTATTTTGAAACTTTTTGTAGAAAATTTTCCAATCATATTTGGGGAAGAGAGTGTTTCATTTAATGTGCACAGCTTGCTCCACATATCTGAAGATGCAGCAAAATATGGAACACTTGCAGAATTTTCTGCATATGATTTTGAAAACAGGCTTCAGAAGTTAAAAAAGCACATCAGGAAGCCTACTCAAATAATTCAACAAATCCTAAACAATGAAAGACATGAAACATTTAAAAAAGAAGAAAAGAGTGGGTTTATACGTTGTAAAGAAGGTATCAAAGGGGTGTATTTTAATCTTTGCTTCTTTTCGTCCAGCAGCCCAAACAATTTTTGCGCTGTTGACTTAGACACTCCTATTAAAATATTTGCCTTTATAGAAGGAGAAAATAATTTTGTTGAAGGGAGCAGAATTCTAGACCTTAAAAGTTTTTATAAGGAACCTACTGATTCCTTAAAACTTGGAATTTTTACGTCAAGCTTAGTTTTAGGGGAAAAAGAACAATTTCCCTTAAAATCTATTAAATACAAATATTTTTGTTTTCCTTTTAAGTCTGAATTTGCACTCATTCCAATTTTGCACAGCTGTCTATAATCGCAGTACGCAAAAATTTCCATCATAATGGCTTCAAAAATAAAACATTTCTCGACAAAAGGTGAGTTAATGCGACTGTAAATATTTTCTTTAAAGCTAATACTAACAATTTTTGTATAAATTTGAATTTTAGGTGACTCAAAATGCGATGGGTGCGTAGAACTGCATAAAAACTGGACGACATGAAAGGTAAGTTAGTTTATTTTTAAATAAGGTTAAGCCTCAAATTATATTCTACTTAAAATCTTTAACAGAAACGTTGGTACAGCAAAAACATCAAAATATTAAAATATGCGAAATTCTTGCGGAACATAAGGTGCTGCTAAATCAGCTTCTGGAAAAAAACAAGGCTTTAGACAACGTTATGAAGATTTTCCCTCTAAAATCAGAGATCCAGCTCCATGAGCTTGAAAAAGTCCTTGAGAGCCAGAATGATTTGTATGTAAGTAATTATATCATATAAAACAAAATTTTTATAACAGACTTCAGAACATTAATATAAATTACAACGTTGCAGGTTCGTTACATAAAGTCTCTTATAAAAGGAGGCATATGCAAAAATATTGGCCAAATTCTTGGACGAGATATTGTGATGGCATTTAACGCTGAAGGAGTGCAAGGCAAGAAGAGGTTGAAAGACTTTAAAAATGTCTACGATGCTATTATTGGTATGTCTACGTTTTAAAAGCTTGCAATTTCGCGGTCACAGTTGACAATATCATATTAATGTTTTCAATATTTCATATTGATTTTTTAGATGCAATTTCTGATGATCGTCCAGAAGAGAAATTCAGAGCAGCGCTCCATCACGAAAAGAAGAAATACCACAAACTCAACAGCAAGCAGAGGACAAAAGAAAACCGCCCTCACCTAAGTGATAACCATAACGAGTCGAGTTCACCACATTAAACCGGAAAACCACCAAAAAGTTCAGACTGAATTACATATGTGCATATTTTAATTTAATTTTTCTTAATTTGTTAACTATTTTTTCGTCCTTTTTTTGTTTTTTTTTTTGTATAAATGAATAACTGAACTCAAGCTCAATATTCATTTAATTTTTCTTGTGATAACAAAGCCAATGAAGTGCCTTATGTTTTTATATTTTAAAGTTTTTAATGAAATGCCTTGTACAAATTTTAGTTTTTGTATTTTTTATGTAATTTAAGTTTTTAACTCTCTTTTTCACACTCAATGAACATGTTATTAAAATAAACTTATTAAAAAAATCTTTGTGTACATTTTTTAATATTTCTCAATGCATTAGTTCAAAGGCGACTGCTGGAAAATTCCCCCCAAACTCTGCAGTCGTGCACCACTCCCAAAGTGACCAGTGGTGCACCACTCTGAAAGCGACACAAAAGCGAGTAGTAGTTTTCGTATGACAGCCCAATAATAAAATCGTCACTTGAAAGCATTAACTGGGAAATGAAGAGCGACTACTCGGTATCGCTTTGCGACTAGTCCAAGACTACTTCTGCACTACTACTTTCTTCTGCAGGGATGTTTTTTATGAAAATTTTGTAATATATATTAATTGTTTTTCATTGTTTTGTTATGTTGAAATAATATGAATGTATTTCCGTTGGTTAAAATATTTAAAACATACATGTATGTTAACTTCTGTATTTTTCAATTTACATTATGTTAATATTTAATAACATAATAGTTATAAATATATTATGTTGTTGACATTTTGTATTTGTAATATTTAAAATAGTTTAGAATTCAGTTACACACGGTGTGTTTTTCATTGTTTTGTTATGTTAAAATATCAAAACTATGTGTTATTTAAAAAAACATTTTTATTGTTGCATACATATGTATATTGAAATATTTTATATAGTCTTTTCACTAATATTTGTTTATATTCATATACATGAACATATAGACTTATGTAGTTATTTCACAATTAGGAAATTTTTTGATGTGTTAACATCTATGTATACGCGCGCCTCTAGCACGGGCTAGATACGGGCGGAAAGCGGAACGTTTTTTTTCCGCTGAGCGTTAACGCTGAAATGCCATACCTAAACAAAAGCGGCAGCGTTATGTAAAAAAACAATAAAAACAGGGTTATCAAACAAACAAATTAAACAACCCTGATTATCTTAACAGCTGGACGGACGACATTTGTGATTTTGTTATTGAAATTTTGTACAAATTGCAAACGTGCATACATATGTATGTATATAATCATATTGTAAATATTTTCTTACCACCATTTTCTAATACGAAGTGCACAAATTTTTTCTTTTATTATATATTTCGCTTTTGTAAATCTTTGCTCTTTTTCTCTGGTTACAATTCTCTTCTTTTGCAACCAACTTCATTAGAAAACGCTCTGTCAAAATCGGATTTTCCAATAGCAAAGCGTTGCCGCCGCGTTATTTCGGTATGCTCAATACAAAATGTATGTACATGAGAACTTTTGACAGTTAAAAAACGCTTGCCGCCCGTATTTAGGTATGGCAGTAGGGCAGTAAACTATCAGTTTCAATACATACGCAAGTGTTAGGTGTAAGATGTAAGAGTAAATCATCGTTTGTTTGTTCGTTGCTTGGCAGTCGGTATTGAAAGTGATTATTGGACGATTTTCATATAAGTTTCCCACGTGATTTTATCCGGAAATTCATAGCCGATTTTATTAATTATGGATTAAAACGCTAGTGCGGGTTTCGACGAAGAGCTTAGGCCAAAAATTAAGGCGATCCGATATCGGCGAGCGGAGATTTAAGTGTTTTAATTCGGAGTATTAATTTGGAGTAATATTAAAAAAGTGTTTTATGTTGATCTTCGGTTTTGTCTTATGCATAGCAAAGAGAATAGTGAGGTGGTTATACGTACATAGTATATAAAAATGAGATAGCAAGACAGCAACGTATGTAGCTTATGTACAAACATAACAATGTATGTATGTACATTTGTCTGTTTCTTTGCATTCTCTTTGAATGCAAAACCCACAAAAAAGGTTTAATATAAAATAAATAAAAAGTATTAAGTATTTTTTTTCATTTTGTGTCCATCTACTTAGTGCGTCGGTATTAAAAAAAAAAAGAAAATATATGGCAGAATATCGGAGGAAAAAGAGAGAGCAGGCACAGCTTCTTGCTCAACCAGTCTGTTCAGAATATAATAAAATTTATTCATTTTTCACTTCTGCATTACACCGAAAATGGTTCTCGCGAACTAGAAGAGGACTATTTTTCAATGCCAATAATAATGGGTGGTGACTTTAATACGAATTTTTCAACCGTAGAAGCACTACCTCTTATCGAATTCCTCTACGATAAATTCAAGCTTACCATGAATACTTCGTTAGAGTCCCCAACTACTATCCAAAGAACTACAATTGACGCTGTTTTCTCACGTTATATCGATAGGATACAATCAAAAGTTTATGTTTCATATTTTAGCTATCACAGACCAATTTTAACTGTGTTGAAAACATAACATTAATAAATTATACAAAGTAAAATTAAATTCTATAAACTATTCTGTTTCATTAAATACTTTATATTAACTCTACCTCCGGGTTTGTGGGTCTGTGTTTATAGAAATCGAACAGGTACCGTGTAACAAAAAGGTGTTAACACATCGCCCGTGAGTTCGAACACTCATTGATTTTTTTTTTAATATTTTAATTTTATGATACACTTTGTTTTTTTAGAATTGTAATTAAAAATTTTTTCATTGAAAGAAAACATAAAAAATAATAACAATTTCCTGAAGAAGTTAACCAAAGGTTAACGAAATATTGAAAAATAAATATATATATATATATATATATATATATATATATATATACATATCATAAAGACCTTAAGCTTAAAAAATATTGTATTATTTTTTATTTTTATCAGTTCAATTCCTCTTGAGGTATAAAGTAGTTTTATTTAAGAAACAGGTTAAATTTTTAACCATTTTGGTCACTTTCATGTACTACAAAATATTGCACTTGCCCAACCCAGGATTCGAAACTTTGATTTTTTTTTTACCAATTTTGTTCTTCCTAAATTGTGAGATAGTTTTATTTAGCAAAAAAAACCAAACCGAGTTGCCTGTTTGATTATTTTCACATATAAAGAAAATTCAATTTCCCATCCTTGGATGCAAAATTTGAATTTAAAAAATTTTTTTTAGTCAATGCAAATCTTCATGACGTATAAAAAGGTTTTGTTAAAGAAAAACTTAAAAATACGAAATGGGTCGAAAAAAATTTTAATTTCCCATCCCTGGAAAAAAATTTTCATATTTTTAGTTTTCAATAGGTGTAAGCTTCCCAGCTCTGGAACCGTACTTCGGATCTTTCTGAATTTCAGTACCACTCTATATAAGCTCATTTCCAATCCAACGGTTCAAGAATGAAGTCTCTAGCTCCTCTGGGGGCTTGGGAAAACGTACAGACGGACGGACAGACGGACATCGCTCAATCGTCATCGCTATTCATAAGGATCCAGAATGTATATACTTTATGGGGTCCTATATTGATATCGAAGAAATTGCACACGGAATGACAATCCTACATATATATAGACCCTTTCACTTTTTTGTGAAGGTTATAAAAAAACAAATTCAAAATACGTGTTTACTCGTTATACCCTTCACAAAAAAGTGAAAGGGTATATATAGGTTTGTCATTCCGTGTGTAATTGATAAAAAAAATTTTTAAAAATTGATTTTTTTTTACATAAAAGTAACCAAAAAGGCAATTGACGTCGTTTTTTTACTATTTAAAACTATTTTTTAGTTCAGGAAGAACAAAATTGGTATTAAAATCTTAAAAAAAAACAATATTTTGACTCTAGGGTTGGACAAATAAAATATTTTATGGTACATGAATGGTGAGTGTTTAAAAATTTTAATTTTTTGTCAAGTAAAACTATGTTACACCTCACTAAGAATTGCATCGGTAAAAAAATAAAAATTCGCTTCCAGAGTTGGAAAATCGAAATATTTTTCGTACATAATAGTACATACATAAATTCCAAATTTTGTGCTTTTAGTGAATTAAATCAAAAAATTATAAATTCGGTTCCAGGGTTCGAAAATCTAAATTTTTTGGTACATAAAAGTAACCATATAAGTTCCCAATTTTGGTTTTTTTCAGTGACTTAAACCTATTTTATACTTCGCAAAGAATTAAATTGGCATTAAAAATTTTAAAAACTAAAAATTCGGTTCCGGGTTTGGAAAATCGAAATATTTTTGGTACATAAAAGTACATACATAAATTCCCAATTTTGTGTTTTTAGTGAATTAAACCTATTTTACATATCAGAAATATTAAATTAGTATTAAAAAATTATAAATTCGGTTCCAGGGTTGGAAAATCGACATTTTCTGATTCATAAAAGCAGCCATATTATATGTTATTTTTGATTTTTATTATGAATTATACCTACTTTATACATATATCAGAAAGTAGTAAACTGGTATTAAAAACCAACAAAATCTAAAAGACGATTCTACGGTTGGACAATTAGAACTTTTTGGCGTACATGAAACGGATTTTTGTTTGTTTTTAAATTAAATATATATATAATATTTTTGAAAGACATTCATAGGTATTAGATAAAAGAAAAGCCAAACATTTAGCTTCCTAGACGAAAAATTTTAACGTTTTCTTAAATATAAAAGTATCCGATAACATCATTTTGATTTTTTAATTAAACCTACTTTCTGGCAGGAAAGAAAGAAAGAAGAATTACATATGCAAAGGGTATTTAAGATTCAGCACAGCCGAATATAGCACTTTTACTTGTTATTAATCTTTTTAATACCAATTTTAATACCAATTTTGGTCTTCCTGAATTAAAAAAAAAGTTTTAATTAGCAAAAAAAAAAAACAACGTTAATTGCCTTTTTGGTTACTTTTATGCAGAATAAATATTTTAATTTCCCAACCCTGGAAACGAAATTTTAATTTTTTTTACCAATGCAACTTTTAATGAGGCATGAAATAGTTTTATTTAAGAAAAACTTAATATTTGTAACCATTTTGGTCACTTTCATGTACTACAAAATATTGCATGTACCAAAAGAACTTTAAACTTCCCAACCCTGGAATTGAAATTTGAATTTTTTTGTTTTTTTTACCAATCCAAATCTTCATGAGGTATAAAGTATTATTATTTAAGAAAAATTTACAAGTTTGAACATATTTGGCCACTTTCATGAACTATAAAATATTGCACTTGTCCAACCCTGGATTAGAAATTTGATTTTTTTGGAAATTTTTGATACCAATTTCATGCTTACTAAAATATAAGATAGTTTTAGTTAGCAAAAAAAAAAAAAACGTCAATTGCCTTTTTGGTTACTTTTATGTATAAAAAAAATTTCAATTTATGGGGTCCGATATGGATATTTCGATGCGTAACAAACGGAATGACAACGCCAATATACCCTCCAAATTCTTTTTTAGAGGGTATAAAAAAATAATTGATTTTTGTTATAAATTTTGCGTCGAGAAATAGGTGTAGGCTTCCCAGCTCTGGAACCGTACTTCGGATCTTTCAATACAACTCTATTTAAGTTCATTTCCAATCCAACGGTCCAAGAATGAAGTCTCTAGCTCTTCTGGGGGCTTGGGAAACGCCCCACGTACAGACAGACGCACATCGCTCAATCGTCATCGCTATTCATAAGGATCCAAAATATATATACTTTATGGGGTCCCATGTGAATATCGAAGAAACTACACACGGAATGACAAACCTATATATACCCTATTACTTTTTTGTGAAGGGCATAAAATTTTTTATATGGCCATTTAAGGGACAAAGGGGGAGGAGGAGGTAGGGCAGATTAGTACCAGCGTACGTGTCAGTTTCGTCATTAAAGCTTAAAAATGTTATTTTTAAGGAATTTAGCCTTAAGTAAAACAATTTGTTAAATATGTACACTATTTTTGCATATAATAACGCCCCCTAAAGGAGGCGGGATCGAAAATTATTTTTTTTATTTTATTGCTCTAAGTTTAATGCCTTGGACCTTCTTTAATATAAAAATATATCATTTGCTTAACACAATTGCAAAAAAAAACTTTAAAAATTATGTTGTTTTTTAGAGGTTGGCTTAGTTCTTCTTAGGGGAACTTTTTTACCCCTTGCCCGATTCAGCCCATTTCTAAACTTGACTTGTGCTATCCTTCAAGATATATTTATACCAATTTTCAATAGTCTGGCTCTTTTCGTCTGCACTGAATCGTGATTTCCACAGACGGACTGACATGCTCAGATCGTCTTAGATTTCCACACTGATCAAGAATATATATACCTTATGGGGTCTCAGATGGATATTTCGCTGCGTTACAAACGGAATGACAAAGTGAATATACCCTCAATATTCTTTTTTGGAGGGTATCAAAATAGCGTAAAAATTAAACAAATTGTTTTAGTTAAACCTACATTCCTTAAAAATAATATTTTTAAAATTCCTTAAAAATAATATTTTTAAGCTTTAATGACGAAGCTTAGACGTAACCTGGTATTACTCTGCCCTAACCGCTAGTCCCCCTTTGCACCCTAAATAACCCCATAAAAAACAATTTATATTTTGTATTTAATTATCCCAAACATTAATTTTTAGAGTTTAATGACAAAGGTGAAATGTTTTCCCCACAGCCGTTGCTAGAGCGACCCCGCTAAAATACAGTTTTAATACCCTCCAAAGAGAGTTTTACCCTACAAAGTATATATATTCTTGATCAGTGATGAAGTCTAAGACGGTCTAGCAATACCCATACGTTCATCTGTGGAAAACATAATATTGTCTATTTTCGAACCCCGCCCACTTTAGTGTACGTTGAAGTACGATATTATATAAAGCAACTCTGTCACACCATTTTAAATTTACTTACTAAATATTTAGAGGGTATTTACTATTCGACCCGGTGGAATATAACGTTTTTTTTTAGTGAATTAAACATGTTTTACACTTCAGAAGAATTAAATTGGTATTAAACAAGTAAAAGTGCTATATTCGGCTATGCCGAATCTTAAATACCCTTCACAGATTTTTTTGGTTAGGAAGCTAAATGTTTGGCTCTTCTTACTTCTAATACCTCTGAACGTCTTTCAAAAATAGTAAATATGTTTAATTTACAAACAAAAAGAAAAAATCCGTTTCATGTACCCCAAAAAGTTCTAATTGTCCAACCGTAGAAGCGTTTTATAGATTTTTTTGGTTTTTAATACCAATTTATTTCTTCCTGATATATAAAGTAGGTATAATTCATCATAAGAATCAAAAATAACAAATAACATGAATAATTTTATGAATCAGAAAATGTCGATATTCCCTAAAATTGGATTTTTAATTTTTTTGGTTTTTAATACCAATTTAACTCTTCCCGAAGTATGAAAAAGATTTCATCCACAAAAAACAAATATTAGGAACTTTATGGCTAATTTTATGTACTAAAAATTTCGATTTTCCAACCCTGGAACCGAGTTTTTAGTTTTTAAAATTTTTAATACCAATTTAATTCTTAGCGAAGTATAAAATATGTATAATTCGCTGAAAAAAGCCAAAATTGGGAATTTTTGTGGGTACCAAATGTATTTACCAAAAAATTCGATTTTCCAACCCTGGAACCGAATTTTTAATATTTTAATACTAGTTTAATTTTTTCTGAAATATAAAATAGGTTTAACTCACTAAAAACACAAAATTTGGGATTTGTGTGGGTCCTTTTATGTACCAAAAATTCTTATTTTTTTACCAATGCAATGCTTAGTGAGGTGTAACATAGTTTTACTTGACAAACAAATTAAAATTTTTAAACTTTTTGGTCACTTTCATGTACCATAAAATATTTCATTTGTCCAACCCTGGAGTCGAAATTTTGAATTTTTAAGAATTTAATAGCAATTTTGTTCTACCTGAAATATAAAACAGTTTTAATTAGCAAAAACAACAACGTCAATTTTATGTAGAAAACATATTTCAATTTCCCAACCCTGGAAGCGAAATTTTATTTTTTTTGCCAATGCAACTCTTAATGAGGCATGAAATAGTTTTATTTAAGAAAAAATTAATATTTGTAACCATTTTGGTCACTTTCATGTACTACAAAATATTGCAGTTATCCAACTCAGGAATCTAAATTTTGATTTTTTTTAACTTTTGATACCAATTTTGTTTATCCTGAACCAAAAAATAGTTTTAATTAGTAAAAAAAACCGACGTTAGTTGCCTTTTTGGTTACATTTATTTATATAAAAAATGTAAATTTCCCAGCCCTGGAAGCGAAAGTTTAATATTTCCTAGTCTTCATTAGGTATAAAGTCGTTTTATTAAAACAAAAAACTTAAAACTTGCAACCATTTTGGTCACTTTCATGTACAACAATATATTGCACGTATCAAAAAAACTTTAAATTTCCCAACCCTGGAAGTGAAATTTTAGTTTTTTTGTTTGTTTTTTTACCAATGCAACTCTTCATGAGGTACTAAGTAGTGTTATTTAAGAAAAATGTACAATTTTTAACCATTTCGGTTACTTTCATGTACTATAAAATATTGCATTTGTCCAACCCTGGATTCGAAATTTTATTTTAAATTTTTTATTTTTTAATTTTGGAAACCAATTTTGTTCTTCCTAAAATATAAAATAATTGTCAATTGTCTTTTTGGTTACTCCTATGTAAAAAAAAATCCAATTTTCCACCCCTGGAAACGAAATTTTGATTTAAAATTTTTTTTTTACCAATGCAAATCTTCATGTCGTATAAAGAGGTTTTGTTAAAGAAAGACTTAAAATTTTTACAGTTTTAGCTACAACATGTGCGACAAAGTACGGAATAGGCCGAAAAAAAATTTTAATTTCCCATCCCTGGAAAAAAAAATTTATTTTTTAAGCTTATAATAGACCATTGAGGCTTCCCAAAGCACGAAATAGGTTTAATTTACAAACATAAAAAAAAATTATTGACTTTTGGTATAAATTTTGCGTCGAGAAATAGGTGAAAGTTTCCCAGCTCTGGAACCTACTTCGGATCTTTCTGAATTTCTATAGCACTCTATTTAAGTTCATTTCCAATCCAACGGTCCAAGAACAAAGTGTCTAGCTCTTCTGGGGGCTTGGGAAAACCGATTTCACATACAGACGGACGGACATCGCTCAATCTTCATCGCTATTCATAAGGATCCAGAATCTATATACTCTATGGGATCCCATGTGAATATCGAAGAAATTACACACGGAATGACAAACCTACATATACCCTTTCACTTTCTTGTGAAGGGTATAAAAATAATAAATAGAATTTGTATAAATTCATTTATTAAAAAAATAATAAAAAATCATTTGCAGTCATGCAGATTCGAAACTAGGCCCGTTGAAAAAATTAACAATTTACATAAGAAAGTTCGACTAATAAAAATTCATACATAAGTTAAAACATTGCGGGGGCACGCGCACTTGTTCATTGTAAATTGACAACTGAATTCAATTACTTGAACATAAATACCAAAGAACCTTAAGCTATCAGCAGCCGATGGCTCTGGAAAAGCGAAAGCGATACATGGAATATTGGGAATATTAATCGTCAGGGTTGGGTAATTTCCAAAAAGGTAATAACTTAAAAATATGAATGTGGGAACTTCTCATATTCAATTTTCGTTAATAACATTGGTTAAATAGTTGCATTCCTACTAACTAGCACCACTTGCAAAAGTGGAAAAATTGAACAAAGAACGCTGATGAGATGGCGTAGCGGCCTCGAAATCAGTACTGATCCGTTCTGCTGGTTTGATGATTATTGAAAATATTCTTAATATTCCAATCAATATAAACAAGTAAAAGTGCTATATTCGGCTGTGCCGAATCTTAAATACTATTCACAGATATAGTTCTTCTTTCTTTCTTTCTTGCTAAAACAGAAAGTAAGTAGCTTTAATTAAAAAATAATAAAAAAAAAAATGATGTTATCAGTTACTTTTATATTTAAGAAAACGTTTACATTTTTTGGTTAGGAAGCTAAATGTTTGGCTCTTCTTACTTCTAATACCTCTGAACGTCTTTCAAAAATAGTAAATATGTTTAATTTACAAACAAAAAGAAAAAATCCGTTTCATGTACCCCAAAAAGTTCTAATTGTCCAACCGTAGAAGAGTTTTATAAATTTTTTTGGTGTTTAATACCAATTCATTTCTTCCTGATACATAAAGTAGGTATAATTCATCATAGGAATCCAAAATAACAAATAACATGGATAATTTTATGCATCAGAAAATGTCGATATATCCTGAAATTGGATTTTTAATTTTTTTGGTTTTTAATACCAATTTAACTCTTCCCGAAGTATGAAAAATATTTCATCCACCAAAAACCAAAATTAGGAACTTTATGACTAATTTTATGTACTAAAAATTTCTATTTTCCAACCCTGGAACAGAATTTTTAGTTTTTAAAATTTTTAATACTAATTTAATTCTTAGCGAAGTATAAAATAGGTTTAAGTCATTGAAAAAAAACAAAATTGGAAACTTATATGGTTACTTTTATGTACCAAAAAAATTCGATTTTCCAACCATGGAACTGAATTTTTAATTTTTTAATACTAGTTTAATTTTTTCTGAAATATAAAATAGGTTTAACTCACTAAAAACACAAAAATTGGGATTTATGTGGGTCCTTTTATGTACCAAAAATTCTTATTTTTTTACCAATGCAATGCTTAGTGAGGTGTAACATAGTTTTACTTGACAAACAAATTAAAATTTTTAAACTTTTTGGTCACTTTCATGTACCATAAAATATTTCATTTGTCCAACCCTGGAGTCGAAATTTTGAATTTTTAAGAATTTAATAGCAATTTTGTTCTACCTGAAATATAAAACAGTTTTAATTAGCAAAAACAACAACGTCAATTTTATGTAGAAAACATATTTCAATTTCCCAACCCTGGAAGCGAAATTTTATTTTTTTTGCCAATGCAACTCTTAATGAGGCATGAAATAGTTTTATTTAAGAAAAAATTAATATTTGTAACCATTTTGGTCACTTTCATGTACTACAAAATATTGCAGTTATCCAACTCAGGAATCTAAATTTTGATTTTTTTTTAACTTTTGATACCAATTTTGTTTATCCTGAACCAAAAAATAGTTTTAATTAGTAAAAAAACCGACGTTAGTTGCCTTTTTGGTTACATTTATTTATATAAAAAATGTAAATTTCCCAGCCCTGGAAGCGAAAGTTTAATATTTCCTAGTCTTCATTAGGTATAAAGTCGTTTTATTAAAACAAAAAACTTAAAACTTGCAACCATTTTGGTCACTTTCATGTACAACAATATATTGCACGTATCAAAAAAACTTTAAATTTCCCAACCCTGGAAGTGAAATTTTAGTTTTTTTGTTTGTTTTTTTACCAATGCAACTCTTCATGAGGTACTAAGTAGTGTTATTTAAGAAAAATGTACAATTTTTAACCATTTCGGTTACTTTCATGTACTATAAAATATTGCATTTGTCCAACCCTGGATTCGAAATTTTATTTTAAATTTTTAATTTTTTAATTTTGGAAACCAATTTTGTTCTTCCTAAAATATAAAATAATTGTCAATTGTCTTTTTGGTTACTCCTATGTAAAAAAAATTCCAATTTCCCACCCCTGGAAACGAAATTTTGATTTAAAATTTTTTTTTACCAATGCAAATCTTCATGTCGTATAAAGAGGTTTTGTTAAAGAAAGACTTAAATATTTTACAGTTTTAGCTACAACATGTGCGACAAAATACGGAATAGGCCGAAAAATATTTTAATTTCCCATCCCTGAAAAAAAAATTTATTTGTTAAGTTTTTAATGGACCATTGAGGGTTACCAAACCACGAAATAGGTTTAATTTACAAACATTAAAAAAAATAATTGATTTTTGGTATAAATTTTGCGTCGAGAAATAGGTGTAAGCTTCCCAGCTCTGGAACCGTACATCGGATCTTTCTGAATTTCAATACCACTCTATCTAAGCTCATTTCCAATCCAACGGTCCAAGAACAAAGTCTCTAGCCCTTCTGAGGGCTTGTGAAAAACCCCACGTCACGTACAGACGGACGGATAGACGGACATCGCTCAATCTTCATCGCTGTTCATAAGGATCCAGAATATATATACTTTATGGGGTCCCATGTGAATATCGAAGAAATTACACACGGAATGACAAACCTATATAAATAACCTTTCACTTTTTTGTGAAGGGTATAAAAATTAAAAATTCGGTTCCAGGGTGGGAAAATCAATATTTTTTTAGTATATAAGAGTAAGTTCCTAATATTAATTTTTTTGTGAATGTAATCTTTTTTATACTTCGGGAACAATTTGTATTAAAAACCAATAGCACTTTTACTTGTTTTTCACTCAAACCTAATTCCTTCTGAAGTAGGAAAAGCTTTTAATTCACAAAGAAACGAAAACAATATTAGGATATTATATGGTTACCGTTGTATATAAAAATATGTCTATTTTCCAACCCGAAAATTTAATTTTTTTGGTTTTTAAAACCAATTTAATTCTTCGCGAAGTAAAAAAAGATTTAATTCACAAAAAACGAAAAATTTAGTAACTTAAATACATACCTTTATGTATCAAAAAATTTTGGTTTTCGAACCCTGGAACCAAATTTTTAAAACTATTAATACCAATCTAATCCACTGAAAAAACCAAAATTAGGAACTTATATAGCTTCTTTTATGTACCAAAAATTAAAATAGGTATGAAATGGCTTAATTTCTCTAAAAAACCAATATATGGAATTTTTGTGGCTACTTATGGTACCAAAAAATTTAGATTTTCCACGTCTGCAATCGAGTTCTTAATTTAATTTTTTTTCTTCATCTTTCTGAGGAATGATAAAGGTGTAATTCACAAAAAAAAAAAAAAAACAGAACAAGTGACTTTTTTTTATAATATTTATGTACCAAAAATAATTTCCGTTCTCCTGCCATGGGCTCAAATTATTAATTTTTTTGGATTTTTAATAGCAATTCAAATCTAAATGAAGTATAAAATAGTCTTATTAAAAAAATTAAAGTTATTAACCTCTTTGGTCTCTTTTGTACACCAAAAAATAATTGAATAGTCCTGTGGAAGAGATGTTTTTTTAAGTTTTAATACCAATTTTGATTTTCCTGAATTATAAAATAGTTTCAATTACCCAAATATAACGTCAGTTAGGTTTTTGGTTACTTTTATATATTAAAAATATTTCAGTTTCCCAACCGTAGAAACGAAATTATAATTTTTTGTTGTTTTTCATCAATGAAACTCTTAATGAGGCGTAAAATAATTTTGTTTAAGAAAAACTTTTAGCCATTACGCAGGTGTCCAACACCGGAATTGCTTAGTTTTAATAAGCAAAAAACCCTTACTTTGTCGTACCAACAAAAAAATTTTATATTAAATTCAATTAAGATTCTATAGGCTAATTGTTCGAAATTTTAATTTAAATCTCAGAAAGACATGATAAATATTCCAAGGCACAACGGTAAGTCAACATCAGTTTTTGTTATTCAACTTACACAGCAGAGCAGAACAGCTGTTTTCGAAAGACGCAACCCTTTCATCGTCAGTGCTCATGTGTATTGTGTTTGTCACCACTTATTAGGTGGCTTAGTTGAATGTGATAACAGTTCCTATTTACACAAATTTTATTGTGAAAAAGGATACGAGACTTGTATCAACCTGATGTTAACATGTTATTGTTTTAATACCCGTGTTACCGTTTGATTATTTTTCTTCATGTCCCATTTTTCTGAATTTTTTGTTCCATCATACCTAAGTCAAACTTTTCTGGTTTGAATTTTATACCTAAGTACATGTGAACGTTTTTCCAATTTATTATTGGTAGCTCAAGCCATAGCTTAAATTTGTATGTAGTAAGAATTTTAACGAACATTTTATATTGCTATATTAAATTGAATTAGGATTCTATAGGCTAATTGCTCGAACTTTAATTTAAATCTCAAAAAGACATGATAAATATTCCAAGGCACAAAGGAGAGTCAACATCAGTTTTTGTTATTCAACTTACACAGCAGAGCAGAACAGCTGTTTTCGAAAGACGCAACTCTTTCATCATCAGTGCTCATGTGTATTGTGTTTGTCACCACTTATTAGGTGACTTAGTTGAATGTGATAACAGTTCCTATTTACACAAATTTTATTGTGAAAAAGGATACGAGAACTGTATCAACCTGATGTTAACATGTTATTGTTATAATACCCGTGTTACCGTTTGTGAAAAAGGATACGAGAACTGTATCAACCTGATGTTAACATGTTATTGTTAACATCATACCTAAGTTATTTTTTGGTTTGAATTTTATACTTAAGTACATGTGAACGTTTTTCCAATTTATTATTGCTTGCTCAAGCCATAGCTTAAATTTGTATGTAGTAAGAATTTTAGCGAACATTTTATATTGCTATATTAAATTGAATTAATATTCTATAGGCTAATTGCTCGAAATTTTAATTTATATCTCAGAAAGAAATAATACATATTCCAAGGCACAAATGCAAGTCAACATCAGTTTCTGTTATTCAACTTACACAGCAGAGCAGAACAGCTGTTTTCGAAAGACGAAACCCTTTCATCATCAGTGTCTCATGTGTATTGAGTTTGTCACCACTTATTAGGTGGCTTAGTTGAATGTGATAACAGTTCCTATTTACACAAATTTTATTGTGAAAACGGATACGAGAACTGTATCAACCTGATGTTAACATGTTATTGTTATAATACCCGTGTTACCGTTTGATAATTTTTCTTCATGTCCCATTTTTCTGAATTTTTTGTTCCATGATACCTAAGTCCAATCTTTTTGTTTTGAATTTTATACTTAAGTACATGTGAACGTTTTTCCAATTTATTATTGGTAGCTCAAGCCATAGCTTAAATTTGTATGTAGTAAGAATTTTAACGAACATTTTATATTGCTATATTAAATTGAATTAAGATTCTATAGGCTAATTGTTCGAAATTTTAATTTAAATCTCAGAAAGACATGATAAATATTCCAAGGCACAAAGGCAAGTCAACATCAGTTTTTGTTATTCAACTTACACAGCAGAGCAGAACAGCTGTTTTCGAAAGACGCAACCCTTTCATCATCAGTGCTCATGTGTATTGTGTTTGTCACCACTTATTAGGTGGCTTAGTTGAATGTGATAACAGTTCCTATTTACACAAATTTTATTGTGAAAAAGGATACGAGAATTGTATCAACCTGATGTTAACATGTTATTGCTATAATACCCGTGTTACCGTTTGTGAAAAAGGATACGAGAACTGTATCAACCTGATGTTAACATGTTAGTGTTATAATACCCGTGTTACCGTTTGATTATTTTTCTTCATGTACCATTTTTCTGAATATTTTGTTCCATCATACCTAAGTCAAACTTTTCTGGTTTGAATTTTATACTTAAGTATATGTGAACGTTTTTCCAATTTATTATTGGTATCTCAAGCCATAGCTTAACAGTTTAGGTTAGGTTAGGTTAGGGGGCCTGGCGGGACAATCCACTTGGGTCCGTCAATTCGGTCCCTTTGTGATGCCCTTAAGCAGAGGACCTCCTAAGGGATGTCCTCCGCCGTTTCAAACCATCCTGTACCCCTGAGGAAGGATGATATCCCTGAAAGCTCCATGTTTGCCAGGCTGTCTAAGTCTGACAGGAATCGGGAGCCCAGCGCCGCTGCCCTTACATTAGCAAGGGCAGGACACTGACACAGAAGTTGGAGGACAGTTTCTTCCTCCTCCTCATCATTGCAGCTTCTGCAATAGTTGTTGTATATTAGACCCATTCTCCTAGCATGAGTCCCAAAGGTACAGTGTCCTGTCAGAACAGTCACCAGTTGACGCATGCGCGCCTTGTCAAACTTGAGAAGGTCGCGTGATTTGCGCAAATCGTAATGGGGCCACGTGGCTTTTGCCACGAGACAGTTAGCCACGCTTTCCCACCTAAGTTGAGCTAGTTTGTATGATTCGGTTTGAATCAGAAACTTGCATCGCGCTAATGGAATGCCAGTGAAGTGACTGATCATTGAACTGTTCAATTCAGTCCCTTGTCTGGCAATCTCATCCGCAGTATGGTTGCCTGGACATCCAGAATGCCCTGGCACCCAAACCAGTGTCACCCTCGAATGTCTCGCTATCTCGTTGATAGACAGTCGGCATTCGACCACAGTTTTTGATGTACTGTACACACCACTAATAGTAGAGATGGCTGCCTTGCTATCGGTAACAATGAAGATATCATTCGATATCCTATAGTACCTTAGCCATCTCGCTGCCCGAGTAATAGCAGAGATTTCGGCTTGTAAGACAGTACAACCGTCCTTGAGCAGGAATGGAGATCTTACATTGAAGTTCTCTACATAGAATCCTCCGCCCGTTCTTATTCCCCTTTTGGATCCGTCAGTGAAAACTCTAACTGTATCCTCGGGAAAGGAAAGCCTGTCCACCTATTCCCTGTCAACGACAATGGAACGGAAAAGTCCACCAAAGAAAGGTCTTGGTACACAGTAGTCAATGTTGGCATGGATTTCCGAGTGCTCTCTCAAAATCCGAGCATGCCCATAGTCAGTCCTAGTCCATGGACATACTGTATTCAACCTGACCGCTGAGAATAGAGCCAGTTGTCTGGCCAGAATGTCAACCGGGAGCCAGTTTAGCATTGCGAAAATTGCTCCCGTTGGTGTAGATCATAGTGCGCCTGTCATCAGTCTCGCTACGACCCGAAAGACTTTTTCAAAGGTCCTGCGATGAGCCTGCTTGTCCATCGCATTCCACCAAACCAATACCCCGTAAAAGAGTACTGGTTTAATAACAGCCTCAAGGATCCAATTGATCCCCTTAGGGTCGATACCCCATTTGAGGCCTACTGCCCTTTTGCATGTATAAATAGCCACTAAGGCCCTTTCCGCTCTCGCCTGTATGTTCTGATTCCATGACAGCTTACTATCCAGAATCACACCCAGGTACTTGGCGGTTTTAGATAGTTTCAAGGAGGCGCCGTTAAGCTTTGGGTGTATAAAGCTATCGGTCTTGTACCTCCTGGTGAAGAGCACCAACTCAGTCTTGGCTGGGTTGATGCCGAGCCCACAGCTGACACTCCACCTACTCAGCAGAGCCAGCGCAGACTCCATACACTGAGATATGGTATCCAAGTGCTTACCCGATATCGCCACCGCTACGTCATCCGCGTACGCGACAGTCATAATCTGTCTGCGTTCTAGACTTAGCAAAAGCGAATTAATGGTCAGGTTCCACAACAGAGGTGACAGAACACCTCCCTGTGGAGTGCCCCGATAGACTGCCCTATACTCAGTGACATCCCCAATCGAGGCCCTTACTACCCTGAAAGTCAGTAAGTTTCTAACAAACCGGCATAAATTGTCATCAATCCCTACCGCTGCCATCCCATTGATGATGGAATCGGGGTTGACATAGTTGAAAGCAACTTCTATGTCCAAAAAATCCCCCATAGTAAACTCCTTATACTCAAGAGATTTTTCTATGTGGCCCACTAGAGAATGTAGTGCCGTTTCCACAGATTTGCCTTTAGTGTAGGCGTGCTGTGAATTAGATAGAAGCTCATTCGGAATGGTCATTCTCAGATGAATATCAATTATCCTTTCTAAAGTTTTGAGTAACAAAGAAGAAAGACTTATCGGTCTGAAGTCGTTAGGGTTGGTGTGTGACGTCTACCCCCCTTCGGGATAACGACAACCTTGCACGTACGCCAAAATATAGGTATGTATGCCCTCCTAAGCCATTCACTGTAAATTACCGTGAACCAAGTTAGGACAATGTCCGCATTTCTCTGTAGATTCGCTGGAATTTTTCCATCTGGTCCCGGAGATTTGAACGTATCGAAGCTGTGTACAGCCCAGCGGAGCCTATCCACATCCAATAGAGTTGTGACTTCGCCTGTCGTGAAGCTGCCATCGACAGTGCCTGTTAGAGGTGTCGCCTCGCTACCAGGAAAATGAGTGTCGAGTAGTATGCCCAGCGTCTCTTGACTACTCATGGTCCAGCTACCACAGGGTTTCTGTATGTAGCTGGGTACAACCGGTGCGGTTGATAGCATCTTACGCAGCCTGTTGGTTTCAGATGAACCCTCCACATTACTGCAGAAAGCCCTCCAAGACCTCCTTTTTGCGTTTCTGACAAGATTCTTGAAGCGATTCAACGAGGTTTTGTATGTCGACCAGTCCCCTGATCGTTTAGCCTCGTTGAATAGCCTACGACACTCTTTTTGAGAATGTGCAATTTCCGGGCTCTACAATGGTGGTTTGGTCCTTCCCTGCAATCCGTTGGTTTGCAAGCCACATTAGTGGCACAGCGAAACGATTCACTTAGAATCTCCACAGCAGAGTCAATGTCCCCAATATTTCTAATAGTTGGAGACGTCGATAAGGAGTTGCAGAGTACATTGTTCTGTAGCTCCCAGTCAGTCTTCTTCCTGTTAACTATAGGATTAAATCTACTTTCACCTAACCCTATGTTAAAGTCAATATAGCGATGGTCGGATAAAGAGCAGTCATCTGCAACCCTCCAACCGCTAACCAGATTGGTGTGCTCTGCACTAACCAATGTTACATCTAAAACCTCTCTACGGTTAGACACAATAAAAGTGTGTTCTGAAACCCTGTTGACAATTTCAAGATTATTATTTAAAATGAAATCGAAGAGACACTCACCCCGCTCGTTAGTATCGCTACTACCCCAGGAGGTGTGGTGTGAATTAGCGTCAGCACATATTATTATAGGCGTCCTCGTGCTTATCGCCCTGGACACAATACCGCACACCTTGCCATTTAGTAGACTGCCCTCGTGGTCATGCGCCATATAGCTCGAGACCAGCCAAACCGTACCGGACGGGGTCTCCAGAGCAGCTGCTACAGTATCCCCATCACTGAAATCAAATAGGATAAAGATACGCAAAGAGTTTTTAGCCAAGATACAAGATCTAATATTACCTGTGCCTTTGGCAAACATTAGCTTATAGCCCTTTAGTGTCAGCCCATGAACCCGACCTTGGTGGACCCAAGGTTCCTGGACCATAACCAGCTCCTCCTTTCTCTCTACCACCCGGAGGAGCATCGCAGCGGATGCTGCTTTAGAGTGGTGAAGGTTTATCTGCGTCACCTTCACCATCATGGAGCGCAATTATGGTGGTGTTGGCGTCCTCTTGGTTGGATTCCAAGAGGGCGTCAGTGTCCTCATCCGCGACTGCCATCCGTTCAAAGAAGCCACCCACCATGTCTGAGACTGAGTGGGTGTCCTCTTGCCCGCATGAAGCTGCGTCCGACACACCAGCAGCAGCGCAGTCAACAGCGCCGTTGGGATCGGTGCCAAAGATTCTTTGTTAAGAATCAGAACCACCTCCCTTCTAGACCTCTCGGGTGCATTCAACTTAGCTACCCTCCAGTCATGGGTGGGTAGATCCGGGTTACAGTCCTTAAGGATCTCAAGGATCTCCTTCGGGGAATAAGGTTCAGCAGGAACTATGGTCAAGGCTCTTGGTCTTCTGGGTATGTCTTCCACGGAAACCACATCCAGCCTAGAGCCTTCCCACACCTCGCCAATAGCTTCGATGGCCTTCTTCAACAGAGACGCTGAGCGTTCATCCGTGCAGGCCATCAATTTAACGCCGTGCTGGTGCCAGCCAGCATCGACGCATTGAGGCGGCGGTCCCGGATTCTCCTTGCGGATCTTCCAGAACACTCCAGCCAGTTTTTGGTTGACCAAGTCCCATCTGGCATGGGAAATGGCACCGTCTGATACATCCCTATCGATTATGGCCCTTATGAGCTTGCCTTTGGCGATCTCACTAAAGGTGCCTTTCGAAGGGATGTTCTTAGGACGTTTCGCCCTAGAAGCCCTAGCTGCATCGTTCTCCTCTTCCGAACGTTGCCGTTTAGGCGCCGCAACCGTGGCAGGTGCGGGGGAGGAGTTTATTTGCAGCCTCGACACATGAGCCTGTGCCCACTTTAGAGAGGCTGCCTGCTTTTCAGAAAGCTGGTCAGCCGGGATCGCACCGAGGTGCGAAATGGTTCTTAAGGCGGAGCGCCTCGCATCATTGGCTCTGCGTGAAGAATTTTTGCGCGAAGGATTACTGATATTTTTGCCGGGATTGGCAGTGGGTGACGCAGTACTGTGGCTAGAGGTAATCCTCTTTGCCTTTTCCTGCGCAATGTGCGCTTTGGAGGCGACGGGTTTGGACGGCTTAGGCCTTTCTATTCCCTTCGCACCCGAAGAACGGGATTTTACCGTTTTACCGGTAAGGACCTGAGCAGCTTTTGAGGTACTTGGAGCGAAAGACAGAGGTACCTCGCTGCTAGTGCTAGGGCAGCCACCCGTTGCCGGGTGTTTTGTCCCTTTCTCAAAGCAATCAGCCTGGTTAATCCAGGCTGGTTGCCCACCACGTCAGTAGTCCGCAGACTGGTCGGGCCTGATGTGGACACCCGACCAGCCTGAGCAGCAGTAGCTTTCGATTCACCGCGGCCTGCTACTTGCGCCGCGGGAACAGGGTCCCCGGAGATTGTTAAGCCCCTAACCGGGTACGTGGGGCTTGGCTTTTTGGTTTTCATTTTTTTGGTGGGTTTGAGGTTGCATTTTATACCAACTGCCAGGTTAAAATAAGCTGCTGACCCACCTGGATGCAGACGCAGACCATCAGCCGCCCCAAATGGGATACAGACGCTGATGGATTTGGACATGGTCCCTTGGACCGAAAAACGGACTGACTCGATAACCGCCCCATGGGGAAAAACAGACGCTATCGAGTCCGGGAAGGGTGGTTCTTGGACGGTACTTAGTTGTTGGCCACTCTGGCATGGGTGACCCTACCAGGGGCTACTGATAACAGCTGCCCCCGCCAGTACAGACCGGTCAACTAGACCTAAGCCTCCACATCGCGACAAGATGACCACCCAGCGTGGAGGGTGATAACAGTTCCTATTTACACAAATTTTATTGTGAAGAAGAATCCGAGAACTGTATCAACCTGATGTTAACATGTTATTGTTTTAATACCCGTGTTACCGTTTGATTATTTTTCTTCATGTCCCATTTTTCTGAATTTTTTGTTCCATCATACCTAAGTCAAACTTTTCTGGTTTGAATTTTATACCTAAGTACATGTGAACGTTTTTCCAATTTATTATTGGTAGCTCAAGCCATAGCTTAAATTTGTATGTAGTAAGAATTTTAACGAACATTTTATATTGCTATATTAAATTGAATTAGGATTCTATAGGCTAATTGCTCGAACTTTAATTTAAATCTCAAAAAGACATGATAAATATTCCAAGGCACAAAGGAGAGTCAACATCAGTTTTTGTTATTCAACTTACACAGCAGAGCAGAACAGCTGTTTTCGAAAGACGCAACTCTTTCATCATCAGTGCTCATGTGTATTGTGTTTGTCACCACTTATTAGGTGGCTTAGTTGAATGTGATAACAGTTCCTATTTACACAAATTTTATTGTGAAAAAGGATAAGAGAACTGTATCAACCTGATGTTAACATGTTATTGTTATAATACCCGTGTTACCGTTTGATTATTTTTCTTCATGTTCCATTTTCCTGAATTTTTTGTTCCATCATACCTTAGTCAAACTTTTTTGGTTTGAATTTTATACTTAAGTACATGTGAACGTTTTTACAATTTATTATTGCTTGCTCAAGCCATAGCTTAAATTTGTATGTAGTAAGAATTTTAGCGAACATTTTATATTGCTATATTAAATTGAATTAATATTCTATAGGCTCATTGCTCGAAATTTTAATTTGAATCTCAGAAAGAAATAATAAATATTCCAAGGCACAAATGCAAGTCAACATCAGTTTTTGTTATTAAACTTACACAGCAGAGCAGAACAGCTGTTTTCGAAAGACGCAACCCTTTCATCATCAGTTTCTCAGGTGTATTGAGTTTTTCACCACTTATTAGGTGGCTTAGTTGAATGTAATAACAGTTCCTATTTACACAAATTTTATTGTGAAAAAGGATACGACAACTGTATCAACCTGATGTTAACAAGTTGTTGTTATAATACCCGTGTTACCGTTTGATTACTTTTCTTCATGTCCCATTTTTGTGAATTTTTTGTTCCATGATACCTAAGTCAAACTTTTTTTTTTTTTGAATTTTATACTTAAGTACATGTGAACGTTTTTCCAATTTATTATTGGTAGCTCAAGCCATAGCTTAAATTTGTATGTAGTAAGAATTTTAACGAACATTTTATATTGCTATATTAAATTGAATTAAGATTCTATAGGCTAATTGTTCGAAATTTTAATTTAAATCTCAGAAAGACATGATAAATATTCCAAGGCACAAAGGCAAGTCAACATCAGTTTTTGTTATTCAACTTACACAGTAGAGCAGAACTGCTGTTTTCGAAAGACGCAACCCTTTCATCGGCAGTGCTCATGTGTATTGTGTTTGTCACCACTTATTAGGTGACTAAGTTGAATGTGATAACAGTTCCTATTTACACAAATTTTATTGTGAAAAAAGATACGAGAATTGTATCAACCTGATGTTAACATGTTATTGTTATAATACCCGTGTTACCGTTTGTGAAAAAGGATACGAGAACTGTATCAACCTGATGTTAACATGTTATTGTTATAATACCCGTGTTACCGTTTGATTATTTTTCTTCATGTCCCATTTTTCTGAATATTTTGTTCAATCATACCTAAGTCAAACTTTTCTGGTTTGAATTTTATACTTAAGTACATGTGAACGTTTTTCCAATTTATTATTGGTAGCTCAAGCCATAGCTTAAATTTGTATGTAGTAAGAATTTTAACGAAAATTTTATATTGCTATATTAAATTGAATTAAGATTCTATAGGCTAATTCTTCGAAATTTTAATTTAAATCTCAGAAAGACATGATAAATATTCCAAGGCACAAATGCAAGTCAACATCAGTTTTTGTTATTCAACTTACACAGCAGAGCAGAACAGCTGTTTTCGAAAGACGCAACCCTTTCATCGTCAGTGCTCATGTGTATTGTGTTTGTCACCACTTATTAGGTGGCTTAGTTGAATGTTCCTATTTACAAAAATTTTATTTTGAAAAAGGATACGAGAACTGTATCAACCTGATGTTAACATGTTATTGTTATAATACCCGTGTTACCGTTTGATTATTTTTCTTCATGTCACATTTTTCTAAATTTTTTGTTCCATCATACCTAAGTCGAAATTTTTTGGTTGGAATTTTATACTTAAGTACATGTGAACGTTTTTCCAATTTATTATTGGTAGCTCAAGCCAAAGCTTAAATTTGTATGTAGTAAGAATTTTGGGCAATCAGCCTGGATTAACAGGGGTGATTGCTGTTGAGAAAGGGGCAAAACACACGGCAACGGGTGGCTGCCCTAGTACTAGCAGCGAGGTACCTCTCTCTTTCGCTCCAAGTACCTCAAAAGCTGCTCAGGTCCTTACCGGTAAAACGGTAAAAACCCCTTCTTTGGGTGCGAAGGGAATGGAAAGGCCTAAGCCGTCCAAACCCGTCGCCTCCAAAGCGCACATTGCGCAGGAAAAGGCAAAGAGGATTACTTCTAGCCGCAGTACTGCGTCACCCACTGCCAATCCCGGCAAAAACATCATTAACCCATCGCTCAAAAATGCTTCACGCAGGGCCGACGATGCGATGCCTTAAGAACTATTCCTCAATTTGGTGCGATACCGGTTGACCAGCTTTCTGAAAAGCAGGCAGCCTCTCTAAAGTGGGCACAGGCTCATGTGTCGAGGCTGCAAATAAACTCCTCCCCCGCACCTGCCACGGTTGCGGCGCCTAAATGGCAACGTTCGGAAGAGGAGAACGATGCAGCTAGGGTTTCTCGGGAAAAACGTCCTAAGAACATCCCTTCGAAAGGCACCTTTAGTGAGATCGCCAAAGGCAAGCTCATAAGGGCCATAATCGATAGGGTGCCATTTCCCATGCCAGGTGGGACTTGGTTAACCAAAAACTGGCGGCAGTCTTCTGGAAGATCCGCAAGGAGATTCCGTTGCCGCCGCCTCAATGTGTCGATGCTGGCTGGCACCAGCACGGCGTTAAATTAATGCCCTGCACGGATGAACGCTCAGCGTCTCTGTTGAAGAAGGCCATCGAAGCTTTTGGCGAGGTGTGGGAAGGCTCTAGGCTGGATGTGGTTTCCTGGGAAGACATACCCAGAAGACCGAGAGCATTGACCATAGTCCCTGCTGAAACTTCCTCCCCGAAGGAGATCCTTAAAGACTGCAACCCGGATCTACCCACCCATGACTGGAAGGTAGCAAAGGTGAATGCACCCGAGAGGTCTAGAAGGGAGGTGGTTCTGATTCTTAACAAAGAATCTTTGGCACCGATCCGTAAGAAGGGCAACAAAATCTTCTACTGTTTCAGTACGATTCTGTTGCGCCTCTACCGGACCGATGTCAGGAAGAACCGCAACCGAGGGGATGATGCTGCCAACGGCGCTGTTGACTGCGCTGCTGCTGGTGTGTCGGACGCAGCTTCATGCGGGCAAGAGGACACCCACTCAGTCTCAGACATGGTGGGTGGCTTCTTTGAACGGATGGCAGTCGCGGATGAGGACACTGACGCCCTCTTGGAATCCAACCAAGAGGACGCCAACACCACCATAATTGCGCTCCATGATGGTGAAGGTGACGCAGATAAACCTTCACCACTCTAAAGCAGCATCCGCTGCGATGCTCCTCCGGGTGGTAGAGAGAAAGGAGGAGCTGGTTATGGTCCAGGAACCTTGGGTCCACCAAGGTCGGGTTCATGGGCTGACACTAAAGGGCTATAAGCTAATGTTTGCCAAAGGCACAGGTAATATTAGATCTTGTATCTTGGCTAAAAACTCTTTGCGTATCTTTATCCTATTTGATTTCAGTGATGGGGATACTGTAGCAGCTGCTCTGGAGACCCCGTCCGGTACGGTTTGGCTGGTCTCGAGCTATATGGCACATGACCACGAGGGCAGTCCACCAAATGGCAAGGTGCGTGGCATTGTGTCCAGGGCGATAAGCACGAGGACGCCTATAATAATATGTGCTGACGCTAATTCACACCACACCTCCTGGGGTAGTAGCGATACTAACGAGCGGGGTGAGTGTCTCTTCGATTTCATTTTAAATAATAATCTTGAAATTGTCAACAGGGTTTCAGAACCCACTTTTATTGTGTCTAACCGTAGAGAGGTTTTAGATGTAACATTGGTTAGTGCAGAGCACACCAATCTGGTTAGCGGTTGGAGGGTTGCAGATGACTGCTCTTTATCCGACCATCGCTATATTGACTTTAACATAGGGTTAGGTGAAAGTAGATTTAATCCTATAGTTAACAGGAAGAAGACTGACTGGGAGCTACAGAACAAAGTACTCTGCAACTCCTTATCGACGTCTCCAACTATTAGAATTATTTGGGACCTTGACTCTGCTGTGGAAATTCTAAGTGAATCGTTTCGCTGTGCCACTAATGTGGCTTGCAAACCAACGGATTGCAGGGAAGGACCAAACCACCATTGTGGAGCCCGGAAATTGCACATTCACGAAAAGAATGTCGTAGGCTATTTAACGAGGCTAAACTATCAGGCGACTGGTCGACATACAAAACCTCGTTGAATCGCTTCAAGAATCTTGTCAGAAACGCAAAAAGGAGGTCTTGGAGGGCTTTCTGCAGTAATGTGGAGGGTTCACCTGAAACCAACAGGCTGCGTAAGATGCTATCAACCGCACCGGTTGTACCCAGCTACATACAGAAACCCTGTGGTAGCTGGACCATGAGTAGTCAAGAGACGCTGGGCATACTACTCGACACTCATTTTCCTGGTAGCGAGGCGACACCTCTAACAGGCACTGTCGATGGCAGCTTCACGACAGGCGAAGTCACAACTCTATTGGATGTGGATAGGCTCCACTGGGCTGTACACAGCTTCGATACGTTCAAATCTCCGGGACCAGATGGAATAATTCCAGCGAATTATGATGGCAACTTCTTTCAATAATCTATTTCAATTTTATTTGTCTAAACTTTTTGTGTGAGATGAATAACATTTTACTTGCTGAAACTAAAATATAATTTATGTTATTACATAGGCTTTGCTTTTTGTTTTATTAGATATTTCAAAAATTTTCATTCATTGTAAAGAAAATAAGAACAGAAACTTGAATTGTGAAATAGTAGTGTCGGCGAGAAATTTAATATTTTATTTTACAATTAAAATTAATATATAGATTTTGAACAACAACTGGCTAATAAGTCTTAATAATTCGAAAGAGATTGGTAAGGATTTTGTTTATTTTTACAATTGTGTGTTTTTAGTGGTTTTTATCGAAGATTTATTTTTTTTTTCTCTGGTTGTAGAGCTTATCAAGTTGGTCACAGCTTCCTGATATAACAGGGTTTATCTTGTGAATACCGCTGTTAGTGATTCAAATTCATAGGGGTTGTGTGTATAAATATAACACAACCTCTTTCCTAAATATTAATATTGCGGCCAACGAATTTAAATAATTATTGGATGAGATATATCTTAAATAAATGCAGATTTTGGTTGTGTTCATGGTTGGGCGTTCCACATACGCAAAGTTAATTTTTGAAAGTTTTTTTTTGTCGCATATTGCATGTACATAACTTTTCATTTAAGAAAAGAACTAAGTACAAATTTATTTTTTTTTTCAGTTATTATTTCGAGAATTAATTTTTTTTTAACATTTGCATAAAAGAAGATTGGATAACTCAAAATAGTTTAAAATGTGTTAAATATCTCATGATAGTTTTTTTTTGTTTTGTTTTGTTTATAAATCATTAAATGTTAAGTTTTGTTTGTTTGAGTTTTAGATAATAGTATTTCATTTTTACTTTGTAAAAAAAAATGTTTATGGTCACCTAATTCTTGTTTAAAAGAAAATTTTCCTCATTTATATTTAGTAAAAGTAATTCATAGATTCACTCACTAAATCTGTCTACATATATATAAATGAATTTTGTTGTGGACGAAATTGGAAATTCATGTTAATAACAGAATTCAATTATGCATTTATACTACCAGATAATTATACTCCTTTAATTTAACAAATTTCGCAAGCAGTCTACGGTCATCTGGCGCTAGCTGACATCGTGGGACAATTAACAATGTAAGTTCTTTTCGTTTGATTTAAACACACATATAGTATTATTGTTATAAAAAACTTAACTGAGTATAATTTTCTTATTCACTGTCATATACTTTACCTTATGAACAGTATAAAATTGAATATTTTAGCTAGAAATTATCCATACTATTTGCTATTAATCTTTGAAAAGAAAATAAAAAAAAAAAAAAGGTCAGCCATTTACAAACATTAAATTATATATTCAATATCGTTAAATAATTCATAATAATTATAATGTAATTTCGTTTTATTGACTTATATAAACAAGTTTAAATTTAATAAATTTTCTAGATATTTTTTTTCTTTCACAATGAAAATCTGATATATTATTTATTCTTTGTTACGAAAGGTGAAGTTAGGTATGGGGTAGATATATTTTAATTTAATTTTTTTTTTTAATATTTGGGCTGATAAATAACTTTCTTCTTATCAGCATGGTGGGAGGGCATAGCATATGTGGCAAATTCCATCTTAGTCCATAGGCAAATCATCAATCAATTTTATTTTCTTTTCTTCTTTCTATTCTATAAGAATCACCATATTAAGTTATGTGTTGCTATCTAAAATTTTTAAGTCTTTTGCGACGATTAGTATATGAAATTAGTGGGGAACATATTTTAACCACACCCAACGACGAGCACAGCCGGATTACTAGATAGCCCTGTTCCCAAGGTAGTTGACCATAGAAATTTAATAATCGTTACAGAGATTTATGGCGCCCAACGTGGGGCCTCAGATATCGTTATTTTCAGAATTTTACTTGTGCAATTTTATCTAGATTCTGAGGGCCTTTGAATCATATGTGGGTGGTGATTTTCTTATATATTTTTTTTTGTTTGTCCTATTTTTTTTATTTGGTTCTTGTCTCATAATTTGTTACTTTGGATTTAATTGTTTATTATTTTAATGATAATCAATTCCTAGTAACATACTATGAGATTTTTGATTATTAGGGCTTGGGTTCGATTTGATAAGTTGATCTGGTCGATTTTGGTTCAATATTCGTTGGACTCATTTCCATTTTTTTTTTTTTTTTTTCATTAAGTTTGGTTTTTTCTGGCTGTGTGGACATAAAGTTGTTGGCATTATTTCGACAACTTTCCTGCAACGGATAATCAACTCCTTTTTTTTCTCTTTAACATGTTAATGTTTTGGATATATATTCTTTTAGTTTCTGCTGGAAGTTTCCAACAATTATGTGCTAAATCTATCTATATAATTTTTTTTATGTATTTTTTTTTTTTTTTTGTTGATGATTGATAAAATATCGTGAGTTTTGATTTTTTTAAAGTATTATTTTTAATTTAATTTTTACTGATTTCCTTATTAATTTTTCATTTATTTATTTTTTTTTATTTTACCCCTACCTGAAGGCTTCACCGAGTAGTTTCATTTATTCAATTCTTATCGTATCTTATTATCTTTTGAGAAAGGTTTTATACAATTGTATTATCTGATTTTGAAATTAATATTTTTTTATGACTAAATTTGGGTATATTGTTTTATTAATCTTGACATAGTTTATTTTGTGTTATATATATTCTGTTTCTATAATGCCGTTAGTTCGTAGTGTTGGAGATATTCCAGCTCAGTTGGAGCAGGAGGCAGTTAACTCGACTTTATCTTTAGATCAGGGAGTTTATGGTAATGCAGGTACCTCTACTAATCCTGTAGGTAGACCTAAGACACGTTTGCAGTCTAGACGAGAAAATAACGAACAAGTTAGTATTAATGAAAACCAAGTGCGTCGTATTGTGCATGAATCAATGAATGAAATTAGAGAAGAAATTATAAATTTAATGTCTGATGGGTTTAGAAATTTAACCGTGAGGAGCCAAGAACAAGATTTTTATGTCAGGCAAAATGATCAAATGGAAAGAGTAAATATCAATACAGAAGAGGGAGATGATAGAAATACGGTTCCAAGGAATGAAACATGTCAACAAGGAAATCGTGGTGCACGAATTTCGGATAGAGAAATTGATCGAAACTCAGAAAGAATCCTTAGTTTAATACGAAATTGGCGAATTCGTTTTAATGGCGATGCAACGGACTTTACAGTAGATGAGTTTGTATATAGAGTAAACACACTTACAAATGCAAACCTGAAAGGAGATTACAAATTGCTTTGTGAACACGTCCATATTCTCTTTGAGGGCAGAGCTTTGAAATGGTTTTGGCGATTTCATAGAAGCTGTGGGGAAATGAATTGGGATGAGTTGTGCGATGCTCTTAAGAAACAATATAAAGACTACAATACGGATTTCGATATCAAGGATGATATTTTACGGAGGAAACAACATCAAAATGAAAATTTTGATGAGTACTATGATTCAATAATGTTACTATGTGACAGATTACGGACTCCATTCTCCGACGTCGAACTTTGTGAAACCATTCAGCGTAATTTAAGACCTGAGCTAAGGCATGAACTACTTCATTTGGAGATTACACAAGTTGCTCAGCTGAGACGTGCTGTTCGTCGACATGAAAAATTTGTCAAAAACATGGCTATTTCGAATAGAAATAAAAATTCTTATCAGAAAGGACATATATCAGAAGTTATTACTGATAATGTAGAAAGAGAAAAACATGACAGTTCTGAGGGCGAAGAAAAAGAAATTTGTTTGGTTTTTAAAGCAACTAATTGTTGGAATTGTGACAAGATCGGGCATAGCTTTATAGATTGTTTAGAGTCGCGAACTGTATTTTGCTATGGATGCGGAGCTAAAAATACTTATAAGCCACAGTGCCAAGTGTGCGCTCAGAAACGGGGAAACTTAAAGGCGGATGTTCGTACAAAAAGGAACGGACATCCGAAACAAAACTAGAGTTTCAAAATAAGTTAGAAAGAAAGACAATAAATCAACCTGACTTACACATACTTAATAAGCCGAACAATGTAACCAACAAAGTTGTGGAAACTTTTATAACTACTATTGCAAATGAACATGATGTGAATTCAACTCATCCGTTACAGCGACCTTACCATATTCGTTTAGAAGAGTATAATCGTGTAAAGAATAGAATTTTTAATAAACCTGATTTTGATTACAAGACCAATAGATCTTCTAAAAGGATAAAAGAATATTTTAAAAGGAGAAAATATTTAAGAAAATGTATCATATCATCTTTGGTTTGTAAAAAGAATGATAATCGACCTTATATATTATTAAGTGTGAGAAATAAAAATTATTTTGCACTACTAGATAGCGGTGCAAACATAAATGTTATTGGTGGTGATTTGTGCAATGAAATCTCTAAAACAGGAGAATATAAACGTGAGGTAGGAAGTGTTAAAACAGCCAACGGGCAAGGTCAAAGGATTTTAGGAACAATCTCTTTAGAAATAGAATATAATGGGCAAACTAGAATAACTGAATTTTTATTAATTCCATCAATTACACAAGAGGTAATTTGCGGAATGGATTTTTGGGAAAAATTTAAACTACAAATTGTTCCAACAAACTCTGTTTGTGAAATAAGTTCGGAGGATAATTCAGAAAAGATTCCATTGACTATAATTCAGCAGCAACAACTACAGCAAATCATTGACTACTTTCCAAATTCGGAGCGTGATGGTTTAGGATGTACAAAGTTATTGGAACATAACATAAATACAGGAAACGCCATTCCCATTAAGCAACGATACTATCCAATATCTCCTGCAAGGGAAAAACTTCTTTGTAGTGAAATCGATCGTATGTTAAAATTAGGCGTCATAGAGGAATGTCCAATGTCTCCTTGGTCATCTCCAGGAGTTCTTATAGTAAAACCTGGAAAGATACGTTTTTGTGTGGACAGTCGCAAATTAAACTCTGTTACGACAAAAGACGCATATCCCATCCCAAATATAGACGGACTGATTTCAAGGCTTCCTCCAATTTTCTTTATTTCCAAAGTGGATCTAAAAGATGCCTTTTGGCAGATTAAATTGGACGAATCCTCAAAGTTGAAGACAGCATTTACAATCCCTAATCGGCCCTTGTACCAATTTACCAGGATGCCGTTTGGATTGTGCAATGCACCACAAACAATGTGTAGACTAATGGACCAAGTCATTCCGTACCATTTAAAGACGAATGTATTTGTTTATATAGATGATTTACTGATAATTTCAAAGGACTTTGACGAACACCTACGACATTTACAGGAGGTTGCCACTCAATTACGTATGGCTAATTTGTCTATTAATGTTAAGAAGAGCAGTTTTAGTATACGACGAGTGCAGTATCTAGGATATATTGTGGGCGAAGGATGTATGAAAGTGGATCCAGGGAAAGTGAATGCCATTTCTGATTTCCCTTCACCCAAATCTGCTCGACAACTTCGACAATTTCTTGGTATGGCTGGATGGTACCGTCGATTTATTGACGATTACGCTTCAGTTACATTTCATATGACTGAATTATTATCAAAAAGGAAAAACTTTACATGGACGATTGATGCACAGAAATCATTTGAGGCTATCAAGCAGAAGTTAACTTCAGCTCCGGTTTTGGTACATGCAAATTTCGACAAACCTTTCATACTCCAATGCGATGCAAGTATGGTTGGTGTTGGTGCTGTTTTGGCGCAGCTTGATGACGAGATGAATGAAAGGCCTATAGCGTTCATGTCACAAAAATTGAATAAAGCGCAAAGGAATTATTCAATAACTGAATTAGAATGTTTGGCAGTCATTTTAGCCATTAAAAAGTTCAGGGCTTATATTGAAGGCCACAAATTTAAAGTCATCACTGATCATGCAAGTCTTAAATGGCTGATGAGGCAAAAGGATTTGACAGGACGTTTGTCCAGATGGGCTTTAAAGCTGCAGGGTTTTGATTTTGTCATTGAATACCGTAAGGGTAAAGACAACGTAGTTCCAGATACATTATCACGATCATTTAATACTGAAGCATCGGTGAGTGAATTATACTTGGAAACTTTACCTTCTATTGATCTTAATTCAGTTAGCTTTGAAAGTTCGGAGTATTCACGCTTAAGAAACGAATTCATAAAAACAGAATTGCCTGATTATCGGGTTGTGGATAAATTTATCTACAAAAGAACAAATTTCACTTCTGGTGATATTGATGAGTCTGAGTCATGGAAACTGTTTGTACCTGAGGAACTTCGCAAAGACGTTATTTATGCATCACATGACATACCAACCTCTGGACATGGTGGCATAGCTAAGACCGTCAATCGAATTAGGAAATTTTTCTTTTGGCCTGGATTAGTTTTAGACGTAAAGAACTACGTTAGTACTTGTTCTTTTTGTAAAACATCTAAAGTTCCAAACACATCTATTAAGCCACCTATGGGTCGAATGGTAGAATCCGAGAGACCATTTCAACGTTTATATATAGATCTTATTGGTCCATTTCCACGTACCAAAAATGGATACATGGGAATATTGATTATTCTGGATCATTTTACCAAATTTACTTTTTTAAGGCCTATGAAGAAATTTTTAACAAAACCTATAACAGAATATCTCAAAAATGAAATTTTTACATGCTATGGAGTTCCAGAAATCATAGTGTCGGATAATGGCAGTCAGTTTAAATCTAATGAATTTGAGAAATTGATGAGAAAATTTGGAATCATACATCAATTTACGGCTGTTCATAGTCCACAGTCTAATGCAAGTAAAAGGGTAAACCGGTCTATTAACGAAGCTCTTCGTTCATATATTCGTAATGACCAACGTATGTGGGATGAATTTTTGCCAAGTATTAATTGTGCACTTCGTAGCAGTGTACATCAGACGACAGGAAAAACTCCTTATGAGCTGGTTTTTGGACAAACAATGATTATACACGGACAGGACTATAGAATATTGCGAAATTTGAGACTTTTATCAGATACGGATAACGAAATAAAGAGACATGACAATTTTTCAATTTTGAGGGACTCTATTGGGAAAAAAATAAAAGAAGCATATGATCGTAACGCCAAATCATACAATTTTAGAACTCGGACTAGGGAATTTAATATTGGACAATCGGTGATACGTCGCAATTTTGCACAAAGCTCGTTGATTGATAATTTCAATGCCAAACTGGCGCCAACTGGTATAAAAGCGCTGGTTAAAAGACGTATAGGCAACGTGAACTATGAGTTAGAGGATATTGTTGGTGGACATATTGGTGTTTATCATGTTAAGGATATATGGACATGATTGTCGGATCTATTAATAATGGCATTATTTCTTTTGTTGCTTGTTTCAGATTAAATTCTGCAACAAGTTTTGCCTTTAATCTGCTTTATGATGGCAACTTCTTTCAATAATCTATTTCAATTTTATTTGTCTAAACTTTTTGTGTGAGATGAATAACATTTTACTTGCTGAAACTAAAATATAATTTATGTTATTACATAGGCTTTGCTTTTTGTTTTATTAGATATTTCAAAAATTTTCATTCATTGTAAAGAAAATAAGAACAGAAACTTGAATTGTGAAATAGTAGTGTCGGCGAGAAATTTAATATTTTATTTTACAATTAAAATTAATATATAGATTTTGAACAACAACTGGCTAATAAGTCTTAATAATTCGAAAGAGATTGGTAAGGATTTTGTTTATTTTTACAATTGTGTGTTTTTAGTGGTTTTTATCGAAGATTTATTTTTTTTTTCTCTGGTTGTAGAGCTTATCAAGTTGGTCACAGCTTCCTGATATAACAGGGTTTATCTTGTGAATACCGCTGTTAGTGATTCAAATTCATAGGGGTTGTGTGTATAAATATAACACAACCTCTTTCCTAAATATTAATATTGCGGCCAACGAATTTAAATAATTATTGGATGAGATATATCTTAAATAAATGCAGATTTTGGTTGTGTTCATGGTTGGGCGTTCCACATACGCAAAGTTAATTTTTGAAAGTTTTTTTTTGTCGCATATTGCATGTACATAACTTTTCATTTAAGAAAAGAACTAAGTACAAATTTATTTTTTTTTTCAGTTATTATTTCGAGAATTAATTTTTTTTTAACATTTGCATAAAAGAAGATTGGATAACTCAAAATAGTTTAAAATGTGTTAAATATCTCATGATAGTTTTTTTTTGTTTTGTTTTGTTTATAAATCATTAAATGTTAAGTTTTGTTTGTTTGAGTTTTAGATAATAGTATTTCATTTTTACTTTGTAAAAAAAATGTTTATGGTCACCTAATTCTTGTTTAAAAGAAAATTTTCCTCATTTATATTTAGTAAAAGTAATTCATAGATTCACTCACTAAATCTGTCTACATATATATAAATGAATTTTGTTGTGGACGAAATTGGAAATTCATGTTAATAACAGAATTCAATTATGCATTTATACTACCAGATAATTATACTCCTTTAATTTAACAAATTTCGCAAGCAGTCTACGGTCATCTGGCGCTAGCTGACATCGTGGGACAATTAACAATGTAAGTTCTTTTCGTTTGATTTAAACACACATATAGTATTATTGTTATAAAAAACTTAACTGAGTATAATTTTCTTATTCACTGTCATATACTTTACCTTATGAACAGTATAAAATTGAATATTTTAGCTAGAAATTATCCATACTATTTGCTATTAATCTTTGAAAAGAAAATAAAAAAAAAAAAGGTCAGCCATTTACAAACATTAAATTATATATTCAATATCGTTAAATAATTCATAATAATTATAATGTAATTTCGTTTTATTGACTTATATAAACAAGTTTAAATTTAATAAATTTTCTAGATATTTTTTTTCTTTCACAATGAAAATCTGATATATTATTTATTCTTTGTTACGAAAGGTGAAGTTAGGTATGGGGTAGATATATTTTAATTTAATTTTTTTTTTTAATATTTGGGCTGATAAATAACTTTCTTCTTATCAGCATGGTGGGAGGGCATAGCATATGTGGCAAATTCCATCTTAGTCCATAGGCAAATCATCAATCAATTTTATTTTCTTTTCTTCTTTCTATTCTATAAGAATCACCATATTAAGTTATGTGTTGCTATCTAAAATTTTTAAGTCTTTTGCGACGATTAGTATATGAAATTAGTGGGGAACATATTTTAACCACACCCAACGACGAGCACAGCCGGATTACTAGATAGCCCTGTTCCCAAGGTAGTTGACCATAGAAATTTAATAATCGTTACAGAATCTACAGAAAAATGCGGACATTGTCCTAACTTGGTTCACGGTAATTTACAGTGAATGGCTTAGGAGGGCATACATACCTATATTTTGGCGTACGTGCAAGGTTGTCGTTATCCCGAAGGGGGGTAGACGTCACACACCAACCCTAAAGACTTCAGACCGATAAGTCTTACTTCTTTGTTACTCAAAACTTTAGAAAGGATAATTGATATTCATCTGAGAATGACCATTCCGAATGAGCTTCTATCTAATTCACAGCACGCCTACACTAAAGGCAAATCTGTGGAAACGGCACTACATTCTCTAGTGGGCCACATAGAAAAATCTCTTGAGTATAAGGAGTTTACTATGGGGGCTTTTTTGGACATAGAAGGTGCTTTCAACTATGTCAACCCCGATTCCATCATCAATGGGATGATAGCAGTAGGATAACAATTTATGCCGGTTTGTTAGAAACTTAATAACTTTCAAGGTAGTCAGGGCCTCGATTGGGGATGTCACTGAGTATAGGGCAGTATATCGGGGCACTCCACATGGATGTGTTCTGTCACCTCTGTTGTGGAACCTGACCATTAATTTGCTTTTGCTAAGTCTAGAACGCAGACAGATTATGACTGTCGCGTACGCGGATGACGTAGCGGTGGCGATATCGGGTAAGCACTTGGATACCATATCTCAGTGTAGGTGGAGTGTTAGCTGTGGGCTCTGCATCAACCCAGCCAAGACTGAGTTGGTGCTCTTCAATAGGAGGTACAAGACCGATAGCTTTATACACCCAAAGCTTAACGGCACCTCCTTGAAACTATCTAAAACCGCCAAGTACCTGGGTGTGATTCTGTATAGTAAGCTATCATGGAATCAGAACATACAGGCGAGAGCGGAAAGGGCCTTAGTGGCTATTTATACATGCAAAAGGGCAGTAGGCCTCAAATGGGGTATACAACCTAAGGGGATCAATTGGATCCTTGAGGCTGTTACTAAACCAGTACTTTTTTACGGGGTATTGGTTTGGTGGAATGCGATGGACAAGCAGGCTCATCGCAGGACCTTTGAAAAAGTCTTTCGGGTCGTAGCGAAAGACATCCGCACTACGATCTACACCAACGGGAGCAATTTTTGGAATGCTAAACTTACTCCCGGTTGACATTCTGGCCAGCCAATTGGTCCTATTCTCTGCGGTCAGGTTGAATACAGTATGTCCATGGACTAGGACTGACTATGGGCATGCTAGGATTTTAAGAGAGCACTCGGAAATCCATGCCAACATTGACTATTGTGTACCAAGACCCTACTTTGGTGGACTTTTCCGTTCCATTGTCGTTGACAGGGAACAGGTGGACAGACATTCTATTCCCGAGGATTCAGTTAGAGTTTTCACTGACGTATCCAAAAGGGGAACAAGAACGGGCGGAGGCTTCTACGTGGAGAACTTTAATGTAATATCTCCATTCCGGCTCCAAGACGGTTGTACTGTCTTGCAAGCCGAAATCTCTGCTATTACTCGGGCAGCGAGATGGCTAAGGTACTATAGGATATCGAATGATATCTTCATTGTTACCGATAGCAAAGCAGCCATCTCTGCTATTAGTGGTGTGTACAGTACATCAAAAACTGTGGTCGAATGCCAACTGTCTTTTAACGAGAAAGCGAGACATTCGAGGGTGACACTGGTTTGGGTGCCGAAACATTCTGGATGTCCAGGCAACCATACAGCGGATGAGATTGCCAGACAAGGAACTGAATTGAACAGTTCAATGATCAGTCACTTCAGTGGCATTCCATTATCGCGATGCAAGTTTCTGATTCAAAGCGAATCATACAAACTAGCTCAACTTAGGTGGGAAAGCGTGGCTAATTGTCTCGTGGCAAGAGCCACGTGGCCTCATTATGATTTGCGCAAAACACGCGACCTTCTCAAGTTTGACAAGGCGCGCATGCGTCAACTTGTGAGTGTTCTTACAGGACACTGTAGCTTTGGGACTCATGCGAGGAGGATGGGTCTAATATACAACGACTGTTGCAGAAGCTGCAATGATGAAGAGGAGGAAGAGACTATCCTCCATCTTCTGTGTCAGTGTCCTGCCCTTGCAAATGCAAGGGCAGTGGCGCTGGGCTCCCGATTCCTGTCAGAATTAGACAGCCTGGCAAACATGGAGCTTTCAGGGGTATCATCCTTCCTCAGGGGTACAGGATGGTTTGAAATGGCGGAGGACATCCCTCAGGAGGTCCACTGCTTAAGGGCATCACATAGGGACCGAATTGATGGACCCAAGTGGATTGTCCCGCCAGGGACAACGGCCCCCTAACCTAACCTAACCTAAGAATTTTTACGAACATTTTATATTGCTATATTTAATTGAATTAAGATTCTATAGGGTAATAGTTCGAAATTTTAATTTAAATCTCAGAAAGACATGATAAATATTCCAAGGCACAAAGGCAAGTCAACATCAGTTTTTGTTATTCAACTGACGCAGCAGAGCAGAACAGCTGTTTTCGAAAGACGCAACCCTTTCATCGTCAGTGCTCATGTGTAATGTGTTTGTCACCACTTATTAGGTGGCTTAGTTGAATGTGATAACAGTTCCTATTACGCAGATTTTATTGTGAATACGAGAACTGTATCAACCTGATGTTAACATGTTATTGTTATAATACCCGTGTTACCGTTTGTGAAAAAGGATACGAGAACTGTATCAACCTGATGTTAACATGTTATTGTTATAATACCCGTGTTACCGTTTGATTATTTTTCTTCATGTCCCCTTTTTCTGAATTTTTTGTTCCATCATACCTAAGTCAAACTTTTTTGGTTTGAATTTTATACTTAAGTACATGTGAACGTTTTTCCAATTTATTATTGGTAGCTCAAGCCATAGCTTAAATTTGTATGTAGTAAGAATTTTAACGAACATTTTATATTGCTATATTAAATTGAATTAAGATTCTATAGGCTAATTGCACTAAATTTTAATTTAAATCTCAGAAAAACATGATAAATATTCCAAGGCACAAAGGCAAGTCAACATCAGTTTTTGTTATTCAACTTACACAGCAGAGCAGAACAGCTGTTTTCGAAAGACGCAACCCTTTCATTATCAGTGCTCATGTGTATTGTGTTTGTCACCACATATTAGGTGTAAACATGTTATTGTTATAATACCCGTGTTGCCGTTTGATTATTTTTCTTCATGTCCCATTTTTCTGAATTTTTTTTTCCATCATACCTAAGTCAAACTTTTCTGGTTTGAATTTTATACTTAAGTACATGTGAACTAGAGATGGGCGCGAGTCGTGTTTTTTTTCGTGACACGAACACGCACGACTCAACACGCAGTGTTCGTGACAGAAAATGAGATTTCGTGCGTGTTTGGTTCGTATCGTGTTGAGCAAAATTAACACGAAAAAACATGAAACCATTTTAGGTGCAAAATATGCCTGTATGAATTTCCAGTAAAGACAAATTTAATATTTTGTATCGTCAAACATGCAAACAGCATCAAATTTGTTGATAGTATGGGCCTCTTAAGCTTAAAATTCTGTACCAAGGCAAATTCATTTCAGGTGTTCGCAAGAGAATTCACTTTAAAAAATGCCTTCCAGGGATGAAAAAAAATTTACTGAAATATGTGTATTGACATTTGAGGGAGGTACAAACTACATGGGCTGTTGAAATCCACAAAACAACAACCCACATTAAGTACATTTTTACAAAAAATTTACCTCAACATGCTTTAAATGATCTTGCACTCAAGCAGCTAGGTTTTGTTGCTAAAGACTTACAACCACTGAGCGTTACCGAAGGCGAGTTGTATAAGTGTATATATAAAAACAGTTATAAAATAGTAAAATCTTAATGCAGGTGAAGGATTTCGTATATACGCGCAAACCCTAACAAATGCAGGGGCCACATATGAAATGCAGAAGTATGAAGATCTTTCGGTATCAAGGAAAACTCTTAGCACCACAGTTATAGCGAGTGAATACAACAGGATCAAGACGGAACTAAAGGAAAAACTTGCAAGTCAACACCTATCGTTTACAACTGATATGTGGACAGACACATACACACAGAAAAGCTTTTTAAGCCTTAGTGCTCATTATATTCGTGAAAATTATAATTTAAATGTTGTCATATTAGGTGTCAAAGAATTTATATATGACAAGAAAACAGGAGCTAATATTTTAGAACAGGTATTATGTATTCTTGGCGATTATAATTTAAAGGAAAAACTTTTAAGTGGAGTGATGGTGACAGACAACGGGGCAAATGTTGTATCTGCTTTCAGCCACTATAAGAGATTGTCTTGTGCGTGCCATAACATAAATTTGGTCATGGACGATGTCTTTGAGAAAAATCCTATATCCGAAATAAGCGAACTTATAGAAGCTTCAAAAAAACTAGTGAAATACTTTAAGCATTCAGAACTGAACAAAAAATTAACTAAATCCTTAAAACAACACATTAAGACGCGATGGAACTCTGTTTATATAATGCTTCAAAGTATATTTGACGTTCAGAGTGAAATTAAGTCTTTATTATTAAACAAAGATGAATTGAATCGCATTTCGAAAATCGATTTTGACTTACTAAGTAAACTTCTCGATTTTTTAAGCTTTTTAAAGAATGCTCTGAAAAATTTAGCTCTGAACAATCACCAACCATACATATTTATGTCTTATGGTACGACAAACTAAAATATCATTGTAAACAAAAAATTTTAGACTCAAGCATCGTATTACAATTGAAAGCAAAAACACTGCAGTCTATTGAAAAACGACTTAGTCCAACAGATATTCATTATATGGGACTTTTTTTAAACCCACCATTTAAACAACTAAACTTTTTAAGCCCAGAACAAAAAGATCAAGTCCAGTCAACCAATAAGGCCATTATAGGAGACTATTGCATGGACAAAAAGGGGAAACATAATGATAATAATGATCCACCAAGCGAAAACCAAGAATTTTCTGAGTATAGGGATGAAAATAATTCAAAAAGGCTGAAATTAGAAAAAAGCGATGTTGACATTGAAATTGAAAATTATTATAATAGTTCAAAAGAAAACGAAAACGATGTTTTAAAATTTTGGAAGTATGCAAACAATTTAAAGATTTTGCAGAAGCTTGCTAAACAGGTATTAAATATAACTGTAAGTTCCGCGACTAGTGACAGAGTATTCTCTACTTCTGGATTAATCTTAAGCGAACGCCGCACAAGATTATTGAGCGCAAATCTTGATAAGTTACTGCTTCTCAATAAAAATATGTAAATAAAAATACAAATACATACGTAAGTCTTGCATGAAACTTTAAAATAAAAAAAAATATGTCTTTGAATATAAAAAAAGAGTTTTGTTATTAAATTTGATTTCGTGCGTGTTTTTTCGTGTCGTGTTTTGAAATTTTTTGGCGTGCGTGTTTCGTACGTGTTGAACATCTTGCATTCGTGTTCGTGACGTGTCGTGTTGGAAAAAATCGACACGCGCCCATTTCTAATGTGAACGTTTTTCCAATTTATTTATTTTTATTGGTAGGTCAAGCCATAGCTTAAATTTGTATGTAGTTAGGATTTTAACGAACATTTTCTATTGCTATATTAAATTGAATTAAGATTCTATAGGCTAATAGTACGAAATTTTAATTTAAATCTCAGAAAGACATGATAAATATTCCAAGGCGCAAAGGCAAGTCAACATCAGTTTTTGTTATTCAACTTACACAGCAGAGCAGAACAGCTGTTTCCGAAAGACGCAACCCTTTCATCATCAGTGCTCATGTGTATTGTGTTTGTCACCACTTATTAGGTGGCTTAGTTAAATGTGATAACAGTTCCTATTTACACAAATTTTATTGTGTAAAAGGATACGAGAACTGTATCAACCTGATGTTAACATGTTGTTGTTAAAATACCCGTGTTACCGTTTGATTATTTTTCTTCATGTCCGATTTTTCTGATTTTTTTGTTCCATCATACCTAAGTCAAACTTTTTTGGTTTGATTTTTATACTTAAGTACATGTGAACGTTTTTCCAATTTATTATTGGTAGCTCAAGCCATAGCTTAAATTTGTATGTAGTAAGAATTTTAACGAACATTTTATATTGCTATATTAAATTGAATTAAGATTCTATAGGCTAATTCTTCGAAATTTTTATTTCAATCTCAGAAAGACATGATAAATATTCCAAGGCACAAAGGCAAGTCAACATCAGTTTTTGTTATTCAACTTACACAGCAGAGCAGAACAGCTGTTTTCGAAAGACGCAACCCTTTCATCGTCAGTACTCATGTGTATTGTGTTTGTCATCACTTATTAGGTCGCTTAGTTGAATGTGATAACAGTTCCTATTTACACAAATTTTATTGTGAAAAAAGATACGAGAACTGTATCAACCTGATGTTAACATGTTATTGCTATAATACCCGTGTTATTGTTTGATTATTTTTCTTCATGTTTTTGTGCCTTGGAATATTTATCATGTCTTTCTAAAATTTCAATTAAAATTTCGAACAATTAGCCCATAGAATCTTAATTCAATTTAATATAGCAATATAACATGTTCGTTAAAATTCTTACTACAAAAAAATTTTAAATTTCCCATCCCTGGATAAAAATGTTTATTTTCTTGGTTTTTAACACAAATTTTGCTTTTTGCAAAGTATCCAAGAGATTAAATTAACAAAAAAAACCAAACCTATATGATTTTTGCTAGCTAATTTTGGGTCCAAAAATAGGTGTAAGCTTCGCAGCTCTGGAGCCGCATTTGCGATTTTTTAGAATTCCAATACCACTCTTAAAGTTAATTTCCAATTCATCAGTCCAAGAATAAAGTCTCTAGCTATTCTGGGGCTTGTGAAAACTGGGAAAACATGGGACCCCATAAAGTATATATATTTTTTTTTTACGGACGTAATGATAGCAACTATCAATAGTGGCCCCACGGCAACTTCATTATCACCACCCTGGGACAGCTTTGGCATTTCATCAGGGTGGGTAGTATTACCAGTATTATTCCTACGTCCTCCTTAGTTCCTAGGTAAGGAGGTTCGGAACTCATGCGCATATTTAATCGTCAGTTGCTAACGAATCCTAAGACGTACTAACTCTCCTACGAATCTGTGGTAATCTGCGAAGTTCTATTAGAACAAGCTGTACAAAACTACACACGCTGGTCCAATTTCAATAAGGATTCTAGCATTGTCGGAATAATATTCTCCGGGCTGATCGTGCGCCCCAAACCTTCCTCTAAATACGACCTCCAGTTGCTGAATCGTGAGCAGACAAAGACGACTTGCTCAGCATCCTCAACAACATTCCCACCACAATGTGGACAGAACGGAGAGTCGTCGTGCTTAAAACGAAATAGATATGACCTAAAGCAACCATGTCCAGACAAGAACTGTGTTAGGTTATAGTTCAGATCACCATGTTTCCTAGTCAGTCATAATCTGATGTCGGGTATTAATGTATAAGTCCATCTTCCCTTTTCAGTGGTTGACCACCGTTCTTGCCATTTTTGCATACATAAGTCAGATTAATGATTTCTAAATCGATAGGGATCATACCCGCAATGATAAAAGCCGCCTCGTCCGACTCTGTCCGAAATGCACTACATACTCTTAAAGCAGCTAACCTATACACAGGGGATACCAGCCCCACATATGTGGAATATCTAAGTGAGTCTGACCATATCGGGTGTGCATATAGGATAATGCTCCTTACTACTCCAGCGAGCAGTTTCCTCTGAAGATACTTTGGCCGTCTCGTGTTTGGCATGATCCGAGATAGCGCCAAACAGGTCCCTGATGCTTTGGATGCTATATATCGCAAGTGCTCGCGAAAAGATAGCCGTGTTTCAATTATCACACCCAGATATTTCAGAAATGCCTTTGATTCTATGGAACAGGTGCCAACATTGAGGGTAATAGTTTCCCTAGCCTTACGACTACTAATCAAAACCGCTTCGGTTTTATGATCAGCTAGAGTCAATCCCATTGCAGTGATCCAGGACTTTACTAATTGTACGCTGGCATTTGCAATGGTTTCTGCCTCCAGCAATTCCTTAGCTTCACACACCAGCGCTATATCGTCTGCGAATCCAACAATCTGTACTCTCTCAGGTAACCTCAACTTTAGTACTCCATCATACATTACGTTCCACAACAATGGTCCAAGTATCGATCCTTGGGGAACACCACCACTAATCCTACGTTTCCTTATACCCGCATCTGTACTATAGATCAATTCCCTATACCGGAAATAATCCTGCACTATCCCTATCAGATATTCTGGGATGTCCAATCGAGTTAGAGCATCAACAATATGCACCCAGCTCGCTGTGTTGAACGCATTCTTCACATCCAGCGTCACAACTACACAGTACTCCTTTGTGCCATTCCTCCAACTCCTGCCATAGATTGTCCGTGCAGCAGTTTCTACTACCACGTTTATAGCATCCACTGTTGACCTCGCCCTCCTGAAGCCAAATTGGTTGTCTGATAGACCATTTCTGTCGTCAACGCAATTCCCAAGTCTTCGTCAGATCACACCCTCTAGCAACTTCCCACATGTATCTATCATACACAGGGGCCGATAAGATGAGGGATCATCTAGGGGTTTATTGGCTTTTGGTATTAATACCAACTTCTGTGTCTTCCATCTTGTTGGAAAAATTCCCCTACCTAAGCATGTATTCACCATTCTTAAGAACTGCTCGCGACAAAGCCTGACGGCCTCCTTTAATACTATATTGGAGGGTTCTGCTCCCAAGGTGGTGCGTCCTGCTGGGGAAAGAGATGGTCTACAATTTCCCCCGGGATTTGCCCCTCACTCGTTTGCAACGGGGTCAAGCATTTAAGTTTTTTGGGGACCAGCTTATATGCGAGACCCTAAGGATTATCATCCACCTCATCACAGATATTAAGAAAACACTGCCGCTTGCTCCTACGAATTGCATCCTTTAGGGCCCTCCTCCTATTCCTGTAATTCTGTTGGTATACGCTATTCTCTAACCTACCTCGAGTTCTTGTATACTGCCTTCTGGCACGTATACACTCCGCCCTTAAGCCGGCAATATCATCATTCCACCAATAAACCGGTGGCCCCTTTCCGGATCTTTTCCGCCTCACCATAGATGCATCGCACGACCGCGTGATATGGTTTACCAATTGTTCTGCCATATCCTCAGCTGAACCATTTAATTCCATACCTTCCATACAGATGGCAAAAATATCCTTATCAAAGGTATTCACTTTCCATCCCGACAAACCTTGTGCACGGGGAGTCACATGCCGTATATCATCCTGTATATCCATAATAATGGCACTGTGATCGCTGTGAGTATAAACAGCAGATACTCTCCAGTTTACGCGGTTTATAATGGTATCGCTGGCAAACGTAATATCAATAGAAAGTCATCAATAGAATACCTAGGAGGAACATAACAGCAGTACAAACATATGCCGGAAACAGTGGCCTGCGTGTACCCACATTGCGGTGATAACCTCTCCCTCAATATCAAAGAACCGGTAGTCCATATAGCTGCTGTATCTGTATCATCAGTAACCCAATTCGCAGATACAATCTTCTTATATGGCTCGCTGAGTACAGCAACGTCTATCTGTAAATCTCGTACAGTTTGCCTAAGCAACTCCTGTGCTGCTTGGCAATGATTGAGATTTAGCTGTAATATGCGCATCCTGATTATTAAGTACTGTTTAACCCTTTAGCTTTTGTAGCGCCCTCTTGTAGTACGTGCAAACTATGCATCCGGTGAGATGGTCACCATTAGTACTTGCACCCTTTCTACAGAGCATGCACGAAGGTCTGTTGGAACATGTTGCAATCTTGTGGCCAGCTTCCCCACAACGCAAGCAATTTCCGGATAGATCCTGGCCGCTACAATTCGTCGCCCTATGTCCAAAATCGGGACAGTTGTAGCCCCTCTTCGGTGCTATTTTTCCCGCATTCGACACACGACCCAGCCGATGCGTATCTTGGCCATCTTTAGAAGACGTATAGCTAGAGGAGCACTCTGACCAATCGTGGCAGTTTGTGTTCCCCCATACGCTCTCCTCAGTGATCTAATTGCAGTCAACTGCAGTATCTTAAAATCGTTGGATTTACTAACTATGGCATCATAGATGTCCTCCTTGGAAGTCACCTCATTTATGTCCCTAATTTCAATCCTAACCTCTTGGGATAGTGCCCGTACTTCGACAGTTACACCCAATACCGCTTCCACCTCCGACCTGAACACACCTATGTTCTGGTGAGCGGGTTTAGTGAGCTCCAGTAGCAGCTCACCCCTCCCAGTCTTCCGAATGCCCTTTACATTCTCCCCCAGATTACTAAGTTTAGGGTCCTTCTTCACTTGCCTGAGAATCTCAGGATATGAAGCGTTCCTACATGTTTTAATAACCAGCGCATCCGAACGTGACCCCTGCTTACTCCTAATCCTATTTCTATTCACTTCCCTGGGACGGACCTTTATCCACCCAGGTTCCTTAGTGCCTGGGTTCGGCAAAGCAGCACCATTCGCTGCCGCCGATCCCACACAGCTACCTTCACTACTCCTGATAGCATCTACTGCATCCTTCCTCTTCTTCTTAGCCTTATTTCCCTTTGCCCCAAGAGTACTTTCATCTCTCCTACGCTTCGGGGTCGCACCTGCAGGGACAGGGGGAGATGGTCTTACCATAACCCCTTTCTGCGTCTGCTTATTGTAGTGCACCTTGAGCTGACCAGTTCCACTGCTCAGCTCATCTGCCACCTGCATATACAATGCCTGTATTTCTCGAGACATCGATACTATATCCTTGTGGACATTCGATCTTGTCTTGAGAAAGTCTAATAGCTTTGCTATCCTCTCTCCTAGTTTTTCAACCTTGCCTTTTGGTTTCTGACCACCACCATTTGTGGTGCCAGAACCTCCCCTGGGTCGTGTTCACCGCCGTAGGGGGCGATCTCGCGATCACCGGCCCCTTAAGGAATGGATTCTCAATTTCGCCATTTCCTGAGCTTTCCGCTTTCGCTTCTAAATTATTTTTATTGTTCTTCATTCAATTGGGTCCAAATTCGCAGCCGCTGTCTCCGTTCGTTGTGCAGTCACGTTTAGATCCCATGGGTGTCTTTGAAAGCAGTGAGGTCCATGCGAGGGTTGACGAAGAGACCTTATGGATCAATCCGCCAGAGCCAGATCCGTGATAACCGGGAACCAACATCCGGACCTACACCACCAACTTAATAATGACGAACTTCAAACGTACTTTGAGACTTGCCAAGTTTTAATAGGACGGAGGCAGTTGTGGCATTAGCCTGAGAGCCATTTCTGTACAAATTCACTCATACATACTTAAGTCCTAGAATACCACATCTACCAGCCCAGGGTTCTACCATTTCAAATCGTTCTCCCAGGAATGCCATCATTAAGACCGCACTGGACTTGGTCTTAATGCCAGGGACTTCAAAGCCCCATCTCAGTGTGCCAAATAAAGGGCCACACTGAATAACAGGTCTTCTTGGGGCATCTTTGTTCAAGCCCTCCAACCCGTTATAATAGCTCAGGGCCGCGGGGTCGTTACTCCCCGTTATCCGTACAAATATCCTTATGGATTTTATATACGATTATCCATAAAGTATGTATATATATATATATATATTTGTATATATATATATATATATATATTTATATGTATATATATATATATATATATATATATATTTATATATATATATATATATATATATATACATATATGTATATAAATATATATATATATATATATATATATATATATATATATATTCTGGATCCTTATAAATAGCGTTGACGAAGGAGCGATGTACGTCAGTCTGTACGTGAAATCCGTTTTCCCAAGGTGGGGTATTTAAAATTCGACTTGGTCGAATATAACGATTTTACATGTTGTAGTGTTACCGTTATTCCTATTGAAACCCAAATCCAGCACCTGATCACCGCATTGAATATATTTCAATAGTTGTGGGTGGTTAGCGCACCACTTTCTTAAGTTGAAACCCTTGTTTTATAAAAACTGTAATAAGTTCGTTTGGTGTTTCAAGCGCGATTTTGGATTATCAGAGCCTCCAAGACTATCATCGATGTAGAAATTGTTTTTAAGCATTTATGAACCGCATGGATAGTTTAGCGAGCTTTCTTCATAAATTTTTTGTTAGCAATTCATAGCTAGATAAGGTGCTGCTCGAGCACCATGTGTAACTGCGTTTAGTAGGTAATAAATAATGAGATGTGCTGGATAATTTAACGAGTAGCCTGACGAAGGTTTTGCCGATGTATCTTAATCTACCTTGAACTTCGTTGTGGTGCTGCCTGGTCTCAGCACGCATAATGAGGAATGATATATTTAGAGCCTGGTACGATGTCGATATCATGAGTCCCAGTGGCTCATACTCTCGCATGAACTTTATGTATTCAGTTCGAATGTCTTCATTTATTTTGGCGTCTACGCTCTTAAGGCATAAATCCGTTACACGCAATGCGTAGGATCCCCCTAAAGTAGTTGGATTTTCTCGAAAGGGAAGACTGTTTGTGAAGCGTCCATCTAATTAGTGTGCACTTGATGTGTGAAATGTGATTTACACTGTTTTTCCGATAGCTTCAGTTTCATCCAGTCTCCAAAGTTGCTCCATCGTTTCTTACAATAAAGTAGTCTCTCTAAATATTGAACATGTGATGTCCCAAGCAGAAGTGTCAGTATGTTGTCTTGGTAGTATGTATGCTTCCTCATATCGTCAGGTCCGTGAACTTCATTTGCATGTTTGTGATATAGTACATGCAGTTTCGTTTAGTCTCGTCAAAAACGCCGAGGCAAAGCGAAGCTCCTGATGGTGAAATAGATAATTTTTGGCAAAGGAGTTTCGCTAGATTGGGATCCTGAATCCAATACAACTCTAAAATTATCTGACGCACCCTTTGAGGATCTCAAGCAGTTGTGGTATAAATTCTGTCTCTGTATCCATTGTATTCTTTCAACTTCTGATAATTACCAACATTTGTTGCAGTGATAGAGTTTATCGCCAATGTGCTTGCATAATTTGTGCAGGCCGATGTTGTGTCCGTTAGATATTAGTATTGTTGATACCTTGTCGGTTGTTTCTTGGGAACAATTGATTCAGTGTACTTTTGTCCAGTTTCTTAACCCTAGAAAGATAATCATGTTCTGACATGTGATAAAGATAATCATGAGTAAAATTGATGCATGATTTTGAAAGAGCATTTTTTTATTATTATTTTTTTTAATTATTTTGTAATAGACTTATGTAGACTATATCTCTGCATATAAATAAATCAAAACAAGTAAAAGAGCTATATTCGGCTATGCCGAATCTAAAACACCCATCACCCTTTTCTTTCTAAAACAGAAAGTAGATTTTGTTCAGCAAAAAAATCCAAAACAAATCAACTCATTTGGATACTGAAGTAAAACTTCTTTAGAATCGTTGTGATTTAAAACTCGATGAAACTAAAAAATTAGTCCATAGAGCAGTGATGTCTGCGTCATACACAATTGTGGAAACAAAACTCACATGTACGCTTACGCTCTTTTTTTTTTTTTTCTTGGACCAGCACTCAGGGGATGACCCCTACATATGCGATGCATTGTGCCAGAACTAGGAAAGTTGGTTATGGGAATGGGAAAGAGGGAGTAGTGTTTGTGGACGTTCGATTTGAACCTCCCCAAGTTAAAACTGACAGGAAAGACCTCTGCTGGAAGTTTGTTCCACATACGAACCGTTCGGCCAAAGAACGAATTCTCTCTGTAATGCGTGGTGCGATTCACTGCCAACTCAACCACAAAAGGATGTGCCCTATGTGAAGAGCGGGTAGCTCGCAGAAATAAACGGTTATCAGGCACAAGCTCCCTTATTTCACCAGAACACATTCCGTTGTAGTATCGGTAGAACAGTGAAACACACCCCACGTTGCGTCGATGCTCCAATGAGTCAATAGAGTTGGCTACCCCACTGTCACCGATGAGCTTCTTCGCTCTCTCTTGTACGCGGTCGAGCAACTTCAAAACAGACTTTGAAGCACCGGCCCATACATGAGAGTTGTATTCCATCTTTGGTCGAATGTAGGTGGTATATATATTGAGAAGGTCCTTTGGGGTGAAGTATGTCTTACACCGTCTTAAAAAACCGAGACACTTGAATGCTTCTTTTGAAATATGAAAAATGTGATCTGTCTATGGAACATCACACTGTATTTTCATACCAAGAACATCAAGAGCTTCTGATTCCCCAATACCTATACCATCCATAAACACGGATGGCGCAGAACCTTCGACCAGCCGCATATGCGTAAGCACGCAGCACTGCGTCTTATGAAGGTCAAAGTTAACCCTGTTCGCGAGGCCCCATTCGGAAATCGACACGAGATCACTTGTGCGTGACTCGTTCATCCTACGTCTCCTGGCGTCAATCTCCTCCAGGCTTGGCCTGCTGGTGAACGAGAAAGAATGGATAATGCAGCTATCATCCGCGAAAGAGTAGATAGGGTTTGAAGTCTGACATAGAAGGTCATTTATAAAGATGAGGAAGATAGTAGGAGATAGAACAGAGCCTTGCCGCACCCCTGAATTTACCTTGAACTCGTTTGATGAGACCCCGTCTATAACAACTCGTATAGTGCGGTCTCTGAGGAAGCTCGCTATGAAGCGAGAGAAATCATCACCGACACCAAAGGCAGTCAGTTTTGACAGAAGTGCATCATGCCACACTCTATCAAATGCTTTTGAGATATCTAGAGCCACCACCTTACTCTCGCCGAAATGGTGAATGGAATTGCACCGTTTTTCTGTTAACAGAGCGAGCAGGTCTCCTGTAGAGCGAGCTCTGCGGAAACCATACTGCCGGTCGTTAAGTAAGGTGCTGGTCTCCAGATACCTTCCCAGGTGGAAGTTGGTCATACTTTCCATGACTTTGGAAATTGCAGAACAGACTGCAATTGGGCGGTAATTTTCGGGGTATTGCGCCTCTCCCTTCTTAGGGATCGGCTTTGGAAATTGCAGAACAGACTGCAATTGGGCGGTAATTTTCGGGGTATTGCGCCTCTCCCTTCTTAGGGATCGGCGTTACATTGGCTAACTTCCAACACATCGGAAATTTATCGGCATGGTACGATGCACTGAATAGCTTAGCCAATGGACGCGCTAGCGTCGAAAAACACTGCTTCAAGACCAGTGCTGGAATGCCATCCGGCCCAGGAGACTTGTTTATGTTGAGATTCGCTAAAACCCTTTTAACTGCTCGTGGTCGAAAGAATATTCTTGGAATAGTAACAGATATTCTTTCCAGCATATTTTGCGAGCGTAAAATATAATTGTTCACTGAAAAACACTCAATCATTCAGCGGAAAATGTTACAAGCCCTGTTTTGAGGCCTCTAAACAAAAATAATATTTTTATGTATACAAATACATATAAAGAGGCTGGTTGAAATAAGCTGGAGGCACTGTATCTAGGTACATCTTTTCGAAAATTTCTTGAAGTAGCTTTTAAGTGAATTTTGCTTTTTGCAAAAAATGTTTGTTTTGTATTTAAACTAACCAAATGTTCAGGTAAAAATATAAGAAATATTTTAAACTTACAAATCTGTTTTTGCTGCATAAAATTAGCTGTGAGCCCCTGTATGTTGACTTTATTTGGCTATTGTAAACTTCAAATTATATTTATTCATCATTTAGAGAATAACGGTTAAGTAAAATTTATTTAATAATCGTGTAGACTGCGATGTTTCTACATGAAAATGGAAAGAAAAGGACATTAATTAGGCCAAACAACCATACATTTCTCCCGCGGGGAATGTTAGAGATAAAAGTATTCTCACCAACACAATCGTTATTGACTTCTCTGCCATAGGGACACAAACATATATATGTATAGGATTCAGCCAGCGAGAGAGTGAGATAGAACACATTTGACGCAAAAATGATAAAATAAAGATTACGCCAACAAGCTGAAATAAAAATACTTTTCTGCGCATGATGGAACTCTGACGTCACTCAACATGTGTTCTTATTGGCTATTTAAATTCAGCTGGAGAACTATTATGTTATTGTAAAAACAGGACAGTGGAGCAAATTGCAATTTTTTAAATTAAATATGTTTGATAATTTTTAAAAAATTATTTTATTTTCCACTTGTTTTTATTTGTAATAGTTAATTTATAGTTATTTTATATAAATATTGAACCCAAGTGCTAATTATTTTTCTTTTTTCCCCATTGAAAACTAATTTTTTTGCTTGGAAAATATCAGCCATAACTTCCTTTGAGCTTCATTTCTTGGAAAACTATAAAATGACACAGCTGTTTGAAAACAAACAAAATTTTGATAACATTATTACATTTTAACATAAATATTTCTCACTTGTTTTTTTTGCTGTCACTTTGTTTGCAATTGCCCACTGCACATTTCCTTTTTGCTCTTTTTGTTAACTTTTCTCTTTAATTAAGGTTTTTTGTTTACAGTTTATGAGCCTTAAAAATCAAATTTTAATAAGTTTTTTACACTTTAACTTATTTAATAATTATTTGAATATATTTATTTTAAAATATAACCCAGTTTATTATAAAATATAACACAAAACTTGCACTTTCATAAATCCGATTTCATTTGCTTGTTGGAAATCTCTCTGAGTAAATTGAGTAAAGAGTTGCCAAATTTTACACAAAATATTAATTTTGTACGAGGAAGTATTAGTTTTGCAAATAATAAACATTTGGCAACCTCTTCGTGGGAACAAATACGTCATCAAACGGTAAATCATGCGTAAGGCGTAATCTTTATTTTATCATTCTTGAGTAGACGTTCTCGGTCTCCTCTTTGTGCGATTCTTCGTAGCATCCCCACTATCGTCTACTAAACATTGTCCATATCTATGCTCCTGTGTAGTGGGATAGTCAGTACATCTATATCTTGCTCCAGATGTGCGTGTTCTACGTGTTATGTTAGTATGTGTTTAATGCATGTCATTGCGCCTGCGTATTAGAAAGTTTTAGTATAAGTGTGTTGATTGTTGATGAAGTTTTATTTGTGTCAATATATTTGTAATGTCGAGAGGTGGGGAGAAAATAAAGAACAACGTTTATCTTTATGCAGTTGATTACCGAATGATCTTTATTTCATTATTTCTTAAACTACCTCATTCTATTTTATTATTTGACATACGAGAAGCGCTGCCAGATGATTTACTTATTCTAATTAATCCATTTAATACAAGTGTATATAACATGCACCCCATTTTCTGTTGAGATATATGGTTAAAACTAACAATGAAAATAATTCAATTTTGTATAGGTGTAAAAAAAGTACATCGAAAATTTGATTGAAAAAGCATAATTTGGTAGTATTATATATTATCATACAGATAAAGCAACAGGGATATGCATATATATACATGTTAATATGGATTCATATATTCACACATATATTACCAGAAATTGCAATTAAAATTTTGTTTTATTTAGGGCTGAACTACTCTACCACCTTGACGCGGTCTTAATTGACGCCTAGGTGTACTTACTTCGGAATGGTAATGTGTGTGTGTTGTGATTTGATTCAATTTGACTCACATCGCTTTCAGGTGAGATTACGTTGTTTGTTACGGCAGTAACGTCACTTTGACTGATTGCTTCGTCATGCACCGTGAAGTTGCTGATGCTTGTGTCGTTTTGTTTTGGACTTCGAATCTGATTGAGATGTCGCTTAATGTGCCTATTGTTGTTAGTTAAACCGCAAAGGTATGTTCTCGGACTAAGCTGTTTATTAACTGTTGCTGGACACCAACTGGCCTTATTAGGATCTGAGCAATATCGAACACAAATTTCTTCGCCTTTGTGAAATTCAACGTTTCGCGTCCCCCTGTAATTGGTAACACTTTTGTGCTGGTTTCGAACTATTGCATCGTGAAGTAATGGTGGTTTAATTAAACTGAATCTTGTCTTTGGCGTTCTTTTGAGAAAAAAAATTTAGGGTGTCTAATTAGTTGTACAATGCTTTGCATTACGATAGTCTGCTAAAAACCGACAAATAATAGTGTCCAAATGTTTATGGTTGTTAGATTTAAGATTGGCATAAATTGATTTTTTTAATATTATTACAAAATTTTCTGCTTGACCATTGGTTGCGGGATGGCCAGGAGCAGTTAAAATATGTCTGACGCCATTGATCCTTAAAAATTCTTTAAACTTTTCTGAGACGAATTGTCGTCTGTTATCAGACACAAATGTATCTACGATACCATATCGTGCTAATAAATCTCTCATTTTGCTAATGACAAAACTGGATGTTATATCTTTACTGGAAAAAACTTCTACGCATTTTGAGAATGAGTCAATGACTATAAATAAATAATGGTTTTTAATAGGGACTGCAAAATCAGCATGTACACGACTCCACACAGAATCAGTGGGCTGCCAAGGGATTAATTTGCTCTTTTCAGGACTTGCCTGAAGCTCTTGGCAAGGCACACAATTTCTATTTAACTTCTCAATGTCATTATCCAGGCCAGGCCACCAAATGTAGGATCTAGCCAAAGCTTAGGTTTTGACGATACCCAAGTATGAAATGTGTAATTGTCGTAACAGTTCTTGTCTAAATTTGAGAGGAATAACACACCTATATCCCCACATTATACAGCCATATTCTACGCTCAATTCATTGATTTTGTTACGAAAAGGTTCAAAAGTTACATCTTTCATATTATGAAGAGTACCTGATTGAATTGCCTCACTTACGTCGTGTTTCTCTAGCAATGACTTGAAAGTTTATGTGCATGCCGTTTTCCGAATCGATAAAATTTACATAATTATTTTCTTGAAAGTCTTTAACAACGACTGATTGGAGCATTCTGGATAACCCATCGGCGTGATTACACTCACCTTTCCTGATAGTATTACGGCCCATCGCTTAATTCGTACTATTGCCATGACAGGTATGCTCTTTGTTTGACCAAATAAAGACAATAATGGCTTATGGTCAGTGCTTATTGTAAACTTGTTTCCCGAAAGGTATTGTCGCAACTTAGAAACACTGATAATAATAGCTAAACCTTTCTTTTCAATAGGCGCGTAATATAATTCACTTTTGATCAAAGCTCGAAAGACAAAAGCTATTGCCTTTGTAGAATTATCAGGAAGCATACGGCTTATCACCCCAGCAACAGCATTGTTGCTGGCATCAGTTGTCAATATTATTGGCAAATTCGCGTTAAAATTGATTAAAACTTGATCGAATATGAGATCATTTTTGATTTGCGCCTATGCTTGCTGACATTCACTTGACCACGTGACTTTGATATTTTTTGATAATAAATTATACAAAGATTTCATTTTGTGAGCAAAATTACTTAAAAATTTGGAATAATAATTCACCATGCCGGCAAAGGCTTTAAGTTCGGTTACATTAGTTGGTGCTGGTTCGTTTTTGATACATTCAACTCGTTCAGGTGTTTTTCGAAGACCATGCTTATATATCTGAAAACCTAAATAAGTTATCTCAGATTTGAAAACAAAAACAAATTTGTTCTCATTTAACGTCAGGCCCGCTCAACTCAGCCTTGATAAGATTGAATCTAAAGTTTGCATATGTTCTTACAGATTTCTGCCAGTAATTGTAATATCGTCCTGATAGACGACAACATGTGGAATTCCACAAAAAATATTTTCAACGGTCCTTCGAAAAATAGACGCAGCCGTTTCAACGCCAAAAGGAAGATGTTTGACTTTTAATGTGCCAATGTGCGTACTCCACGTGCAAAGTAGCTGAGAGCTAGAATCTAAAACCAATTAATTGTAAGCGTTTGACATATCCAGCTTCGTAAAAAGCTGGCCTCCTTCCAGAGAAGCAAAAATTTTCTCTATGCGTCGTAAGGGGTACTTCACGTCATCTAAATATTTATTTATGGTGACTTTGTAGTCTGCGCATATTCTTAAATCGCCATCTGGCTTGAGAACTGGCACAAGTGGCGTGCACCTGTCGGAATTGTCAACAATCTCCAATATATCAATTTTTATCATATCACGCAATCTTTTTCAACTTTGTCCTTCCACGTAAGTGGAAGTGATCCTTCCACGCAAGTGGTTTGAAGAAAATTGGAGTCACTTTATCTTTCAAAGAAACTTCATTGAGCAGATATTTGCTTAATTTATTACTGAAAACATTTGAATATTTTTGTTTAATTATGTATGAATTTTTATTAGTCGAACTTTCTTATTTAAATTGTTAATTTTCTCAACGGGCTTAAGTTCGAATCTGCAAGACTGCAAACCATTTTTTATTATTTTATTAATAAATGAATTTGTTCAAATTCTATTTATTAATTTATATTAAGATTGGAATATTAAGAATATTTTTCAATAATCATCAAAGCAGAACGGATCAGTACTGATTTCGAGGCCGCTACGCCATCTCATCAGCGTTCTTTGTTCAATTTATCCACTTTTGCAAGTGGTGCTAGTTAGTAGGAATATCAACTATTTAACCAATATTTTAACTAAAATTGAATATGAGAAGTTATCACATTCATATTTTTAAGTTATAAAATTTTTGGTTAGTACGAAATTCCCGAACCCTGACGATTAATATTCCCAATATTCCATGTATCTCTTTCGCTTTTTCCAGAGCCATCGGCTGCTGATAACTAAAGCTTCTTTGTTATTTATGTTCAAGTAATTGAATTTAGTTGTCAATTTACAATGAACACCTGCGCGTGCCCCCGCAATGTTTTAAATTATGTATGAATTTTTATTAGTCGAACTTTATTATGTAAATTGTTAATTTTCTCAACGGGCTTAAGTTCGAATCTGCAAGACTGCAAACCATTTTTTATTATTTTATTAATAAATGAATTTGTTCAAATTCTATTTATTAATTTATATTAAGATTGGAATATTAAGAATATTTTTCAATAATCATCAAACCAGCAGAACGGATCAGTACTGATTTCGAGGCCGCTACGCCATCTCATCAGCGTTCTTTGTTCAATTTTTTCAATTTTGCAAGTGGTGCTACTTAGTAGGAATATCAACTATTTAACCAATATTTTAACGAAAATTGAATATGAGAAGTTATCACATTCATATTTTTAAGTTATTACATTTTTGGTTAGTACGAAATTCCCCAACCCTGACGATTAATATTCCCAATATTCCATGTATCTCTTTCGCTTTTTCCAGAGCCATCGGCTGCTGATAACTAAAGCTTCTTTGTTATTTAAAAAAAAAAGCGAAAGAGATACATGGAATATTGGGAATATGAATCGTCAGGGTTGGGGATTTTCGTACTAACCAAAAATGTAATAACTTAAAAATATCAATGTGATAACTTCTCATATTCAATTTTCGTTAAAATATTGGTTAAATAGTTGTCATTCCTACTAACTAGCACCACTTGCAAAAGTGGAAAAATTGAACAAAGAACGCTGATGAGATGGCGTAGCGACCTCGAAATCAGTACTGATATGTTCTGCTGGTTTGATGATTATTGAAAAATATTCTTAGTATTCCAATCTTAATATAAATTAATAGATAGAATTTGAACAAATTCATTTATTAATAAAATAATAAAAAATGGTTTGCAGTCTTGCAGATTCGAACTTCAGCCCGTTGAGAAAATTAACAATTTTTGTTTAATATGTTAATGATTTTGACTTGCAATAATTTGAAACCAAAAGCACGTAGAAAAGTTCTACCAAGTAAAGGTGGGTTGTTGTTTGATTTCGAAACAACAATTCTTAATTTTTTTGTGTTTCCCAAATATGAAACTAATGCATCGTACTCACCCAGTATTTCAATTTTGATACCGCTGTAATTAACATAATGTGTAGTACACTTTAATAAAGTTGCATGGCGCGCCGGTGTCACACGTTGCTTCAACCTTAACACCGTCAATAACCACCGAAAGAGAGTACATCTCACTCACATTAGGATCCGTATTAATACTGAAAATAGAATTATATATATTATTTCATTATCATCCTTCTGTTCATTAAAATTTTTCGATACATAATTTATTTTGTTAGACTTTTCTCGGCATACCGATACCAGGTGCCCGACTTTGCTGCAAAAATTGCATGTGCTATATCTGTATCTGCATTCATTGGATACGTGATTGTTCCAACCACAGTGGGAACACGTGTTACGTTTCTTTAATTTGTTCTGCTTATAGTTGTTATTTTGCTTAAAATTGCTGTTGCTTTTGCTCTCTCCCTTAGTTTCTCGCTGCTTTATGTAATTAACTGCGCTGACGTCGACGTCACAGTTCTTCGCTGTTAGTATTGTCTCAAAAATCATTGCTTTACGTAAATCTTCATCTGCCGTCAGCCGTTCATCCTCCTCGCACATTCGTTCAAACATTTTCTCGGGATTGATTTAATATAAAAGCGAATTGATTTAATATAAAAGCGTCTAAGTTGTTTTCAAATTTATAACTTAAGTCAAGTTTCTTTACTCTCGCGTACCACTCCGTACGACTCTAGTGAAATCTTTTGTGGCTCCATGAAATTTTTTTCTTTCATGAAATATGATTACAGGAGGCATATAGTGTGTGTCTAGAAGTTTACACAAATCTTTGTAGGCCAAAGAAACAGACGTGTGTGAACTGCATACGCTGTGAAGTGTATTATATGCCTCAGGGAATACTAACTTTAACAGAATTAATTTGTTGGCATTTTCTTCGGTGATATTTAATTCCATGAAGTGTAACTCAAACTTTTGCTTCCAAATAGACCATTTCTCTTTTGATGGTGCAAACTCCGGCAACAACGTTGTATAATATTGATTTGGAGCTGTCATGGAGGTTGGGTTGGGGCTATTGGTTGTACCGCGTGTTTCAGAAACACTTTCTGTCATATTGATGGTTTTGTGCTTTTAATATTAATTTATACACTGATTGCTTATTAAGCTATTTATTTTAACAAAAGTTATAAAACTTCTAGTGGATTTTTGTATTACAAACTTTTACAGCTCCTTAGCTGAGTAGACTATTACGTTATGCACGCGGTTTTTTTTCTTTTTCCTTTCTTTCTTCCTCGTCGCCAGTGTAATGTCGAGAGATGGGGAGAAAATAAAGAACAACGTTTATCTTTATGCAGTTGATTACCGAATGATCTTTATTTCATTATTTCTTAAACTACCTCTTTCTATTTTATTATTTGACATACGAGAAGCGCTGCCAGATGATTTACTTATTCTAATTAATCCATTTAATACAAGAGTATAGTATATACCAATTTTCATCTGCTTGCTAAATTAATTTTGCAATTATGCCAAAAACTAAAGTTGAAAAAAATCATGAGTACTGGCCGAAAAAAATTCAAATCAAATTAAATAAAAATACTCATTGAAGAGTATTGAAAATGATAAAATTTCAATTGTTTTCAGTAATTCTAATTCTTTTTGTGTGTACTTATAAATATACAGTTTACATGACTTATGACTGTTCATATTTTCAATACTTTTCAATAAGTTTTTTAATCAAGGACTTTTCAGAAGTTTCACTTCTACCATGTGTGACTTGCTCCCACACACACTTTTTTGTATGTGCTAAAAAAATTTCGATTTTCGTCCCCCTGCAATCTAGTTTGTTGCGTTTTTTAAAAGAATGTAATTCTTCCTAAGGTACAAAAAACGTTTAATTTAAAAACCACAATATGTATAGTATATGGGGTCTCAGATGGATATTTCGCTGCGTTACAAACGGAATGAGAAAGTGAATATACCCTCCATATTATTTTTTGGAGGGTATAAAAATCAGCATAAACAAGTAAAAACGTTATATTCGACAGGGACGAATCTTAAATACGCTCCAAATATATAGTAAGTAAATTTGAAATGTTTAATTTGGTGGGACAGAGTTCTTTTACGACATCTCTGTACCTAATTTTAAACATCTATTTTGAGAGAGTCATTCCGGGAAGCGCGGTGGGAGGGACGTTTCACCTCAGCAAGATTAGAGAACATCTCAGCTTCTTATAGGCTTAAGGAATAAAAATTTTTCAATATTTACACTATTTTTGCATATTATATCGTACATCAGCGACCAATAACGAGGCGAGGTCCAAAATTAGACCATATCATGTTTTCCATATACGCATGTATGGGCATTGCTAGGTCCTTTCAGACTTCAGCACTAATCAAGAATATATATACTTTATGGGGTCCAATTCGATTTGGTGGGTATTAAAACTGTATTTTGGCGGGGTCACTCTATCAAGCGCTGTGGGGGGAGACATTTCACCTTTATCATAAAACTCCAAAAATAAATGTTTGGGATCATTAAATACAAAATTTAAAAAAAACAAGTAAAAGTTCAATATTCGGCTGCGCCGAATCTTATATACCGTTCACAGATGTCATTGATTTCGTTGAAATTTTTCGGCTAGGAAGCTAAATGTGTGGCTTTTCTTATTTCTAATACCTCTGAACGTCTTTCAAAAATATTAAATATGTTTAATTTACAAACAAACAAAAAATCCGATTCATGTACCCCAAAAAGTTCTAATTGTTCAACCGTAGAATCGTATTTTAGATTTTTTTTGGTTTTTAATACCAATTTATTTCTTCCTGAAAGTAGGCATATTTCATTATAAAAATCAAAAATAGGATATTATATGGTTACTTTAATAAATCAGAAAATGTAAATTTTCCAACCCTGGAACCGAATTTATAGTTTTTACAACGTTTAATACTAATTTATTTCTTAGCGAAACGTAAAATATGTTTAATTCACTGAAAACAAAACCAAAATTGGGAACTAATATGGTTACTTTTATGTAACAAAAAAATTTCAATTTTCCAACCCTGGAACCGCATTTTTAATTTAAAAATTTTTAATACCAATTTAATTCTTAGCAAAGTATAAAATAGGTTTGATTCACTAAAAAAAACAAAATTGGGAATTTATGTGGGTACCAAATGTATGTACCAAAAAATTTCGATTTTCCAACCTTGGAACCGAATTTTAAATTTGTAATATTAATTTAAATTATTTCTGATATATAAAATAGTTTTAATTCACTAAAAACAAAAAAAATTGGAATTTATGTGGGTACTTTCATATACCAAAATATTTCGATTTTCCAACTCTGGAAGCGAATGTTTATTTTTTTACCAATGCAATTCTTAGTGAGGTGTAACATAGTTTGACAAAAAAATTATAATTTTTAATTTTTTTGGTCACTTTCATGTACCATAAAATATTTCATTTGTCGACGATTGGTCGATTTTTTAAGATTTCAACACCAATTTTGTTCTTCCTGAATTATAAAACAGTTTTAATTAGCAAAAAAAAAAAACAACGTCAATGGTCTCTTTAGTTACTTTTATGCAGAATAAATATTTCAATATCCCAACCCTGGAAACTGAATATAAATTTTTTTTACCAATGCAGTTCTTAATGAGGCATGAAATAGTTTTATTTAAGAAAAACTTAATATTTGCTACCATTTTTGTCATTTTCATGTACTACAAAATATTGCAGTTATCCAACTTTAGAATCTAAATTTTTTTTTTATTTTTTATACCGATTTGGTTTTTCCTGAAATAAAAAATAGTTTTAATTAGTAAGAAACCGACGATAGTTGCCTTTTTGGTTACTTTTATGTATAAAAAATATTTAAATTTCCCAGCCCTGGAAGCGAAATTTTATATTTTTTTACCAATCTTAGTCTTAATTAGGTATAAAGTAGTTTTGTTTAAGAAAAACTACCAAGATATACATTCATTTTCCCAACCCTGAAAGTAAAATTTTAATTTCTTTTTGTTTTTTTTACCAATGCAACTTTTATTGAGGTATAAAGTAGTATTATTTTAAAAAAATTTACAATTTTGAACCATGATGGTTACCTTCATGAACTATAAAATAGTGCACTTGTCCAACCCTGGATTCGAAATTTTGATTTTTCTTAATTTTTGATATCAATTTTGTTCTTCCTAAATTATAAGACAGTTTTTAGTTAGCAAAAAAAAAACATCAGTTGCCTGTTTGATTACTTTCACGTATGTATAAAAAAATTCAATTTCCAACCCCTGAAAGCAAAATTTTAATTAAAATTTTTTTTTTATTTTTGGCCAATGCAAATCTTTATGACACATAAAGAGGCTTTGTTAAAGAAGAACTTAAAATTTTTAACACTTTTAGTTACTACATGTACCACAAAATGCCGAAAAAAAAAATTTTTAATTTCCCATCCCTGGAAAAAAAATTATGATTTTAGTTTTTAATAGACCATTGAGGCTTCCCAATTCACAAAATAGGTTTAATTTACAAACAACCAAAAAAATAATTGATTTTTGGTATAAATTTTGCGTCGAGAAATAGGTGTAAGCTTCCCAGCTCTGGAACCGTACTTCGGATCTTTCTGAATTTCAATACCACTCTATTTAAGTTCGTTTCCAATCCAACGGTCTCTAGATCTTCTGAGGGCTTGGGAAATTTCACGTACAGACGGACGGGCAGACTGACAGACGGAAATCGCTCAATCGTCATCGCTGTTCATAAGGATCCAGAATATGTATACTTTATGGGGTCCCATGTGAATATCAAAGAAACTACACATGGAATGAAAAATCTGTATATACCCTTTCACTTTTTTCTGAAGGGTATAAATAAAATCAAAATTTCGATTCTAGAGTTGGACATATTAAATATTTTATAGTAAATAAAAGTGACCAAAAAGCGTAATAATGATAATTTTTTAGTCAAGTAAAACTATTTTATACGTCACCCAGGATTGCATTCGTAAAGAAATAAAAATTCGCTTCCTGAGTTGGAAAATCGAATTTTTTTTGTACATAAAAGTACCGACATAAATTCCAAATTTTGTGTTTTTAGTGAATTAAACCTATTTTGTACTTCAGGAAGAATTAAATTGGTATTAAAAACTTAAAATATCTAAAATTCGTTTCCAAGTACACAAAAGTAGCCCTATAAGTTTCTAATTTTTATGATGGATATACCTTCTTTATATTAAAATTGGTATTAAAACCCAAAAAAATCTAAAAGACTTTTTTACGGTTGGACAATTAGAACTTTTTGGGGTACATGAAACTGATTTTTTCTTTTTGTTTGTAAATGAAACATATTTAATATTTTTGAAAGAAGTTCAGAGGTATTAGAAATAAGAAGAGCCAAACATTTAGCTTCCTAGACGAAAAATTTAAACGTTTTTAAATATCATTTTGATTTGTTAATTAAATCTACTTTCTGTTTTAGCAAGAAAGAAAGAAGAATTACATCTGTGAAGGGTATTTAAGATTCGGCACAACCGAATATAGCACTTTTACTTCTCTGGAGGTTGGTTTAGTTCTTCTTGGCCGATTCAGCTCATTTCCGAACTTAACCTGTGCTATCCTTCAATATATGTTTACATCCAATTTCAGGAGTCTGTCTCTTTTCTTTTGGACTGAATCGTGATTTCCACAGACGGCCGGACGTACGAACATGATCAAATCGTCTTAAATTTCATCACTGATCAGGAATATATATACTTTATGGGGTCCGACCGTGTGTTAAAAACTCTATATAGGATATATTTGGACGCCGCCCCCTTCATTGGGCGTTGACGTACGATGTTATATAAAGGAACTCTGTCCCACCAAGCTAAACATTTTAAATTTACTTACTCAATATTTGGATGGTATTTAAGATTCGACCCGGTCTAATATAAAATTTTTACTTGTTATATCCTCCAAAAAAGAATATGAAGGGTATATTCACTTTGTCATTCCGTTCGTAACGCAGCGAAATATGCATATTGATCAGTGATGATATCTAAGACGAACTGAGCATATCCGTCCATCCGTCCGTCTGTGGAAATCACGTCCGTCTGTGGAATCTTTCAGTCCAAACGAAAAGAGCATACTCTTGAAATTTGGTATAAACATATCTTGAAGGATAGTGTAGTGTATTTCATGTTTAATACACTTATTTATAATTATTTTTATAATGTAATACACTTATATATATTATTTGTAATTATATACACTACCCTAATATATTACTTCACTTTACCTATTTTTTATAATACAACAATTCAATATTATAAGTAAGAACAAATAAAACTACCTGTTAATATTGGAAGGGTCATTGGAAATATACCAAATTTGTATACCGCTAAATTAGTATATAAGAAACAACATTTTCGAATATAAAGACATTAACTTACTTATCAGCCTTAAAAATCGGCTCTTTCAATTACATTAGCATTCAAGTGCTAAGAACAAAAAGGCATAATAACTGCCTAAATATTAAGTCAAGCCAGTGGCGTTTTTAAGCGCCGGCTCCAACACATAGTTTGCGTCATCCCATTTTTGCGCATATTACATGGCGATCCTGCCCACCGAACAGAAAAAAATCCCAGCATGGATACAGATCGAAGCATATGAGGCCTTGCTCAATGCCCGACGAAACAAATAAAATAAAAACACACACAAATTTTTTTCACACAATATGAATACCATTACCTTTATTTAAAATTATTATAAAAAAAAAATAATAAACACACATTTTTACACAATAATGGGAAAAATTATAACAATTCTCAAATAATTTAATTAAAATAATTATATTATAAACAAATAATAAAAAAATACAAAACAAACCACAAATTAATAAGTTTAAATAAAACACATTCTTTAAACAAAAAAAAATAACTAAAAAGAACAAAACGCGAAGAGGCAAATTAATGTCAGCTGTGAAGGACTGACAGCGCAACAACCCTGTATTAATAAAACAAAATTGATTTTAGCCACAATATTTCCTATAGAGGGCACCACTACTCTCGTTGAATTGAGTGTTGCCACAAAGTTATAATTTTATGAATTTTTTTATGTCATAACATATTCTATATTTTGATTTTATGGATAAAATAGAGGAATATTTTATAGAATTAGAAAAGTTAGAAAAGAATTTAAAGAAAAGTAAGGACAGAGTTTACTCTACAGAATATAAAGAAGAAAAATTAACGCGATTGTTAAAAATAAGAACAGAGGTCGATCCAATTTTTAAAAATTTAGAGGATACAAAAAGTAAAACATTCGGAGATGGGCTAAGTCGGACAAAAGGGGGAAAAAGTTCCCCTAAGAAGAACTAAACCAACCTCTTAAAAACAACATAACTTTTAAAGTTTTTTTGTAATTTTGTCAAGTAAATGATATATTTTTATATTAAAGAAGGTCCAACGCGTTAAACTTGGATTCATAAAATAAATAAAAAAAAGTTTTTACCCCGCCCCTTTTAGTGGGCGTTATTATATGCAAAAATAGTGTAAAAATTTAACAAATTGTTTTACTAAAGCCTACATTCCTTAAAAATAAAATGTATAAGCTTTAATGACGAAGCTGAGACGTGACCTTGTACTACTCTGCCCTACCTCTCCTCCACCTTTGCTATCTAAATGACCCTCTAAAAATTTTGTCTATATAATTATCCCAAACATTTATTTTTAGAGTTTAATGACAAAGGTGAAATGTCTCCCACACAGCCCTTGCAGAGCGACCCCGCCAAAATAAAGTTTTAATACCCCACAAAGACAATTGGATCCCATAAAGTATATATATTCTTGATCAGTGATGAAGTCTAAGACAGTGTATATATTGAAACATTTTTATTCCTTAAGCTTATAAGAAGCTGAGCTGTTGATATTGCAGAGGTGAAACGTCTCCCCCAAGGCCCTTGCCGGAATGGCTCTGCCAAAAGTGAGGCTTAAAATTAGGTACAGAGATGTCTTAAAGGAACTCTGTCCCACCAAGTTAAAAATTTTAAATTTACATACTAAATATTTGGAGGGTATACAAGATTCGACCCGGTCTTGTATACTTGTTTTATTCTTTGTTAAACTTTTCAATTCATAAGTTCGTGTTGTTTTTTCTGTTAACATCAATTAAGAAAAAAGACGATTCTTTATTTCCAATAGGTTATGGGGCCAGGCACATAAATTTAATTGCTGAAACAGAAATTAGTATATATGCGTGTGTCGTAAATATATTATTTTAACGTGTGTCGTTTATTATTATTGTCGTGCGAACAAAGGAAGAACTTTTATCTGTCATCAATGTTTCAACTTGATAAATTAGATGAATCCAACTACTCATATGGTGTATTCAATTGCGAAGTTTATTGTTCCATTATGAATTTTAGAATGTGGTAAGTGGTCGTGAAATAAAACCAGCAGATGCTGCATCGTTAGCGTATAAGTTGTATGAATCAAAGGATTAAAAGGCCTTAGCAGCAATTTTACTATATGGAAAGCTAACCAGGTGAGCTATATTAAGAACTGTGTGTCAGCTTCAGTAGCGTGGCAAAAGCTACGAGAAGTTCATCAGCTAAAAGGGCTGCTAGGAAGATAATGTTGTTTAAATAACTTTTATATATGTCTATTCACGATGGTAGCAACATGAGTGACTATATAAATGATTTTTCAAGTTTAATAGATAGAGGGGTCTTTCAATAATGTATGGACCTCGAGCATTATTGACTCGCTGGGTAACTTTGACTTGGACCAGAGATTGACTGCATGGATCAGTTATATGCTACGGAACAGGAAGATAAGTTGCGAGGTTAACGACACAATGGTAGGAAGGAATGTGTATTGCGGAACGCCACAGGGGGGAGTACTGTCTCCCTTGCTGTGGGTGGTGAACATAAATACCCTACTGTAGACATTATCCCAGGAAGGATTTGCACCCGTCTGCTATACAGACGATGTACCGATACTGATAAGGGGAAACTATCCTAGGGCTCTTTGCGAAAGGGCAATAGAGGCCCTGAATTTAGCTTATAACTGGGCTACACAAAGGGGTCTCAATATCAACCCAGAGAAGACAGAAATTTGTATGTTTACAAGGAAACGGAAGATTGCACATTTGGAATCACCGGTTTTTCGAGATAGGACGATACAGATTAATAAAAAGGTCCAATATCTAGGAGTGATACTCGACTGGAAGTTATCCTGGAAGGACCATATAGAAAGTAGGGTGATCAAGACCCAAAGAGTCTGGACCTATTGCATAAGGGCAATCGGGTCCAAATGGGGAATGAGCCCGAAGATGGCACACCGGCTCTATTGGAGTGTGGTAAGACCAATTGTGAAGTACGCCTCGTTAGTATGGTGGACGTCCTTGGAGAGGAAGGTGAATATCAAACATCTTCAAAGGATACAAAAAAAGTGCTGCATCGGCATCTGTGGCGCGATGGAAATTATTCTATCAATACTGCCTATTGATATACAGGTTAAATACAAAGCAGCTCTGGCGGCTACGAGATTGATGGTAATGGGTGAGTGGCTGACAAGGGAACACACAACCAAACACCAGAGCATAGTACACGTCTTACCCGGGAACAACGCTCGCACGGTCACGTGCGATAGAATCCCTATTATATATGTACAATCACACTGCACCACCATAATATCGGAAGGTATGGAGTGGGAGGATGCAGGTTCAATGAACCCCATAACTAACCTATACACGGACGGGTCGAGGATTGGTGACCGATCGGGTGGAGGTTTCTGTGACATGGGCCGGATCATAGCACGGTATTTCAGAGTGAGATCGTGGCTATTACGGAAGGGATAAAATGGTTGAAGGAAATCGATAACAGACTACCGATTCGTATATTCACGGATAGTAGGAAGGTCATCGAGGCCCTGAGGAATCATGTGGTTCAATCTCGGTGTGTACTACAGTGCAAGGATGAGATTAACTCATACACGCCATGTGGGGGCATGGAGATAATATGGATTCCAGGACATCAGGGGATACCTGGAAATGGTGAGGCAGATAGGCTAGCAAAGATGGGAGCGTTAATGGCGAACATCACACTAGATAGTCCGAAGCCATTTCAGGTTTTTAAGAACGAACAAAAGCGGTGGGCTATAGAATTGCATACAAGAGATTGGCAGCACTCTACCGTAGGTAGGGTGACTAAAATTCTATGGGGGGAACCAGATGGCAGTAGGACAAAGGAGGTCCTAACATTGAGTAGACCAACACTACGGAGGTTGGTTTATTTAATAACAGGACATACAGAGTTAAGGACTCAAATGGCACGATTGGGTATCGTTGGCGATATAACATGCAGGGCCTGACAGGAAGAGGACAAGACACTGGAGCACTACTTGTGCTACTGTCCAGCTTTTAGCCAAGTCAGAAGACAAACATTTAATCAGGAGATTATACAGGAGATGGAATTGCTTAGGGGCTCTAATTTAAGAGACTTAAGGAAGTACATTGAAGAAACTAGATTCTTGACGTAATCAAACTCAGAGGTTTCTACGGTATCGGTGGAGGCTCCCTACAGTGGAATGGGAACTCCTTATTATAGAGCGCACAACAGGCCCATGAGGCCTAAGTGTAATCCAGGATGGATTGGGATGCTTATGCCCCTCTTTTTCAACCTAACCTAACCTAATAGATATATTTTTATGACATAGAAATTGTAGCACCTGTTGGTGGTATTACTATTGTGCGGCTTGCCAATGGACTACGAAGGATTTGTAATTACTAAGGATACCAAGCATGGCATCTTTAAAGGTAACTTATTGGAATAAGGTGCTGGTAAGCAAGAAGCTTCTTTAAGTAATAACACCTCTGAAGTTTTGAATATTGTGCGTTCCAGTCAAGGTTATAAAAAAAAAACAAAAATATTCAGAAAAGAAACAGCAATATGATAATGAGCGTAACAAAACAAATATTAGCATCAATGACAAAAAGTGCTATAATTGTTGGTGAAGAGGTAATTTTGCTCCAAAAAGCAAAGTTAAAGATAAACGTGATACTCATGAAAAGAGAAAAGATTTCAATTGTTTTGTATCTTTAGCAGCAATAAAATCAACAACTAACAATAACATGCAATAGTGTGTTAACAGCGGAGCCTCATCACATTTTTACTGTAACTATAACTTGTTCGAAAACCAAACCAAACAACAACAGTATAAAAGCAATTGGTCGATGAAACGCTGTAATTTATGAAAAAAAAGAACAGGATATTTCTTAGAAAGGTTTTACATGTACCAGAGCTAAAATTAAATTTTATTTCCATATATAAAATGGTTGATAGTGGGAATATAGTTGTATTAACCCATTTACGCCCGCCGTACTCATATGAGGACGGTTCTTCATATACCCATATTCTTTATTTCTGATACTTTATATTCTGTTTATAAGCGATTTTGCGTTGAAAAAGAATGTGACTTTAAAATAAAATAGTAACTTTTATGATTATGTGCTTAAATTCTCTAAAATTCATCCTTAAATTTATTAGTTTTTGGGGACTATTTTGTTGACCATAACTACGTCAACTTTTTTATATTTTTGTGACTAAAACTATAAATTTTCAGTCTGGATTTATTCAAATACATCCTCTTTATCAAATTATTATGAAATAGGAAACTTATAACAAGGTTTGGCCGAATGAAGGCATATATTCCTCCGATGTCCCCAAATGGGTCCAATGGCCAATTTGCTACTATTATTTTCTATGTTTTGAATTCATAACAAGTAGCTTCTTGATATGTTTGTAACTATAATATGTATTAAAATTACTTGTAGATTTTCTTATCAACAACTATGATAAAGTTTAACGTCAACACCTGTCAAAGGACCTAATCTGACGATGTTCTCAACATAGTGTGAAATTGAGTGTTCACCACCACCCCCGTGCACTTCAGGGGCCATACCTAAGCGACCCTTGAGTCACCCAGGTGGTAATTTCTAGAACATGACTGGGTAATGTTCCATGCCCTAACACTTCGCTAGATTGTCGATCCTATCTAGAAGATCTTAGTTCTATGAGACACAGACGTATCCCAAAAGAACCCCATTTTTTGAATTCACAACAACACATAGATTTTGCTACTATCAGCCGGCCCGAAGACCAATCGTAAAGATTGGTCATCAGTCCTTATCTGACAAATCTTCCACTAATTGGTATCAACCACAAACCACCACGTGAACTCCCGAAGGAGACCTCACCAATATCCAGTCGCAGTAAACAGCTGAACCTGTACTGGATCCCGTGGTACCAGTTTAGACTACTGGTGAAGCCTCGAAAGCCAAACCAGTGTAGGTTCTACAAACTTTCTGTTGACTTCAGTTTCTGTTTTACCCAAACTCAGGTGTCCTGGCACCTATTGTTTCTTACTCAGACTCGTAGGCGAACCACTTCTAAATCGGAATTTGATGTGAGTAATGGACCTTTCGGGCCAAATGTTGTGAAGAGTGAGTAATGTAGTTGTTCTATCAAGGATATGAAAAAGAAAGCTAGGGCAGAATTCGACTATCAATTTGATTCAGCGAATGAAATCTTGGTTGTGTGATGGCTGGATAATAGCTTATGTACCATGGCAACAAATCCCGACAAAGTTAAAAGATGGAGCTCTACATCTGAAAGAAAAGTGGACGTTAACATCCCTTTACTCTTCGAAAACTATAACAAAGGGATGAGTGGAGTCGATCAAACTGACCAATCAATTGCAGCATACAGAATAGCGACAAGAGGCAAAAAAATTGTGGTGGGTAATATATAGTTACATCCTAGATTTGTCTATTTATAATGCCTGGCGGCTTATCCAAGAGGATACTGAAGATAATGTGGACCAGCCACAGTTTCGCCGAAGTATTATTAGGAGCTGGAAAACGGCGTAAGCCTTCCTCCTTAGTTGCAGACATAAATAAGGATAACACCGGACACTTTCCTGAAAAGCTGCACAATCAGTTGATATGTACCATATGCCACATGAAAGCTCGTTGGCAATGCAAAAAATGCATTAAAACGCTGTTCATAGAAAAGGGTATGTTTTGAAAAAAACTAACACATAAGCCTCATTTGGGGACGGCCATTTTTTTCCCACATGCAGAATTTTTTTTGTTATTTTTTTTATGTAAAGTATTTATTTAAATCCTAAACACTAATGAAAAAAATTTTTTTTTTACAAATTGCTTCTAGCTTATATTTGGGTCCAAATGGGTTAAAAGAAAATATTTTACATATAAAAGATAAATAAAATAATTTGGTCCTAAAAGTCTATAACAATAACAGAATATTCATATACGAAAGTGTCCAAATGAAATTTATGGTACTAGATTTAGAAAATAATTTTTTGAATTGGCGTCTTAAATATGGCCATGTAAATTTTGATTGTTTGAGAGAAGTGATGAAAAAGGAAGTGGTAAACGGGCTTAGTATGAAAGATTATAATAAAGATATTTCGTGTGAAACATGTTCCAACGCTAAAATCATCGTTAAACCTTTTGAAAGACCGCAATTTAGATCATAATCATTACTTGATACAGCGATATTTGTGGACTAGTTAATATACCATCCATTGCTGGATTCAGATATTTTGCAACTTTTATAGATAATAAGTCTCGTTTCATAACCGTGTTTTTCCTTACATCTAAAGACCAGGTCAAAGCATTCGCTGAAAAACAAACAGGTTGTCAAATAAAGGGTTTATGAACTGATAATGGACGAGAGTATGTAAAGAACCCTTTTAATTAGCTCTTAATGGAAAACGGCATTAGAAGCATTTCACTGTACCTTACACCCCACAACAAAATGGTGTTGTCGAGAGAGCTAGCAGAACGTTAGTTGAAATGTCCCGTAGCATGTTGTTAGAGTATAAACCGGAAGAGCAATTTTGATTTGAGGCAGTACTTACGTCAGTGTAATTGCGCAACAGAACAATAACCAAGATCTTAGTAGCGTTCAAAGTTTAATACGGATATAAAAACCATCAGTAGCACATTTGATGGTATTTTGCACGAAAAGTATTGTTTTAGATAAAACACACAAAAAAGAAGTTTTTACCTCAGGGTAAGAATTTATTATGATTGGCTACAGTGAACTGAGCGTACTATTTGCAGAACCAGCAATAATATTCGACTGAATAGACCACGTCTAGCACGCTGTGAAGAAAATATAGCGGCCATAGCTAAGATTGTACCCGAAGACCGTGGAGAGTCGATTCGGCGCCGTTCGCAGCAACGCGGACATGATAACCGACCATTTGATGCCTGAAATTGAAGCTCGTGATTTCGGCGACACTTGGTTTCAGCAAGACGGCGTCACTTTCCACACAACGCATCAATCAATGGGTTTATTGAGGGAACATTTCGGTGAGCACATAATTTCACGTTTTGGGCCGGTCGATTGGAAACCAAGATCGTGTGATATCACACCGTTAGACTTTTTCCTGTGGGGATATGTAAAGTCTAAAGTTTATGCGGACAAATCCGCTTCGATTCAGGCCTTGGAGGAAAACATCACGCGTGTCATTCGCCACTTACCAGTCGAAATGCTCGAACGTGTTATCGAAAATTGGACAGATGGAACATCTGCGACGTAGCAACGGCCAACATTTGATAGACATAATCTTCAAAAAATAAATGCTAAAATATTCTTTCAAATAATAATAAACATTCTCCATTAAATTTGAATTTTCTGTGTTTTTTTCTTTAAAAAAAGTAGGCAACCTCGAAATGGATCACCCATTATAAGCAATTTGTTGAGTGATTTTAGAGTGCAAGAATGTAAAAGAGATGCGACACCGCTTGGGGTGGGGTTCCAGATAACATGTAACACAAATGACTGCACAAAAAACGGTGCTACTAATTATGAATGAAGTAGTAGGAAACTGTATGTGACAGACCACTTAAAATTCTCAAATTTCAACAATTAAAATTTTTTAATTTAAATTGCCCAATTTTTTTAACTGGTTTTTCGGCATGCTTCGATGTTTCTGTGTGTGTATATTTTTCCACGGTTTAAAAAGGGTGTTCACATATTTGTTGTTTTTATACCATCCAAAAAATAATTGGCGGGTATATTCACTTTGTCCTTCCATTTGTAACGCAGCGAAATATCCATCTCAGACCCCATGAAGTATATATATTCTTGATCAGTGATGAAATCTAAGACGATCTGAGCATGTCTGTCCGTCCGTCTGTGGAAATCACGATTCAGCCCAAACGAAAAGAGCTAGACTCTTGAAACTTGGTATAAGTATCTTGAAGCTTAGAGCAGGTTAAGTTCGGAGATGGGGTAAATCGGACAGGAGGGAAAAAAGTTCCCCTAAGAAGAACTAAACCAACCCAGAAAAAGCAACATAATTTCTAATGTTTTTTGGTTGTTTTGTTAAGCAAATGATGTATTTTTATGTCAAATACGGTCCAACGCCTTAAACTTGGACCTAGAAAATAAAAAAAATTGTATTTGGAACCCGCCCACTTTAATGGGCGTTATTATATGCAAAAATAGCATAAAAATGTAACAAATTGTTTTACTTGAGCCTACATTCCTTAAAAATAACATTTTTAAGCTTTAATGACGAAGCTAAGACGAACCCTTAAAATATATTGTTACTTTTTTAGACCTTTTCGTAAAATCGCTTTTTACTTATCCTTCAAGGATTCGTTTAATTGCATCAAATTAAAAATACGTGCAATTAATTTTAGAAATATAATGCGGCACCACTTTATTTACCACTTAATTAACACGCTTCCCCCGCAATGTTTTAAATTATGTATGAATTTTTATTAGTCGAGCTTTCTTATGTAAATTGTTAATTTTTTCAATGGTGATTTTAGTTTGGCACGTTTTGCAATAAGGCTGGGGTTCAACGTTAAAAAATTATATGCAAAAACAGTGCGTTAACTATTGCATTCTTCAAATAATTTTACTTGTTGATACTGGCAACGTCATCATTCTCTCTTGTCTCTTTGTAGTTAACGATGCAAAATAGTGAGTACTTATTCATCCTGATAGTCGGATGTTTTAACAATGCTTTGTATATTTTTAACATAAAATAACATTTTTAATTTTTTATATGCAAAATAATATATATACTACAGAAAAAACATAAACTAAATATATTTATAATAGTGCAAAATAATAAATACGCATTTTTTTGTTAAGGGTTTAAACCGATTATTTAAAAAACAACCATTCTTTACTTGTGTTGATTGCATGTACATCACTATAAATTTTATTGTTTTTACATTATGTGTGTTAATACTTTGAATCATATTTACCGTCATAGATGCTGCTTAAGGAACTCATAAGAAAGAAGTAAAAGTCATTGAAAACAAAAATACGGACAACAATACCAACCATTCAAAGAAAAAAGCATGTGTGGAAGTGGCACACATGCCACATCACATATACATATATGTATATATATATATATATATATATATATATATATATATATATGTATATAAATATATATATATATATATATATATATATATATATAAATATATATATATATATATATATATATATATATATATCTATATATATATATATACATATATATATATATATATATATATATATATATATATATATACATATATATATATATATATATATATATATATATATATATTTATATATACAACCACATGATCATTTCCTTTTTTTAAATTTCTTAAATTTTTTAGCTTCAACAGTTAATGTGTCGGGAGTCAACGCACAATAACACAGCTCAAAAATCAGTGGATGGCTACCAAAATTGTATTTTGGTGATGTTCCACATCCCCTGCTGTCTACTTCAATGTCTTGTTTTACCAATGTTACAATTTTCCTCCCTGTTTCCTTACTAAAACGGTACTTCTCTTTTATAATAGCCCGCTACTTGGTTTATACGTTCTTAATAAAAATTACACATTGAATAAAATTTCCACATCGAAATAAATAATTTTACCGATTCTGTTCATTAAATTAATTTTTAATATAAAAATACACAAAACTGAAATGTTTTAATTAAAAGTTTTTACAAAACATTTGCCAAAAAAAAAAATATTTAACACCGCTTTAAAGTACATGTGTAGCTACTTTAAATTATTTGATGTTAACATCGGTTTACAACACGTGTGTTAAGGTACGTTCACACTTATCAAATATTTGCCCCGAAAAGCGTAACCACTAAATACTAATGAAAAATATTTTTGTTCAGATACGTGTTTATTAATTAAAACACTTTCATACAAAACTAGTAGACAGTATCAGGAATCCAATATTATTGAACTCAATAAATACTTTTTTGAATTAAAAAGTTTTTTATTAGTGTTTAGTGGTTACGATTTTTTGGTCAAATATTTGATAAGTGTGAACGTACCTTTAAGCTAACAACCGTTTTTGCTTGATACTTTAAGGAATTTTGCTTACCATTGGTTTACCAGTCTGTGTTAAGTTTTTTTGCATAAGGCTGTAAAACTACAAATTAATTTCCCGAATTTGTGAAACAAACTAAACATAAGAGAGGTTAATTGCCTATAGACAACAAACCCATACAGAAGAAAATATCATAGCACTATTATTAATATAATTATAATTACAAAAAATTTGTGAATTCGATAAAACAAAATATATCAATAAGAAATTTTGAAGAGTAAGTTAGACGAATTGATAAAAATATGGGGAGCAAATGATTAAAATTAAGGGGTAAGTGTACTAATTTATTTAATTAATCCCATTTATTTGTTTTTATTATTGTCCTAACCTGTTGCAAGTCATTAAATGGCAACAGAAGATCAACTGAAAATTCAAAAACTTAGGGACGAAATCGAACAATATAAAAAAGAGAAAAAAGATCAGGATTCGGAAATAAACCGGTTTAACGGGGCTCTTTTAGGGGAAATAAAAAGTTTTACTAGTAAAGAAGTGGGTCAACTGGTACGAACACAGGTGTCGTAAGTGTGGGGTAAGTTTACCAGGTTAGAAACGACAGATGCTATTTTGGTCGAACTAAATAAGGTTATTGCTGAAAATAAAAATAGGCACTCAGAAGAAATAAAAAATTGTAAACAAAAAGTAAAGGAAGCAGTAAAACAAATAGACAATTTAAAAAAAAAACCAATTAGAATTTGAATCATACAGCAATGCAGCGGAACAAACTATAGAACGACTTACCAAAAGAATTCAGGAAAATTTTATAAAGGAAAAAGAACTCAAGAATAATATAGAAGAATCAAAAGAATTCATAGCTAACTGCAAAGAGGAAATACAACGGTTGCGGGCAAATGCAGAAACACATACTGAACTAGAGAGTAAAGTATTAAACCTTATTAATAAAATAGATGAAAAGGAATCGTTAATTAAAATTTTAAGAACTGAGTTAGAGGGATTAGTAGAATCAAATTTAGATATGTCAGTAGAAGTCGAAACTGAAATATCTAATATTAAAACAAAAAGGTCCCCAGTACAGTGTACGACAAATAAAACTATGTCTTACGAAACAATAAGCAAAACTCTAGCTAGTGTGGGGGAATAATTTGCTTATTCTGATCTTGAAGACGTGAAAAAAAATTACTATTGCATAAATATTGAATCTTATATTTTTTTTATTTTATACATGACGATCATCGATGGATTTTATTTGGGGATCTGGATGGTGGTGCGATTTCTGTATTTTGTAGAATATGAATATTCATGCTATGTTTAAGTGTGTGTGTGTTTTTGTGTTCTGAGTGGCGATTGGAATGTCTGCCTGTCAGACAGGCTGTGTGTGTTACGATTGGTGAGTCTGTATGACAGTCCGTTTTTTTACTTTCCTGGATTTAGCGCAAGTGGGTCAGTATGAAGAGAAATAAATTTCTGCATGTCCCTGTGCTCTGTATATATAACATTCCGTTCAAAACTTTGTAACGTATCTGCATGCACAATTAAGTCTCTGTACTCTGTACATATCACTTATCAAAATGTTTGTTTACATAAATGTTGTCCACGTAGCAGTTTATTTTGCTACAAAATTTTGGAACGTCTCTACATGCATAAGCATACCTACGTAGTCTGTGCATATCACTTATCAAAATGTTTGTTTACATAAATGTTGTCTACGTAGCAGTTTCATTCCATTAAACATTTTGTATTGTAGAGGCATGCATAAGTTCCATCTATATACCCACTGTACTACTACTTTATTAAAATTTATGTACCACAAGTAAGCCACAGTTTTACCACAAAAATACTAAGCATATCTGTGTATATAATTCAGAAAATTTTCCAACTTCGAGTCAGTACAGTATTGTATTTACAAGTGTTTTCAAATCCCTAATAAACAAGTTCCAGTAACCTGAAGTGTCTATTTTTTATTAAAAAAAATATTTGTGTTATTATTATTAATACATTAAACAAAAAAACAAACAAAACAAAATATGAGTCCTTCTTCTTTGTATCAATGTGCTATTTGTGATAAGGTATACAAATACCAAAAATCATATCTGAATCACATCAAAAATCATGCAGCACATGGAAAACCACACACATCCTTAAGGAATGAACAGGCAAGCACTTTCCAACATCAATATCCTATCGTTTCTTATTATCCGACCCCAATGACAAGGAATGAGCAGCTTATGGGGTTCGGAGCTCCACAGAATTATCAAGAATATGCTATGCCTTCATACTATTCCATGCCTATGACATGGAATAATCAGTTCCAGCAATATCAGTATCCAAGCTACATGTATTACCCCATAACTTTGAATAATCAGTTGCAGCAATACCAACAACAACCACATCAGTTTCAGCAGTATGAACAATATCAACAACAACAGCAACGAGAAGTTCACTATGGAGCTATTTGGTGAATGAAGATATGGATATATGTTCCCCTGACAGAGAAGAAATAGAAGAACAAGAAACGTTATTCAATTCGATAAGTGCTCCATATGCTAACTCAGAGGAAAATACCGAAGATAATGTAAGATATTATAAAATATCGAAAGCATTCAAAAACAATATCATCACATACGCAATCCCTAATAAAGAAGATCAGCTACTTTTGGAAGAATTTGTTAAGGAGAAGAAAAGTATTTTTGTTGAAAGGCTTCCAAATAATTTGAATAAACACAAGATATTAAAATTAAATATATGTAAGTATTTTAGCTGAATACATTAAAATTATTGAAGAAGAATTGGAGTTAAGCATTATAACCCATAGAGCCAAAATGGCATTGCTTACTCTAGGAGATAACATAGAGGAACTAATCGCTAAGCAGATTGCTGAAATTTTGAACATAATGTCTGAGTTTCAAGAAAGGGATTCTGGTTGGACTTTAACGCGTATAGTTCAGGCTGAAATTAGTATCAACAAGTCATCTCTTGTTAAGGTATCAAATTGGATATCTTGTATTCAAAAACTAGAAGAAAAACTGACCTGCATTAATATAATAAACAATGAAGAATACTGTTTTAAGTGGGCTTTAATAGCTGCAATAGATACCACGGCATACAAAGACCCACAACGTTGTAGATCATATAATATTGCTGATATAAATAGCGAATTAATCAGGCTTCAAAATAATGTCGTACTAGATTTCAGCCTTTTAAGTTTCCCTCTTAAATTAAAGGATATCAGAATTTTTGAAGAGAAACACTTTGATATCAGTGTTAACGTGTTTGGGTATGATGAGGAAGCTGATCAAATTGTTGGACCATTTTACCTGACAAAAGAAGAAAAAACAAACATGTTAACTTACTTCTTTTGGAGAAAGGCGGGTGTCATCATTATATTTTAATAAAAAATATATCAAGGTAAATTAAATTACAATTTATTTTAAATTTTTATTTTCTATTTTTATTTATTTATTTATCTTTTTTTTAGGCTTTTAAAGATCCAGACTACCCAACATAAAGACACACTTTTTTTCTGCAATATCTGTCTACAACATACCCATAGTGAAACCACTATGATGAAACATAAATTAGAATGTGGTAAAATCGTTACCACTATGCCGTCTGCTCCAAATAATACTCATCATTTTAAGGGGCATCACAGGAAAATGGATGTGCCCTTCGTTGTTTATGCAGATTTCGAATGCATATTACAGGAGATTGATTTTAGTGTAAGTAATAAAACAAAATTAGTTAAGAAACATATCCCCTGTGCTTTTAGCTACTATATTAAATGTTTTCATAAGAGCAACTTAGATAAATTAAGAATATATACGGGTAAAGACGCCTCAGAAAAATTTTTAGAATTTTTAATTAAAGACTGTGAGGATATATATAATGATCATTTATTAAATAATAAGAAAATGGAAGTGTTATCCCCTACAGATACATATAATTTTTATAATGCTTTGACTTGCCATATATGTCAACAGAGTTTACGTAACGATCGTGTTAGAGATCACTGTCACATTAGTGGAAAATTTAGAGGTGCAGCCCACAAGAACTGTAATCTAAATTACCAAATGCCTAAGTTCATACCAGTATATTTTCACAATTATTCCAACTATGATTCACATCTTTTTGTTAAGGAATTGGGGAAAATTTCCATGAAACTAAAAGTACTCCCTCTTAACAAGGAAATATATATATCACTTTCCCAATTCACAGAAATGAGTGACGGCCATAATCTTGAAATAAGATTTCTTGACACAATACGATTTATGACCGACAGTTTGGAATCATTGGCTTCAAATTTATGCGATAATGATTTCATCACCATTAAATCTATGTTTCCCTCAGAAAAAGAATTTCAGCAGATTTAGAAAAAGGGTATTTTTCCGTATGAGTATCTAATTTCTTTTCAAAACCTTAATGAGTGTCAGCTTCCTTCGCGCAGAGATTTCTTTAATAAACTGAACAACAAAGAATGTTCTTTAGACGAATACTCACATGCCGAAGAGGTTTGGAATACTTTTGGTTGCAAAACCATGAAAAATGACATGGAATTAAATTTAAAAACGGATGTGCTTTTACTAACAGATATTTTCGCGAACTTCAGAAAAGTTTGTAAAAGTATATATGAGTTGGATCCATGCCAATATTACACAGTTCCTGCACTTTCATGGGGTGCAATGTTGAAATATACAAGAATTATTAACAGACATAGATATGTACAATTTTATGAAAAAGGGTATAAGTGGTGGAATTGTACAGTGTAGTAAAATATATTCCAAAGCAAACAACAAATATTTAGAAGATTTTGATAAAGAGAAGCCGTCCGAATTTCGTGTATACTTAGATGTAAATAACCTGTACGGTTGGGCGATGTCTGAATATCTCCTATATGGAAGATTCATGACACCATGTAAACGTTTAAGTCCAAATTACATTTATACTAGTCAATTAAGTAAAGCAGTATTAAGTTATGCAGACGATAAGAGAAAAATTAGTAATAATAACATAAATACTTTAGACTGGCATCATTTTCGTATAGAAGAAACCAATTCTTATTACGAATTTGATATGCTTTCAGCAGATTTTGCTAAACGTCAAGAAGAAGAGCAAATGGAATAACATCTAGTAAAGCTGGATTTTTTATACCCTCCAAAAAAGAATTTGGAGGGTATATTCACTTTGTCATTCCGTTTGTAACGCATCGAAATATCCATCTCAGTCCCCATAAAATATACATTCTTGATCAGTGATTAAATCTAAGACGAACTGAGCATGTCCGTCCGTCCGTCCGTCTGTGGAAATCACGATTCAGTCCAAACGAAAAGAGCTAGGCCCTTAAAATTTGGTATAAATATATTTTGAAGCTTAGAGCAGGTAAAGTTTGAAGATGGGCTAAATCGAGCAAGAGGGAAAAAAGTTCCCCTAAGAAGAACTAAACCAACCCAGAAAAAATAACATAATTTTTAAAGTTTTTTGGTTATTTTGTTAAGCAAATGATATATTTTTATGTCAAATGAGGTCCAAAGCCTTAAACTTTGAGCCATAAAATAAAAAGAAAATTTTGGACCCCGCCCACTTTATTGGGCGTTATTATATGCAAAAATAGCATAAAAATTTAGCAAATTGTTTTACTTAAGCCTACATTCTTTAAAAATAACATTTTTAATCCTTAATGACGAAGCTGAGACGTAACCTGGAACTCTTCTGCCCTACCCCTTCCTCCCCCTTCACCCTCTATATGACCCTACCAAAAAAAAAAAATTTTTTTATATTTTGTATATAATCATCCCAAGCATTTATTTTTAGAGTTTTATGACTACCTGTTTCTGCCCAACCCCCTTCTACCCCTTTGCCACCTATATGACCCTATCAAAAAAAAAAGTTTTTATTTTGTATATAATCATCCCAAGCATTTATTTTCAGAATTTTATGACTGCCTGTTTCTGCCCTTCCCCCTTCTCCCCCTTTGCCCGCTAAATGACCCTACAAAAATTTTTTTTTTTAATTTTGTATATAATCATCCCAAGCATTTATTTTTAGAATTTTATGACTACCTGTTTCTGCCCTACCCTCTCCTCCCCTTTTGCCCCCTAAATGACCCTATCAAAAAATATATAAAATTTTATTTTGTATATAATTATCCCAAGCATTTATTTTTAGAGTTTTATGACAAAGGTGAAATGTTTCCCCCATGGAAAATGCTCTAAAAAGAGCCCATCAGTGCGAAGCTGAAAACGGTGGTCATTTAACCCTCGGAGGTATAACCAGGTCTGTGCAGACCTTTTGCATATAAAAGTGTGTATAACTTTATTGTTTTTCACGTTAGCAACAAATCCTTCTATGACTTCTTGGAGCAACATTCTCCGGACATAGTAAACAAAAAATCAGTCCGATCGCAGGTCCGGATTAGCATTAATCGAGGTTTTAAAATATTTTGGTTCAAACGGTATAACCAGGTCTGTGCAGACCTATGAGTAGTTTGTATGGAATGAATGTGAGACAGGTGATTAAAACCGTTTTTGATAGGGATTTTGAAAAGAGCTTGTATATAAAATGTCAATATTGGATATAGTGCAAGCAAAATATTAGTATATCAGCAGAATTTGAAGCTTAAGCGTCTGTATATCTTCTTTTCAAATTTTTTATATAAAAAAAACTAAAGAAGTGTGACTATATTATTGTCGCTTGAAGTGTAAATATACAGTTATTTTAGTGAATAAAATTTATTTTTTTTTACAAATTCAAACGGTAAGTATTTTTGTAGTTTTTCTAATAAATACTGCTTATTATAAGTTTATGTTTGAGTATAGAAAAATGACATCAGCATTTACTACCGATGATATGATGGACGTCGTGAACCGCACCGCAAGATTTTTATCTCTAGCAGAAGAAGAGAGAAGGCAAATGGAAGAAAGGTTAGCATTGTGGTTAGCCGGTGATGATGATGAACAGCCCGATGAAAGTACTCCTCTCGAAGATAACGATGAAACGGATCCCGATTATGTGCCAATGTTAAATGATGCTGCTTCCGACGCTGAAACAGACTTAGACATAGATAGAGAGATAGAGAGTATGTATGACGATGATGAGGACTTGGAAGAATTTTATGAAGGCGCTGCAGCAGTCCCTGAAGGTTTTGAAGGAGTAAGTATGGACGAGGAGGCACACTCGTCAAGCTCTAATATATTGTACATGTCAAAAGACGGCAAGTTTGGTCAAGTACTCCTCCGGCTACTGGTAGACCTCGAGCACATAACTGCGTCACTGTGGGCCGTGAAGGTCCAGTTTCAGGAACCGTGAGAAATCCGGTTTCCATATTTAAATCGTTAATAACACCCGAGATCGTCACTTTAATTGTTCGTGAAACAAATCGTAAGGCGGAGGATATATGCCGCCAATGGTCTGAGAAGAATCCTGAAAAGACACAGCGAACGTGGACAAAACCAGTGACGGAAAACGAAATATATGCCTTTATTGGCCTTACTTTGTTTTCCGGTATATATGGATCAAACGATCAACCTGCTCCTGAGTTGTGGAGCGCCAAAGGAAACCCTATCTACAAGGCCACGATGTCTGCCATCCGATATAAACAGATTATCCAGTACATTAGATTTGATAATAGCAGAACAAGATCCGCCCGACTACTCGAAAGTAAATCAGCCGCTATCGACGACGTTTGGAACATGTTCATGAACAACTTGCAGCGCCGATATATTCCAGGTGGCCAGATAACAGTTGATGAGCAATTGTTTCCGTACCGCGGCCGCGGTTTCATTGCATGCATTGCAAAAGGCCGGTGTGTTTACAGCATTCCCATGCCAGGTACTCATGTATTGAATGCCGCACCTAAAATTTGTTTAATTACTTTTAAATAATAAAATACCGTATATACCTAGCTAAGATGTATATAAATGTATTTTTATTGTTAATTTTGTGTTTTTACAAGCATAAAACTCATTTAAACACACTTTTAGGATATCAGCATATGTATTTCCATACAAATCCCATATAGGTCTGCACAGACCTGGTTATACCGTTTAGCGCCAAAAAATCCTTATACCTCGGAGGGTTAAGAGACATAATTTTTCATACTTAGTGTAAATAAATTTCCATTTTGTATAGTACATAATCTGAAAGAGAAAATAAAAAAAGTTAATAAACAAAAAAGTTATTAAACTTTTACACCCCTTGGTTTCTTTTGGCCCACCCTGTATATATATATATATATATATATATATATATATATATATGTATATGTACATATAATATGATGTGGCATCTCAGTTGAGTGTGACGCCAAGAAAACAAGCAAATTGCATTTATCTGCTACTGTGCTGCCTAATTGAAAAACTAACACGCATCCAAGGCGAATTCAATAAGGTGAACTTATTTATGCAACTCTGTATAAAGAATATGTATATTGTTAGTGTCAAATTTAGTTATGCAGAAAAAAGTAAAAAATTGTGACACACATGTTTGTGATACAGTAGAAAAAGATTAAGATATTAAAGATGTTCTTTGTTGCGTTTGGAGGAGGGGCCACCAAAAACTGGCGTCCTCAGATCTTGGTGCTCTCGAAACTGAATGACAATTTTATGCCGGAATATCGCAAAATCGTTGCGTTTGCTACTTAACTTAAAGCCTGTAAGGGCTTGACTATTTGTATATCAGTTATACAGGGAGATCATACCAAAATCGGCAATACTGCTATAGAGGCCAAACAGTCGTTGCGCAAGTACATGGATGATAAGAGAGTAAAAGATATTTGTGATGTTATGGTGGCCGTGCAGAGTCTAGGAAGAGGGATCGTGTACGTGAAAGACAACGAGAACGTACTCGTGCTTTGGAAGTTAATCCTGCAGGTCCCATTGTGCGATGTGGTCGTGCTGCACGACGCTATACGTTTATAATGCCAAAAACCTTGGACAACAACATTGCCAGCAAATCAACGTTATCTTTAAATGGTTAATAATGATAGGGATTGGATTGCATTTATTATTCTTTATTCTATACTCTAATACTTACATATATTTATATGAATATTTCCAGCAATAAATTGATCACACAAAATTGTATATTAAAGAAAATTTATTAATTTTTTTGTAACAAATTATTGAAATTATTACATATTTTAGAAGTTATTAACATAGATACAAGTTAATTACATACATATACTGGTTTATATTACAATTTATTATATGTTTTGGAATCTTTAATTTAAATTTGGTTTTTGTACAGTCGTATGTGTTATGTGATAATTACATCGAAATGGTCAGCGCAGATCAGTGCTGCTGCGGTAAGTATCCTGCCACAAATCTCGCTCCATTTGAAACTGCTTCCAACATCTTTTGGAACATGAAATAAAATTTCCTCTCCCTTGCTGAACTTCTTCTCGCACACAAAGCACATCCGCATATTGTTTTTTTCCACTTTTTTGGTGAAATTTCATAAAAACTTTTTTGGGCGCACAAAAATTGTAGTTTTAATTTATAAAAAAAAAAACAAAGTAAGCAGAAGAAGATTTTGGCAGACCAGAGGAAAATCACCTAATCGACATTTTCTGAAATAAGGTCACCTGATTGAATTCGCCTTGCACGCATCGTTTACAAAAATGTCTCATGTGGTACCCTTGTTTTTCCAGAACAATTGTTCGAAGTGGGTGAATCGTTTCAGAACAAACTCTCAAAAAATTAAAATTGTTTCGGAACAAAAAATTTGGGTGAATCCAGCTTAATAAGGGAAAAAATTGTTTTATTTTTAAGAGAAATAAATAGAAATTGTTCAAATACATATATTAAAAATGAGAAAAAGAATCTTGATATATGTTTTGCTTTTTATTTAGCTTCAATGAAATATTACATAATACGAATTAATTAAATTATTTATCACAATTTTTCTCAAATAAAATACGGAGCATCGGCAAGTATCTGGACCTTTCTCACAATCTGTCTGACTCCACGGACAAGACTTGAAGTGACCATCGTCCTTGTCCTCATATTCCATTATACCAAAATCCTGGTTTTCATCCAACATATGGAGAACAAATTTCACCATTTCCCTGTGTTCATATAGTTGACATCCTTCCAAATTGGCTAAGAATTGTTGAACTTTTTTTCGAATTTGACTCACGATTTGAATTTTTGTTACTTTTTGTATCCGAAATTGGCTTGCAATCTTTGTGACCATTAGTTTTCTACTAATAATAGCTTTCAACGAATCAGTTGTAAGATAAATGATATACAATACAAAAAACTAAATCTGCGTTTCACTCCAAAACTTATTTAAAATTTTGAGTGAAGAACTCAAAAATGTATACATATATCACTCTATCTTTTTCCAACTTTTTAGTTTTAAGTATAGATTTAATTATTCATCTATTCGTCTTTTGTTCTCTCTCTCTCTCTCTCTCTTACATACAAATCAAATATCATTGTTTATCAAGTTTCAGTGAGACTTCTTAGTGTCAAACTTATAAGTTGCGAAATATTAATAGCGCAATGAGTTTAATAAGCAAATTCAATTCCTGTAATACAAAATCCTTAATCCATATAAAGGATTTAGATAAATCATCGTCATCGTACGTGCAAAGCGAGTAACAACAAAGTATGGGGAAACAGTTCAGCTTGAACTGGAAACCCATATACTGTTTCTCCACAAACGATACAATATATTAACAGATGTAGAATTAGACGATTTTTCAAATGATACATATCGACTACAAAGAGAAGGAGAGAGAAACCTGATCTTAGAAAGCGAGATGAACGAGTTTTTGATACCAAACTCCCAGTACCCCGTTTGGCACTGAAATATTAAAACAATGTTATATATTTTATAATTTACAAAAAAAAAATTAAAATAAAACAAACGAAATTGTTTTCAACTATACAGATACATATATGATTGTGTTTTATTTGATATATTTAATTATTTTATAAAGAAATTTCAAACATAAGTGACCACAATTAAATGTATTAAAGATTTGATGTGGATTGTAGTTGTATTCAATATTTCTACCTAGGTATTTGATTATCTCTAAAGGAGGTTGTAAATTTCCAAAGTTGTCGAAATATTGTTTTTCATCATTGTTTCTATAGTATGCTGCCTAGTGAGTACCTAGTCCTATTGACAAATCTAAATTGATTATTCCACATTCGATTTTCCTTGCACGTTTTGGCAGCGAGTCCAACATGAAAACAACTCTAAAGTGTGGAATATTTCTTGAAAATATTCTTAGATCAAATTCTGATAATGGTTTGTTGGGTAGCATATCTAATAGTTTTTTGAATAATCTTTACAAACAAGTCCATAACCTTTTTTATATGGTTTAAGGTACAGTCCTTCTCCCACAGCAATAGACTCCACTGCTTTAATGTGTCTGGTTGCTTCCTTAAGTTGTTTTTTGCATTATTTGTTGCATTTACAGCCTTAGCTATAGCGGCACCTTCAGTTGTTAGACTACCAAGTGGACCTAGAGCAATTAGAATCGGAATTAACGGTAAAAATCCGACAATTTTTGGAACATTGATTATGCGTGGTATTACAACGCGTGCCTTTTTCCCCTTAAGTGATCTGTTGATAACTTTACGAGCGATTTTAATGGCCGAGTTAATGTCTTGTGGGTTTTCCTTCCGTAATGTTTTTGTTGCTGCTCTAATTGAACTATCGAACAGCTTTTTTCATTTAAATGAGTTCGTGGCGAAAACCTTTGCTATTTTTGCTCTTCTTCTCCATACCCACACCAAATTTAGTTTTTGCTTTCATTGTATTGGCCACCATATATGAAAATGTTTTTTCTGCAAGATTGCTATCGCTTGAAAGAACTCTTTCTCAAGCTTTATTTTCAAGAATTTTATCAGCTTGGTGTCTACTGTTTAATTCTTTGTTTTTGGAGTAAGCTATTGTGATTTTTGCAAGCAGCATTCAATAAATTAATTCTTTTATCTCCTCTAGCTAAACGCTTTTGTAATCTTGTGCCAGGTACTAATATCCAGGAAGATGTAATTGAAAAGGTAGATAATTTATTTTTTTATTTAGTAAACCTTCTCCAACGATAGTTTTCTAATGACTGAATGTTTTTTTATAAAACGTAACCATATTATTTTATTCTAGAATAAAAGATATTGTTTTGTGCATTTTACAAGTAGTTATTGAAATGCGCTTAGTAAAACAACACAAAAATATTTTAGTTCGTAATGTGGATGTATCTTCAAATGACAGTACAAAAATAAGACATAGTTCCTTGCTACAAAATTCTATTCGAGCATTAATAGTTGGTCCTTCCAATTGTGGAAAAACTAATGTAATGATCAGTTTGCTAGAAAGTTTGAAAATATCTGTTTGTACTCAATATCTCTTAATCAACCTAAATATGAATACCTAAAGAATTTAATTTCGCCAATTAAAGGAATGGGATACTACACATTCGCAGACAATGAGCCCGTTGTTCCTCCTAGCGAAGCTAAAAGCAATTCAATTATTATTTTCCATGATGTTGCATGTGAAACAACAACATACTTGCATATTTTTGTATGGGACGTCATAAGAATATAGATTCATTTTACTTGTGTCAAACCTACACAAGAATTCCAAAACATTTAATAAGAGATAATGCCAATTTAATTATAATGTTTAAACAAGATGCGAAAAATAAGAGACATGAACTTCGAAAAGTTTCAGTATATATGTCAAGAATGTTGGAAGAATAAATATGGATTTTTGATGATAAGTAAAGATAATGAACTAGACAATGGTCGCTATTGAAAATCATTTGATTACTGTTCATCAAGGGTATCGCTTAGTACATAATCTGGCTTTAAACATTATACATGTGATTGTTATAACTGGTCATCTAAGCAAAACTTGATCTGATACATAATAATCTGATCTGATACCTAATAGGATGATCTGATAACCTCATCTGATACCTGATAAACTGATCTGATACCTGATAAGCTGATCTGATACCTGATAAGCTGATCTGATACCTGATAAACTGATCTGATGCCTGATCTGATAACCTGATCTGACACCTGATAAACTGATCTGATACCTGATAAGTTGATCTGATACCTGATAAACTGATCTGATACCTGATCTGATAAACTGATCTGATAACCTGATCTTACACCTGATAAGCTGATCTCATACCTGATCTGATAACCTGATCTGATACTTGATAAGCTCATCTGATACCTAATAGCTAAAATGAATGAAAAAATTCTGAAAGACTTATTGACAACAAGAAATATATTGAAGAAAAAGCTTCGTTGTATAAAAACTGGTGAAATAGATACACAACAGCAATTAAGAGATACATTCAAGCCCATAACAGAACCTTTAAAATAATTTATAAATAGCTCTAAACATATTGATATACCGAATAAAAAAGAAAAGAATGATAAGAAAACTGAATATGAGGAAAGTGCCAGTTTTCATCCTCAGAACTCAACAATCAAGATGGAAACAAGCACCCCTAAGAAATTAATTGAAGAATCAATGTTTAAACAGTCTAACAGTAAAAGTAACAGCGATTTTGATGAAGATGACTTTTATTCACAACATTCTAATCGTGACGAAAGTTATCCTGTCTTATCACTATAGCAATCGAGAAATGAACTAGATACTAACTATGGCCCACATAGGGATAATAATAAGGAATGGAAATTTGGTAGTAGCAACATCGAGTTAAGTCAAGATAAAATACAAGTTGGTGGTCAAATATGGGCTCTCACCCCAGGACTGTTTTCTTTGATGTTTCATAAAACACCAAAAAACTATGATAAATTCGAGCTTGAAATCTATAAAAAAAAATATTGCTTACTACCAATGCACACAGAAGAGATTATAAGTCCGATGGTCAAATCAAGGGGACTAGAGGGTACAAGTACAAACATATTATTGGAAAACTTTTTAAAGAGAAATATCAAAAGAGCTCTTCGGAATTAACAAAGGCGAATTATTTAGGTAAAGAGTTGATGCAGGTAAATCCTCATAAATCAAACTATATATACTGGGATGATCCAAACGAGTTGGTAGATCAACTTAGCCTACTGCTTGCATCACAGTCTGCTGGTCATACTAATTACAACGAGATTGTCTCAATTATTGAAGAACTACGTGAAGCTAATATAATATTATAAACTATGTAAACGCATACACATTTTAAATATAAATTATGTCTGTTGATAAATTCGGACAGTATCTAAACGACACTAGCAGTATAATTTAATTGAAAAATTCACCTAAATTGTTAGGGTTCTTTTTGGATGCGAACAGCAACATTGATGTCCAAAACAATAGAATCAAAAATGTTGCTTTGGAGGAAAACGATGCTATCAATAAATTGTTTTTGCAAACTCAAATCGAAGAAGTAGAACACAAAATGATAAAAGAATTTAAAGAAAATAACAACAAAATTCACAATACTCTAAAAAATCAAATCGAAATGCAACAACATGAAATAATATTACAGTTGGAAGAGAATAAAAAAGTGCAAGAAAGCATTTCCAAGATCAGAGCATCCTTCTAAGAAGAAATTGAAAGATTAAATGAGAAAATGTATAGATTTAAAAATTACATGTTTGTGTCAATTTCTGAAAGCGCATCAGATAGATCACAACACACCCAAAAGACTTCTTAAAGCTTAGACATGAATACAAAAAGGAGTTTAGTGAACGAACTCCATAAGGAAGCTCGAAAAATGTTTAGACGCCGTAGAGTTGTTATTAAAGGAATAGACGATCTTTGGCAAGCGGATTTAGTTGAAATGGGGAACTATTCTACATACAATAAAAATTATAGATTTTTGCTAACTGTAATTGATACATTCTCCAAATATGCTTGGGCAGTACCTCTGAGAAGAAAAACAGCTGTTGACACAACGCAAGCAACGGAGACTATTTTTCAATTGGGGCGTGTGCCAAAAAACTTACAAACAGATGATGGTAAAGAATTCTTCAACAAACACTTTAATCTCAACCTATAGCATCATGAAAGCATCAATAGTAGAACGATTCAATAGAACATTAAAAGGAATGATGTGGAAAGAGTTTAGTTTTAATGGTTTCTACAACTGGCTAGATATATACAAAGATACATACAATACGCCAATTATTTTACGTCAGTACCTGCCATATGGCTTAAACTGACGGTGCTCTTAACACCGGGTGAAAAAATAACTTATTTTATAATGGACATGGAAGACCAAAAAAAAAAGAAAATCTTTTGTAATGGTTATAGAAGACCAAAAAAAATAAAAATCTTTTGTAATGGTTATAGGAGACCAAAAAAAAATAAAAATCTTTTATAATGGTTACGGAAGACCAAAAAAAATAAAAATCTTTTGTTATGGTTATGGAAGCCCAAAACAAAAAAAAAATATATAATGGTTATCAAAGACCAAAAAAACATTGGTTATTTGTAACTATTATTCAGAGAGCAGGTTTTAAAAATTCTTGATTAATTATTATTTCAGGATTTTTTCAAATATTGGTTATAACTCTTATGTCCCTGAAAATAAGTGTTACCAGCACACCTCTTTGAACCCAAGATCCACACGAAGGCGACCTTGGGTCGCCCAGGTGGCAATTTCTAGACATGATTTGGTAAGTCCCATGATCTAACACCTTGCTGAAGTGCCGATCCTATCTAGATGATCTTAATTCTATGAACTACAAAAAGTCGCCCAATAGAATTTTATTTGTTGATTCACAACAATACATAGGTTTTGCTACTATCAGCCAGACCGAAGTCCAACCCTAGGGTTGAAACATCAATCCTTATCTGACAAACCTTCCACCAAGTTGGTTACCACAGCCACCACGTGTACTTCCGAGGGAGACCTCACCAATATCCAGCCGCAGTAAACTGCGGGGCTTGTACTGGACCCTGTGGCACCAGTTGTAACTACTGGTAAAGTTTCGAAAGCCAAACCAGTGTAGGTCCTATAAACTTTCTATCGACTTCGGTTTCATTTCTACTCAAACCCAGGTGTCGCCTCACCTGCCAATTCTTACTCAGGCTCGTAGGCGAACCTACTTCTTTTAGATTCTTATATGCACATCCGTTCCACTGTTTTAGAGATTGGGCAGTAACAAATAAGTTTTACGGGGCTAGCTGCAAAAGTTATGCCTGAAAAACAGAATAACCTCGAAAGCCAACCATAATAGGTTTTAACTTTCTATTGACTTTTGAACTCTTAATTAGTTCGAGGCGTCCTTAGACCTCCTTTCTTATTTTTCCCCGGGTCTGTGCTGGAGCGAGGCCCGACATCATAGCCAAGCTCCGGCACCCCCCGGAGGGACAAAGATACATACAATAGAAAAGTTCATCGCACCATTAAAATGCCACCGATTAAAGTCAACTCAAAAAATGAAAAACAGCTTCTAAATACAGTATACAGCCATTTAAAGATGTACAAAATGTCAAAATTTAATGCAGGGGACCATGTACGTATTAGCAAATATAAAAATATTTTTTAGAAAAGCTTTACTCCGAATTGGACAACAGAAATTTTCACAATCAAAAGAGTTCAAAATACATATCCTACAACATACATATTAGAAGATTATCTTGGAAATCCCATTAAAGGTGGCTTCTATACGGAAGAACTGTCAAGAACTAGATTTCCAAATACATATTGTTACAAAGTTTGGAAATAGAATCAAATATAACGAACATGTTGCCATATGTACTTGGCAGCACTGCCAACTCATCTCAAGTTGTCAAAATGTTACAACCCTGGTCAACACAATGCAGTTAATATTTGAATTAACTGAAATGGAATATTCCGGATACATCATCGAGAATATACAAGATCATTCGAGGCTGAGCAATAATAAGTGTAAATAACAACAACGAAAAACCTAGCAACATCAATGCTAAGAGATAATGATCAGAGAGCTGCACGATCAGTTGTTTGCGTGATTTAGGTATACTCGTCTTAAATGCGGTTGCGGTGTGATCGCCACCGCATTGCTTTTGCTCAAGTATTAACCATATCTGTACACGCTTGAGTATTGCTACGTTTGAGCTTCTAGCATACTCAATCATATGCGTTCGCGGTGACTGCTCTGTTTTACTTTTTTCACACATTCGGCAGTCGTACCCGGACTTACCGTACACAACAAAAACAAAATTTGTATACGAACATGCCAGCACACTCAATGATGAGTTCTTTATATGAAGTAAATACATCGTTGCCGCTGTGTAATTATACAAAAGCTGTACTAATTTTCGTTTACAAGCATGCTCATTGATAACGGTAAATATCTTTTGATGATTCTCTTTCTTACTGAAAAGAAAATTTAATCGTTGCAATAAAATTAGTGTTAGTTTTGAAGTGATTACTGCCAGTAGGTGGAATATTTTATCATGGCGTCTAACAACGATTTGGTTGCTGAAAAAATTGCAAGTGGAATTTACTCCCTGCCTCCAAAGCGGAAAGGAAAAAATATTATTTGGACTATTTTGGCCGAAATATTCAAGGAAGATGGCACCTTATTAGAAGGATTGGTATATTGCCGCACCTGCCGTGTCGTACTAAAATGTTTAGGAAATCAAACATCCAACTTAAATCATCACAAGTGTTGCCAAGCCATAAAACGTCCCCAAATAGTAAAAACTGTTACAACAGTTGACAGACAGCTAGCCATTGACACCTGCGCAGAATGGATTATTAAAGATTGCCGTCCATTTTCATCTGTTAGTGAATCGGGCTTCGTCAAGCTAGCTAAGTTTTTTATTAAAATCGGTGCACACTACGGAGAGAATGTTGATGTGGACGACTTATTGCCCAACGCTACAACGATTTCTCGCAAAATTCAAAAAACAGCTCATGAAAAGAGGGAAACCTGTAGTGCAGAAATAAAGAGCATTGTGAAAAGTGGTGGAGCATCAGTCACAATTGATATGTGGTCTGATAGATATGTCAATCGAAATTTTTTAGGCGCAACGGTACATTTTCAGAAAAATTTCGAGATGTTTAATATGATTTTGGGATTGAAATCGATGGATATTGAAAAGTCAACCGGCGAAAATATTTTAAAAAAGCTAAAAACATTATTTAATCAGTTTGGTGTCGAAGAAATTGATTCTATTAAATTCGTTACTGACCGAGGCGCAAACATTGTAAAGGCATTAGAAAGTAGAACTCGTTTAAGCTGCAGCAGTCATTTGCTCGCAAATGTTTTAGATAAGTCCTTTGAGGAGACACGTGAACTTGGAGAAACATTGCAGGCATGCAAAAAAATCGTAAAATACTTCAAGAAAGCAGCTTGCAGCACAAATTACCAACATCTCTTAAAAATCCATGCCCAACTCGCTGAAATTCAAATTATACCATGCTTAGATCTGTTACTGATAATTGGAGTGAAATCAATACAGTATTAACAGAAACAGGAGAAACTCAACGACTTCTACATATGAATCTATCAATGCTGACAGTCTTAGTTGAACTTTGTAAACGTTTCGAAGTTATTTTAAAGAAGTTGCAGGTTTGCAGTTCCCCTTCATTGTGCTTCGTTTTGCCGTCAATTTACAAAATTAAATGCGTATGCGCTCCTATTGACAACGATATTCCTGCTATTTCAGCTTTGAAAGAAAATATCATCAACAATGTAGAGCTAATTTGGGTACGTAATGTATCAATATGGCACCAAGCAGCGTTCTTCCTATTTCCACCAGCGATAACCAAACAACCAAATGATATCAATGTTATAAAAGAGTTTTGTATTTCACAAATCACAAATTTGGATAATGCAAATTCAACTTCCCAACAAACGCTATTGGTAAGCAATGATACTCCCGGTACTTCTCATCCAACATGTTCAGAGGCACGATCATCTACGACAACCACCACCCCATTTCCATTTGATGAACACATTATTTCAAATAGGTCATCACCAACTCCCACTAATCACGATAATCAGTTCTTTTTTTCGAACTGGATACAGACACCTGGAAATACATTGGATGAATCTGCTCATGATGAAGTGGTAAAGTACAGCAAAGAAGTAGTGAATATGATCGACGATTTCGATGTAATTCAGTGGTGGAAAAGCAATGAAAAATAATAGGTGGTGACAAACACAATACACATGAGCACTGATGATGAAAGGGTTGCGTCTTTCGAAAACAGCTGTTCTGGTCTGCTGTGTAAGTTGAATAAAAACTGATGTTGACCTTCCTTTGTGCCTTGGAATATTTATCATGTCTTTCTGAGATTTAAAAACAAATTTCGAACAATTAGCCTATGAATCTTAATTCAATTTAATATAGCAATATATATGTTCGTTAAAATTCTTACTACATACAAATTTGGCTTGAGCTACCAATAATAAAAATATTGGAAAAACGTTCACATGTACTTAAGTATAAAATTCAAACCAAAAAAGTTTGACTTAGGTATGATGGAACAAAAAAATTCAGAAAAATGGGACATGAAGAAAAATAATCAAACGGTAACACGGGTATTATAACAATAACATGTTAACATCAGGTTGATACAGTTCTCGTATTCTTTTTCACAATAAAATTTGTGTAAATAGGAACTGTTATCACATTCAACTAAGCCACCTAATAAGTGGTGACAAACACAATACACATGAGCACTGATGATGAAAGGGTTGCGTCTTTCGAAAACAGCTGTTCTGCTCTGCTGTGTAAGTTGAATAAAAACTGATGTTGACCTTCCTTTGTGCCTTAGAATATTTATCATGTCTTTCTGAGATTTAAAAACAAATTTCGAACAATTAGCCTATGAATCTTAATTCAATTTAATATAGCAATATAAATGTTCGTTAAAATTCTTACTACGAAAAATATTATCCTCGTTTATGCAAGTTAGCCTTACAAATTCATTGAATACCTGCAAGCAGTGCTGCATCAGAGCGCGCCTTTTCATTAGCAGGTAATATAATGACTGAAAAAAGAAGCAGATTAGGACCAAAATCTTTGGACAGTTTGTTGTTTTTGAACTCATTTTTAAAAAATTTTCCTAAAACTTAAAAAGTTTTTAAAACATGTAAAATTTATGAAAAAATAAAATTGAATAAATCTTAATTTGAAAAAAAAAACATCTATGTATTTGAATTTAGCTGTTGCGTTCTGCAAAAATTGCAGTAAATGTAAAATATTAGCGACGCATATATTCATATGAATGTATGTAATATGTATGTGTCATGTTTCTCAAAATTACCTCTATCATGCTTCAGGGCATAGTTAGGGCATTTATCGCTTCAGGTAACGAAATGATAAATAACGCCCCGTCTCATTTTCAATGTTTATTTTATTCAACTCTCATAACACAATGTGAAACATTGTTTTTCGGAATCGAAATTTGGTTTTTTGTAATGCTGTGCACTTGCATTTTTCAGACTAGGAAAGATAGCTACGTTGAAGAACAAATTTAATTTTTAGGAATGAATTCTTGTATACAAATATAAGCAAATAGCGCCTTAAGAAATGTTTTGTGAAAGATTTTTTCGTAAATATAATTTTTGGGTAATTTTGAATCTTTTATTGTGTAAGACATAATCTTAAGTCTGGCATCACTGATTGTTTGTGGAGAAAACTTCCAAAAGCAACTATAAAAAAATAATAGAGTACGAAAAGACAAAATACTAAAAGTTTTGCTCATGCAGATTGCGATGTTTGCTGCTACTGGTTTTTGCGTTCATTGTTTTTATGTACACACCAGAGAACTTCACTTGTTGATTAAAAAACCGTTCAACAACAACAAAGGCACAAAAAACTTGTCATTTATTTGCAAATGATCGAACTTGCCCGCACACTCTCTTTTGTTGTTGATTTTAAATCAACCGAACATATGCCTCTTTGCTGGTTCTGATGCTAAACACATCGGCTTACTCACAACAATAATCTTTTTTAAGCTAGGAATAAAAACATTAATCAAACTTGCTCAAGCTTTTATATGCGTTGTTCATTATAAGGCAATCGAACCACATGCAAGTTGAACACTTGCTTATTTTCATCATAGGTCGAATCAAACTTGTCAACTTGTGTACTTGTCTATTCCGCTCAACGCTCAAAAATTTGATCAACATTAAAGTACAAAAAGCAAGAAATCATTGTGTATGAATTTGTTCATTCCTATCAACAAAGGCACGCTTGTTTTTTTATTTTAATTTACAGTGGTTTATGATGTCCATTCGCGTTGTTTATGACAAAATAGGAAATTTTTTTAAGAAAATATAATTTTTATTTGCAGTTCGATATTGCAAATAATATTTATTATTATTTTTGTTTATTTTTATTTGTTCTCCTTTACAGTGGTGTTTTTTGTGTTATTTAATTTGTATTTCTTATTAAGCTAAAATTGAGAAGCACAAAATTTCTGCAGCATAAGTAGCCCCTCCAGTACTTATTCGTTTTCCATAATTATTTCACTTAATATGGACCGTATTATATTTTTTCCCTTACGCCGAGGAGACAAGGTTAAAATTTCTTGGAAATTTGACTTAAAAAAATTTTTTTCCCTTTTGCCATATTTGCATGTGTATTTCGGCGTATGTAATTCAACTAAATTTGTTCTCTTAATCGGACACATGTTTAACAATAAAAAACAAACAAATGATCAAACTTGTGCACACATTCTCATTTGTTTCAATTTTGTAAAGAAAAAAGTCCCATAAACCACCGTGCATTTGCCCATGTGTATTGACTTTAACTTTGTTTTTGATGAACAAATTCAAATAAATATTAAACCTGTACCTCCACTCATGTATCAGTGTTGAATTGGTTATGTTGTTTGCATTGTTCGTATATCATATTGCTTAAGTCACACAGACGGTCGGTTCAAACATGTTGTGTGAATTAATGAGAATAAGAGCGTTTGGACACGATGAATTTACTGCAAGCCCTTCTCTTGCCTGTGCGATCTTGCTCATAAAATGCTTTTGTTAATTTTACTCATAATCAGAATTTGATGTATACATCAGAATGAAATGATTTTTAATCATCATTGAATTTTTCTTTAATCTTTACAATGAACAAAAATTTGCGTGCTGAACAAAATCAAGAAAAATCGTGATTTTGAAGTACTCTGGTACACACACACACCGCAAAGTAGCGCGCATATTATGATCGCATCAACTCTCTGTAAATAAACGGCGAGTCAAATCAACACCGCAATTTTTTTTTTGCGTTGTTTAAAGTACACGGATGTGTAAAGTATAGAGTACATAAGCGGTGTATTTATGGTTGCGGTGTGATCGCGCCGTTTCCTGATAATGATGTTATTTTTAATTCTTGTACGCAAGTAATCGCTGCTAATAAGAGATAAACATGTACACAAATTATAGCGACATACACACATAGCACAAAAAGAAACAAATCTATGCAACACATACATATAACACTCATGTATACAACCACACATAGTTACAATAAACAAAACACACAAGACAGCATTGTCATATATACAAATACACGTATATAGCTACATGTTAAGTAAAACACAACCATGACCAGATGCTTCACGAAGTTACCAGACGACGTCACTATGCTATATAAAGTCGCTGCCAGAGATCAGCGATATGAGTGTGATTTTAAATCTAGACGTGTTAACATCGTTATGTTTTTAGTAGTACAAATCACAGAATATGCATAGAATACCCAAAAATGACAGTTCAATTTGGCAAAAATCAGCTTTTTTTATTTATTACGATTGTGTGAACGAGTACAAAAGATATAACAGCGGGCTGTTTTATGTATGTTATGAGATGGCTATACACAGCAATCTCTGAAGACATGTTTTACAATTTCAAGCAAATAATAGTGGTTGAAAATAAAATATGAATTTTCTTTTAGAGAAAAAATGTGAAATAATTAATACAAAAAAGTGTTAAGTATTTAAAAATATATATTAAACTTTTTCTTAACAGTAAACAAAGATACTAAAACATCTAAATAGTGGTTTGCGGTCATTGCTGTTAAGAAATCAACATAAAAATGTTCCTCGATTCCCAAAGACTTGGAATTTGACCATATTAATTGTTTTCAATTTGTATCAATTTTAGTGCTCGAAAAAACAATTAAAAACCTTAAATGAAACACCGAAGACAAAGATAATAGTTGCAGTGACCACCACTTACTCAGGTTGAATATATGAAATGGGGCTTACATGTAGAAGTTGCAGGTACAACTAAAAAACTAAGGATATCAATGGTGGTTGGAAATGAGACAAACATTTTGTTTATGTGGGCAAACATAAAATATTTAATAAAATTTAGTATTAAGTGCATGCAATTGGGTGGTTAAGGCAGCTAAATGATTTTATCGGAACAAAAAATCAATTACAAATCGGAGATACAACTTAAATTGATTTAAAAGTAATTATTGAACTGCGTACTGGAGAACTAAAAGGATTTAATTTAGAAAAGAGAGTGTATAAAAATGTAAGTATTTTAATTTATTATTAGTTTATTACAATGTATACAAAAATTTTAATATCTCTTGCAGATTCAAGATACCTACAAAGAATTTGCTGATGAAAAATTGTTCTTGAAGTCATCTTCATCGATAAGCCAATTTTGATGATTCCTCAAGCGACATGCTTGAATGGAGAATAGCAACGTGTGGAGCAAGTCTGATCTGATAACAATATAAGGTTTTAAAAGATGATGTGCACCAATTGTCCCAGAAAAACTATATGTGGTGGTTATGATTTAGATGACTCCAATATTTGATTTCATAATTAATTACGGGCCCGATTATGGTTTACAACAGTTGTTAGTTCAATGTTGTATTTTTGAAAAAGCGATTATGGTTTACAACTATTGTCTGTAATGTTGTATGTTAAGTTGTTTGCCTTTGACAACACCGATTATCGTTTACAATATGTGTATTTATGTGTTGTCAGTACTGTCAAAAACGTACAACAGCTCATTAGCTGTTGTTTCGCGAACGTTACAACTTAAAAAAGCAAAATGAAGAAAAATTTGTAAGTAAACATATAAAATCTAAAAAAGCAGAAAAATTATTAATTATTAATTGTTCTTAGCAAAATTACAAATAAAAAACAAATGGAAAAACTGGTTGATCTTATGAAAATGAATCCAGAGATTGGCCGAGGGAAGCTGCCATTTGGATGTTGCAAAATGTATCTCAAAGAGAAATGGGATACATTTTCTGACCAATTAAATAGCTTAGGACCTCCTATTAAAACTACCAAGGAATGGCAACGAGTTAGTAGCAGATCTACTGAATAATTAATTTTACCTTACGTAAAATTATTTCTATTTAATCACAGGTATGGACCCACTATAAAGCCAATTTGAAAAGAAAATTGGCTTCAAACAAGAGAAATTTTCAAAGTACTGGTGGTGGCCCATCTACTGAAGTGAACTTGAGCCCATTGGAACAGAGCACTGTGGAACTTGTGTCAATGCAAACACAAGTAAACCCAAGTGGTTCTGCAATGGGCTTGGCAACTCAACATGATTCCGATGGGGCGGAATCAACATTTGGCCCTGAGGAGCCTTCAACTTTCGTTAAATGCACCGAGTTGCCATTGGCAAAAAATAGAAAAGCATTAAGCAATAGTCGGGAGGACGAACGATTAGCAATATTAAAAAGCCAATCGAAAAACCAAGAGGAGATTTTAAAAACTTTAAAACGCGTGGAAAATATGTAATTCATACACAAATTATCAAATAAATAAAAAAATTTATGAAATAAAAAAAAGAAGTCTTCTTATGAAATAAAAATGATAAAAGCTAAACCAGAGCTAATAAATAAAAAACTACAAGAAATGTGATGATTATGTACTATATTTGTTATATATACTTTTTGTTTAGTATTAAGACTTTTTATACTTTATATTAATTTTTATATTGTTTTCTATGAATAGGTTTTTAATTTTTTTTATGTATTTTAATTTTTTATGTTATATCTGCGATGAATTAAAGCAATAAATATGTTGAAAAATTTAGTCACGTAATATATTAATTATAATTTGTTGTGCAGAATCTTCAGTGTTTGTTTATGAAGCCTCTCCAACTTCTAACTCTGTGTCTCATTGATAAGTGCGCAACACACATTCGTGATTTGCGCTACTTTTTCTGGAGTATAGTGGAGACCCCTTGCAGAGAGAAAACATCGAAACCGACCTTTAAGAACTCCAATTGTTCTTTCAATAACGTTTCTTGCGTTCGAATGAATGGTATTAAAACGTCTTTCGCGTGACCCTTCAGCAGTACTTCGAAAGGGCGTTATTAAGAACGGTTGCAATGGATAGCCAGCATCAACTAGAAATTTGTAAATTTATTGAAGAAATAAGTAAAATAAAAACAAAAAATTGCCTGCCTAAGATCCAAGTATTATCTTCCAAATTTTGCTGTAAATAGTGTTTTAGGTCACTCATATTCCATACAAAGGAGTCATGATTTTAGCCGGGTTACCGAGCATCTACATACCGTATATTCATTTCGAAATCGCACAACTATTAAAAGAAATATGAAATTATTCTATTTGACACATTGTTGTCACAATACTAATATATAAATGAAATTTATTTGTTGGTGGTTAAGCAATCTATATGCATTTCATTGGTGCTTTACCAAAACGTCAGGAGACTTTAACCACAGTTTTGAAAAGTTAAAAACCTCTTATCTTATGCATATACTTCCGAAAACCATCTGAGAATTCACAACTTGTAAATTACAAATTATTTTCAAAAATAACAACAGAATAAGAATAGTAGGCCTTGAAACTCATACAAAACTAAACCAACAAATAAAGTATATTTGATACGAATCTATTTTATTTTTCTACACCTTTATACAATCAGAAATCCATTGGATACCACCGGATGGTATAAAATTCCAGATTTTATTCCAAAAATTATGAAATAATTTTCTTTCATTTATATATGGCCAAGGCCGTGAGCTGGAACGTCACCGGTTTGCGCAATTTTCGACGTGTATTTGATGAACAAAGTAAAAAACTAGCGATAACTTATGTTCACTCAAAATATATTCTCCGGCTGTAACTTTGGCGCAAAAAAAATTTGCTTCTATTTCTTGGGGCTTGAAAGATACAGCCATTTGAAGTTAACTGGAACGTCACACTAAAAGAGAAGTTGTCTAAGAGCTTGTACAATATTTTCCAAAATTTCGTAATGTTTTCAAAAACTTGGACACGTTTCCCTCTAACATATCGTAGGTGAAATATCAAAGAAAACTCTAAGCACAAAAAATATATAAAAAATTACATTTATAATTGTTTTGGATGCAAAAATGCAAGACTGGAACGTCACAAAAAAAAAGACTGGAACAACGCATAAAGTTCTCTCACTTAGTAGAAATGCAAAACGGCCAAAATTTACTTAAAAAATAAAATAAATTGTTTATTTTTTATTGGATAATAAAAACATCACTTCATTTTTGATTATACTATTCAGTAGGTACGTAAATTCTTTCAAAAACAATATTAAATTAACTTATTTTCTCATATAATTGTAAAGTAAAAATTATATGAAAATAAAAATAGAAACCGAAATAAAAATAAAAAGTAGGTAAATAATTAATTAATTGTATACTTCAAGAGAAGGATAATTATGCTTTCATCAATGATTTAAATTTGGAGTGCATTCGAGATCTCACGCACAGTTTTAGCACGAGTATAAATATCAGCGGTTTTTAAATCATTGTTTATTGTCTCCAAGTCATTATCAGTCACTTCCTCGACTATAATTTGCGATAATGTGCGATTAAACAATTGAACAAACTGAGACGAATTATTTACGATACAGTCGCGAACTCTGATGTGCTTCCGAACAATAGTTTTAACTGTCGCAGCAATCCCATCAATGCACCCTTTACCATACGAAGAAGCGAAATAATTCCAGATTATTTTCATTTGGAATCTTTCTTGAAGAATCCAGGGATGGACAAGTGTAATATTTTATGGTACATGAAAGTTACCAAAATGGTAAAAAATTTGTAACTTTTCTTAGATAAAACTACTTTATACCTCAAAAAGCGTGTCACTGATAAAAAAAACAAAAAAAAATTAAATTTCGTTACCAGGGTTGGAAAAATTAATTTTTTTTTGGTACATGCAATATTTTGTAGTACATGTAATAACCAAAATGGTTGCAAAATTCGAGTTTTTCTTAAAGAAAACTATTTTATACCTCATAAAGATTTGCATTGATAAAGAAAATTAAAAAAAATTTATATTTCGCTTCCAGGGTTGGGAAATTGATTTTTTTTTATAAATAAATGCAACTAAAAAGGCAATTGACGTTGTTTTTTTACTATTTAAAACTATATTTTAGTTCACGACCGACGCCGATCAACCAATATTTGTTTACGTTGCTTAAGCGGCAATTTCTCCTCCCGTATTTTTTCCCTCTGACGTCGTTCTCGCAGAGTATCAGCTTTATGCTTTTTGTATTCATCGTACTTACCAGTGGCTTCTAATTTTTCTAGGTAATTATGATTTTTCTGAGCTTTGCTCAGGTTTGCCTGTAATAATGATGATGGATTTAATAATTAAGTAACACATGTTTATTTCTAAAGAAAAAGACTGGAACATCACCGTATTTTGGTGGATAATTACAACAATTTTGGCAATATTTTTCCCGATTTTTATATATATTCTTATTCTTATCAGAAAACACATCAAAAAAAATTTAATTTTTACAACGTCTATATGAGTTAGACTTTGCTAAAAAAAAGTTTTTCATAAAAAAAACTGGAACGTCACAAGAAAATTTTGGATTCAAATGAAAGCCATCGAAAATGGTTCCAAATAATATATTCACGTAAATATTAAATTAAATCAGTTAAGTACATTATTATCTCATAAAACGATTGAAAATTTCATAAAGAAATTTTGATTTAATCAATTATTATTACCTTTTTAACTGGTGCGATATTATCCCTCATTTCTAATGCGAACGGTAAACTGCAACTTAATGCTCAAAAATTTTGATGTTTATTTATATTCACAAATGTACTTTCTGTGTTTTGGGAGGCTTTGGATTGTAAACAAACAAATGACAATTACAAAAATACTAGATAATAAAAAAAAAATTTTCATTGAATTCCCCTTTTCTGCGGCCTTGGCCATATATTGAAATATATAAATGTTCTAAAACATGGCGTAATTAAATCAGGTGGCAGCGTAAGGGTCACAACTACAACAATACAACAACATAGGTGTTTGTGTAATCAAGTTTTGAATGTCAAAACATGAGTGAAACACAAATGGAAAACATGCTACAACTGTACCTTTTATGGTACATTTCCGACATTGGTGGTACCGTGATACTACCGCGAATTACTTGGTACAATTTATATACATATCTCAATCAATCTATAATCGGACTAATTCATAAAAATTATTTTACGTTTGTTATAAGCTTATTTGAAAAATGTATACAGACATTTTTTAAATAATTAGTTAATAAAAGTAAAATATTTTTTATGATTTATAATAACACAGCTTTACAAATTTTTAATTTGGAAAAATACCAAGAACGCCACATGTCTAGATAAGTTAATTGGGACCTCCTGAACACGAAAATTGCTGTAAGTTTTTTTCCTAAGTACCGTTTTTTAGATAACGGTACTTTTGTGTTTTTCGGTGCATGGTCCCACTCAAACCCTAGTGGAGCCCAACCAAAAAGTCCGATCAAAATAAATGGCATATCGTTGGAAAGGTACTTGCATGTCTTTTCCGTCGATATGCTGGAAATTTCTATCGATATGCTGGAAATTTCTATCTGACATGAAATGGCTGAGTTATGGCACCTCAAAGTTCAAAATTTGCCTATTTTTTACGTTTGTTTCAAAATTTTTCATATTTATTTCGTTTTTTTCTACGTTATAGTAAAGATCTGGAATGTTTTATTTTTTTACCAAATAGTTTTTTTAATTACCAACATTTTAAGCGTAATTTAAAAAAAAATTGATGAAAAATAAAGTTTTTATTAAGGATTTTGTGGAACGACAATATTTTCATTTTCATTGCTCACACAATATATTCGGCGTCCAATAGTAAAAATTTAAATTAAAATGTCGAGCGACTTGAACTTTTGCGTTTTTTTTCTGATGGATCTTCGCGAATCAGGAACCAACAATAGTCCGCCATCATTTGTTCATCCCACCAGCCTTTGTAACGTCTCTCGATTTCTTATTATATTAATTATAATTAATTTACTGTATGGCAATATTCGAGCCAGCATTATTGAAATTATGGAGTCTTTGTTTTACTCCTCTACTCGATCAACGTAACTGATAAAGTATAACTAATTTTCGAGACAGTCTTGCTTTTTCGCAACTAAAATGTTTTTCAATGTCATCTTACCTAGATCCAAACAATTTGTAAAGTTTGTTTTTTAGTAATTTTCTAAGCATGGGGGCTAATTACTTTCGAGTTTTGTGTTAATCTGAACTGATCAACCACCATTTGATCATCTAGACCAGAGGTGAACAAGATAAATCTTATGTTGTGTAGGTGAGCGAAAAAGATAAGCACACAGGCAGAAAAAATTTGCTGTTACTAATTTATTTGTTTTATTTAGTCGTCGCTGAAACAGCGCGAAAAGAACATGTTAGGCTGAGTGCAGCTTTTTTTTTCAAAATATGATTTAAAAAGTGTAAAGCAAAAACATTTATAATTATTCTATATAGGAAAAATTGTTATATATTAATAAAAATAATTCCTATATGAAATTTTTTATGAAAGACTTTATTTTCCCCAAAAATTTTTTCTATTTATGGAAAACAGATATACATACATACGGTAAGTAATTAATTATGTTTTAAAATTTTTTTATAACTTTAAAATTTCCTTGAAATTTTTGATATTTTTCCTTCAACTTTATGTCATAAATGCTTTTCATACAGCATACATAATAAATTTCTCGCAGTGGTTTTGAGAAAAATGAGTAAAGAGATAAACAAAAATTTGTCTCAGATAAGGGTAAATGAAAGAGAATAAGAATATGTGTGAATTCGATTTGCAAAAATTTGCTTCGTGATGTTCACCATTGATCTAGACCAGTGATGTGCACTACCACATAAACACAGTTGCGCTTGTGTGTGGCGCAGAGAAAAGCCTCTGCTTACTTTTAACAGAGGTGGAAATGTTTCTGGAACTACTTTCTGTTTATCAAAAAAACTGAAGACAGAAATCTACAAATTGTATTCAATGCTTGGTACCACATATAATTGTGAAACAGCATTTTCTACCATGAAAATAGTTCTAAGCAAAGCACGCAAGAACAAAAGAGTACCCAGGCCATATAGATCTGGATGAGCTAATATATATTTATTTGAAATAGAAATAGAAATAAAAATATTGTGTTATACACAATAAATACAATTATAAATGCAAAACATACGAATAGTAGCAACAAGCCCTTCAACTCAAAATATAGATAAAATTGAAAAGTACTTGTTATCCATCCCTGCTGTATGCTAAAGAGAAGCCAAAACCTAAGGAGAGCGAGAGAAACAAAATTTTTTTCTTTCGCATACATATTTATTTGCTGCGCAAGCATAATTTGTTTTTTTCTTGCTTTCCTATAACGCGTTATAGGGCAAGAGAAGCTTGATCATCTATGATCTAGACTTGTCTTAGAACATCCATCTCCTTTGAACTGAGTGAGACTATTCTTGTCTATGTATTCTTTATTTCTAGGAGTGTGAATTTGCAATGAAGAATATATAATTGTTTCTATAATAATAACATTTTTATATTAAAACATTTTTTTTAAACAAAATGTATGGTTCAAAAATATTTTGTTATATACTTGTGAATTTGTAAAAATATTTTTTTTGTCATATATAAAAAATGGTATGTACCGCCATGATGTGAAAAGTACACTTAGCTTATTTAGTTGGTACAAAATCGAAATATTATTCTAAAAATTTAAAACTGAATTGAATACAACATTTCATTGATTGATAACCTTAATCTGGTTATAAATTTTTTATAATGGTTTGAAATATATTTCAGATCGTTATATACTATAAATTTTGCTTTTAGTAAAGAGACGACTTTATGTTCCCATGTACCAAAAAAGGAAAAGGCAGTTATTATGTTATCTACTATGCACGCCGAACCTAATGTTGAACCCAATACTTGTGCAAAACTGGAAATTATAATGTATGATAATAAAACAAAAAGGGGAGTAGATAATATGGACAAACTAGAACAAGCCGATGGCCATTGTCACTTTTTTTAATGCTATTGATATAGCAGCACTATATATATGGAATTTAAAACATCAATCTAGTAATCGTCGTCGAAAATTCTTAAAAGATCTTAAAAGGTTTGTGTCAAGAAAATACCATAAAAATTTTTTATATACCAAACTTTGAAACTGCAACATCTTCCATACTGTACTGGCTGTTCCAAGCCAATCTGCAGTCAACACTCTATTAGTCAACCAATATGTTCAAACTGTTTGATTGATTTACACTAAAATGTTACTTCTCTTTTTGATTTTTTTATGTTTCTGTTTTCAAATTAGATCAAATAAATTGGTTTTGTTTTTAACTTATGCAGATTTTTATTTATTCATGCAAAGCTACTAACAGCTTCAAATAATATACTTGCAATGACCGCTTTATCATATAAAACCCGTACAGGTACCTGGGTACCTTGGTGCGCAGTAAAGGCTGTTTAAAATAAAATGGTTTGCCAGACAAATAACAACAACAAAAATTTAACTCGCGTCTGCACAATAACTCAATAGTTCGAAAGTTAGTAGTTATCAAAAAGTTTCAAATACGCAAGTTATTGATTTAAATGACAAAACTTTGATTGAAGACGCCAAAGGCACCCGGGTACGTTGGTGCGCACATAAGGGTTAAGCAATCTTTAACAGTGCAAACTCACAACAAACAAAAATTCAATAAGAGCAAAAAATTGTTTACATTCTTAAAGCTGCCACCTGGTTAAGTACGCCCTGTTCTAAAACATTGTTACGCACCACTACATAAACACATTTACAATGTATTTGAAGCAGCGAAACAACTGAACGGGGTTCGAGAAGTCTGTACAGGTTTACTTTTCATATTCAATCATATTTTACAATAATTTAACACATAAACATACGTTTGAGTAGGAGAAAAAAATTCTGTCTATGATAGTTAGAAGTGGAAATATGTTTATAACAAATTCATTTTCGAACTACCGAACTGACAGACTAACTAGCTAATGCATTAACAAACAATATACATACGGTATCCATTCCTGCTACTCATAATTTGTTTGAAGAAACTTGAAGAGCGCGAGAGAAAAAATTTTTTGTTTACAGTATACATGTTTCAACAAGAGAATGGGCTGCTCAAGCAGAATTTCTTTTCCTATCGCGTGCGATAGGCAAATAAATGTTTGCGTAACACTGTTCTAAAATATATCGAGTTACAACCGTATTAAATTTTATAAAATTAATTTATTGTGAATTATACTTACTGAAATTGTTAAAATTATAAATATATTTTCGAAACTTCCAAAACCAATATTACAATGTATAAACCGTAGCTTACGTTTTTATGAACAATCAAAATGTAAGTCACTTACCATTTGAACATCAAACATAACAGTTCGAATTAATGTCTTACAAACTAAATTTACATTCTGCATAAGTATACATATCTATGAATTTCTACTCAGAAATTGTTCCCAATTATGCTAAAATTCAATTAAAGTTGTGCAACATTAAATAAGTAAGTAATATGGCAAGTTGTATTAACGCTTACTTGACTTTAATGAAATGTTGCCGTAACGTTGCAACCTGCAGAAAATAGAATTTTATTCTAAAGCGCCATGGCCACACATCAAACTGTTGCTTCAAACTTGTGTATGTATTGGTAAAATTCAGTTTGAGAGTGAAAATCTCAATTGTTCCCAGCATACCATTATCGGAGCGCTCATATATATGAGCTCATATATGAGCGATTTTATGAGCTTCTGTGAGTGTTTCCTGCGTGCATATTTCTGAGCTCATAAACGATCGATTTTATGACTTTCTATGAGTGTTTATTGCGTGTAAATTTCTGAGCTCATAAACGGTAAATTTTATGAGTTTTTTATGCTTGGTTTCTGCGCGCATATTTCTGAGCTCATAAACGATAGATTTTATGTGCTTTTTATGAGTAATTTGTGCACGCTTACAGATAACGGTAAATTCCAGCTAAGCAGAAGAAAGAACTTACACAAATTGATTCAATTGTGAATATTTTTGGAAGCGTAAACACAAAATTGTGAGTTATTTTATAATAAATACAAAAATAATACATAATTAAAATAATGAAAAGAGCAAGCTTAAAAGAAAGCAAATTAATAATACGTGAACTTCGTTAGCACAAAATACTCGTGGAAAGGCACTAAAGATAACAAATTTCTACTGGCTATGACAATAACATCAATAATTAGAGGAGCCTTTAACCGCAAATTTAACATAGATGAAAAAATATTTAATAACTGCACTTTGAGGTGGTTTCAGACTGCAAAAGACCGTATTAAATATCGTGACAAACTTCTTAAAAAGAAAGAGTGCTAATATTTAAAAATTTTTGTTTTATTATTATTTATTTTATTTTTTGAATTTATGTTGAATGCATTCAGTTTCTTTAATTCATTTTAATACCATTTTACTTTAACAATACAAATATGTTAACTTATTGAATAAAAAATCCTATTTTGAATTATATGTTTTTCGTCATTTCCAGGATACTATTTAGAGTTTTTGATGCACGCAAAATGAGGCTCAAAAATGTTATTTTATGCACTGGAATAAGAGCTCAAAATGCGTTTTGAAAAAAGGGTCATAAAATACTCTTTTATGCATAAAATTTAGAGCTCTTTCATGAGTGACCAGTTTCGTGCGTTATGAGCGTTTTATGACTGTTTATGATTATTTTGTGAACTCATTATGAGCGTCAGCGTTCCGACAAAAGAGTCTTTATGAGCTCATTTACAGCGCATATGGTATGCTGGGTTTTGATATTTTCCAAACTCACATTAAACCATACGTGTGAGTATTTTCACTAACACTATCAAAGAAAAGCAGAGTTTGAAGCGTCAGGTTGATGTATGGCCATGTCGCTTAAGGTTACGTGACATTTGTAGACAATCATGGGATGTATGTATGTTGAATGAGAATGGGGCACAATAGACTTTTTTTGGTACTTATTTCTCTTTTGATATGTTTAGTTCAGGGAAGCCCAGTTCATTAAACTAGTGATGTGCACTACCACATAAACACAGTTCCGCTTGTGTGTGGCGCAGAGAAAAACCTCTGCTTACTTTTAACAGAGGTGCAAATGTTTCTGGAATTACTTTCTGTTTATCAAAAAAACTGAAGACAGAAATCTACAAATTGTATTCAATGTTTAGTACCACATATACATAATTGTGAAACAGCATTTTCTACCCTGAAAATAGTACTAAGCAAAGCACGCAAGAGCAAAAGAGTATCCAGGCCATATAGATTTGGATGAGCCAATATATTTTTATTTGAAATAGACATTTATTATAAACGAGTTTACAAAATAAATACAATTTTCATCAGTCAGATGCTAATAAATAAAAATATTGTGTTATATACACTAAATACCATTATAAATGATAAACATACGAATAGTAGCAACAAGCCCTTCAACTCAAAATATAGATAAAATTGAAAAGTACTTGTTATCCATCCCTGCTGTATGCTAAAGAGAAACCAAAACCTAAGGAGAGCGAGAGAAACAAATTTTTTTTCTTTCGTATAGTCTGCTTTTACACACATCAGTTTTTCTTGAAGCAAGTCTGAGTTTATGGGAGAGAGAGGAAAGAAGCAAGAAGAGGGGTACATACTTGATTGTACCGGAAAGTTACTTCAATTCTCTTTTGTTATTTTATTCTCATTAATGGCGTCATATTAAGAAATTGAACACAGACTGTCTGTGTTTTAAAAGAGAACTATAGAGAACTGCTTCAAGAAAAACTGATGTGTGTAAAACAGGGGTAAACAAAACTAAAAATGAGGTTGTATTGTGAGAGAGAATTACCCAACAAACACAAAGTGAATCATTTCAAATATAATTTATTTAAGAATTATTTTACCCTTTTCCAATTAAACAGATACGTATTTTTATTGTATAAATTGCATAAATACGTTATAATAGTTTAGTACGGACGTGTTATTTTTAGTGCGGCTGAATAAAGCGTAACAGGTGGAAAAAAAATTTAATAAAAAAAACCTGAATAAACCGTAATAGGTAGAAAATAAAAAAGACATAAAAAGTGAAATTCTAAGAATTTTTTTTCAAACATTTATTTTTAAACATAAAAAAAGAAAAAATATTGAATAAGTATTCCAATCCGATGTAATTCAGAAAAAGAGCTAAGCTCCGCCAGTAAAAACATATGGACTTCTGAGGAAGAGTCTATAAAAAAATCTATGGAAAGTCTTCTTTCGGCACGAGACAAAAACCGTCGCCGATCCTGTTCACCAAACATCGTAATAACACAGAGTTAAACATTTCATAGCACAACATACAATGTCTTCTTTGTTACCAAATGTTTAAAGAAAATAGGGAATATGTTATTAAAAGACATTACGATTCTTTTCATATGGATAGCAACTACGAGGTTTTTGAGACAATGTTTTCTCTAGAAACATTTCATGGAAATGTAACGGGCAAGCTTTTATATGAAGTAGTCAGTGAAAAGCTTTTTGATATTATAGATAGAAAGAAAATTGTTGGAGTCTGTACAGATGGGGCAAATGTAATGACCGGAAAACACGAAGGCTTCCACTAACCTACAAAGTTATCTATATTTATGCTTTTATGGCAGTTTCTTATTAACAAAATATTTTTTAAGTGTACCGAGCTTAACTTATTTCGCTGCTTTGTACAAATAAATTTCAAGTCTGAAAAAATTTGCTCACAGAGGTAAGTAGAGGGAAATAATGACAAATATTTTAAGGCATTTTTTGTAATTTTGGGGCATGATATTTTATCCAAGTTTTTCCAAAAATCGAATATATTATTTACCTTCGGAGCATTTATTTCACTTCGTAGTATTATCAGTTCAGATTGTATATCAAACTCATACTTGGTAATATCGCAGTTAAAAGGGTTTTCAAAAAGATCAATAAATTGCTGTATATTTTCAAAATCTACAAATCTGTCCTGAAAGTTATAAAATTTTTTTTCAAGTACTGCTGTATATTCAAATGTTGTGCCATCGTCCTGTTTGACATATATTAGAGAAGTTTTTGGAACACTTGAAAAGTCACCAGCTTCAACTTCAGAGATGAGTAAAAATATTTTTGTTTTAAAATTAAATAGAATTTTAGAGAGATCACACAAGTTATTTTCTTTTCCTTGCAGTTCTAAATTAAAGTCATTCAAAAAAGTGGTTATATCGGCCAAAAATGCTAAATCTAAAATAAATTTTTTATCTTTTAAAGCCTGTATTGCCCAGTCTGCTACATTTTCAGTTTCTAAGAACTGCAGCACTTCTTCCCTCAAGTTAAATAACCTATTTAGACAATCACCACGGCTAAGCCAGCGGACTTCAGTATACATTTTAAGGTCATTATATGCGCTGTTTTTGCTTTTTAAAAAATTAACAAACTTTCTGTGAGTAAGTGCATGATGCCCTCCTCTTATTTTATTAATTATAGACTCTGCAGTCTTCATACTGGCACGATTAGATAAAAATTTGGATGCAACAGCCTGGTGAATAATGCAGTGAAAGCTTAAAACTGAAATTTGGTTTTTTTTAGATAACCTATGAAGCCTTCGTGTTTTCCGGTCATTACATTTGCCACATCTGTACAGACTCCAACAATTTTCTTTCTATCTATAATATCAAAAATCTTTTCACTGACTACTTCATATAAAAGCTTGCCCGTTACATTTCCATGAAATGTTTCTAGAGAAAACATTGTCTCAAAAACCTCGTAGTTGCTATCCACGCAGCGAATACATAATACCAATTGGCAAAGATCATTAATGTCCGTGCTTTCATCTAAACAAAAAGAAACATACTCACAATTTATTAATTTTTCCCTAATAGCAGATTCCACCAAATTTCCTATATGACCAATACGTCGTACTACACTTGGGGCCGACAACGGAAGAGATTTTATAAACTTAGTGTTAAAGTTAAGCTTTTCAAAAACTTTTTGTAATAAGTTTTTAAAAAATATCCCATCAGTGAAAGGCCTACCATGCCTAACAATATCTAAGCTTATTAAGCTTGATACCTCCAATTTTTTATTTTCTGTCCTTGCTTTGTTTTCATCAACTTCAGGTAGCCATTCTTTAATTTTTTCTACATAAATGTTTTTTACCATATCTAAATGATCCTTTCTTTTCTCACCTTCGAAACTTTTCATGTCACTTTGAAAAGAATCGTAATGTCTTTTAATAACATATTCCCTATTTTCTTTAAACATTTGGTAACAAAGAAGACATTGCATGTTACCAAATGCATTATTTATCATGAAATATTTTTCAAATATCATTCTGACTTCAAAATGTTCGCTGAATAAAAATTACTAAAACAACAACAAAAAACCTGAAAAAAATGCGTAAGCATCCGCACATGTGTAGTCATCAATATCTAAATGACGACTGAATACGAGAGCGTAATAGCCTTTTTACACTGACCTACATCTTACATCTTTCATCAATTTGCAAAGATGTTAACATCTTCCCATAAGAATTATGCAGGGAAAAAAGTTTACATCTTTCTACATCTGCAGAAGATGATCCTTTCTCATTTTGTTCCACCTTACATCTTTCGTTATTTTAAGTGTCATCACTAAAAAAATGGCAAAAAATCGATTTTCTTTGGGTCATCACTAGCAAAATGACATTGCAGAAAATAAACAAAACAAATTTATTCAACAGAAGAAAATGAGCGGCACATGTAAGTATTTCATAATTTTAATTTAATTAATTAATTTTAATTTAATTAAATATTTTTTATTTTTAACAAAAGTTATGCGTCTTTTCTTTTATTTTTTGACAGCTGAATAAATGAAAGATGTTGCCAATGTAAATTCATGTTTCACATTTTCAACATCTTCCATGCGTTTCACAAAGATGTAGGTCAGTGTAAAAAGGCTATAAGACATAGATGCCCAGTAGTGGCTGATATCAGCAAATTAAGCACACACGTATAATTACGCTCTTTTGTTTGATCGTCAATCAACCAATAGGAAATCAGCATGTTGAGTGTGTGACGACAAAAGTCAGGGCCTTCGTTTTTGGCTCACACGGCATCGAGATGCCCCCTTAGTTGCTGCACCAAACGATGAATAATAATTTGATTTACATTATTTGTATATTATTCCTTTATATTAAAATGAAAATTACCTTATCAAATTGAAATGGATCAATATTAATTTTACTTGCATTGTTTTTATATTATTCCTTTATATTAAGATGAATCCATATTACTTTTATTCGCATTATTTTTACATTGTTCATTAGAATGAAAATTAGTTTATAATACTGGAATGAATACAGGTTACTTTTATTTGCAGTATTCTTATATTTGTATTATAAGTAGAATTAGCTTATGACACCGGGATGAATACATTTTTACGTTAATGTTTTATTATTATAAGAATGAATTCCAGTTACTAAGCACATATTTTCGCTAAATTCTTTATACATACCTTATTTATATCATAAGCATGAACTGTCGTTGTTATTTAGTAAATAAGTAACGGTAGCCACATACTACATGTCCCATACAATTGGCTTGCTGATCATTGTTAATGATCATCAGCTACGAGTGGTTGATGTGCTGATACAAGGCACACACATGTATATGGTGGTTGTGTTGTCGTACAGCAAACACATTAATGATCATCAGCTACGAGTGGTTGATGTGCTGATACAATGTACGCACATGTATATGGTGGTTGTTTTGTAGTAAAGCAAACACATTATAAAAAAAACCCGAAGTAAAATACATAGCAGCGGAAATTTGGTATAAAAGGCGAGACACAACGCATAGAGTTCTCTTTTTGTGTCTGGCTGCTAAGTGAGGAAGGTAATATTACTAAGCGTGAATTCCATAGTAATATTATCATAGTAGTACGACTATTGAGTTGGCGCAATCCACTTAATAGAAATACTAGAGAGGACGTTTAGGGAACCAAGCCAACAGATTGCCTTTTCCAGTGGACGGCGTATGTCATCCAGTGGGAAAAGAAATCCAGAAGCTAGGGGTCACTAGGGTAGCTGGAGTAGTTCGGAGTACTAGGGATACCGCACGCTCCGGAGGAAAAGAAGTGTCCGGCTTTGCATCCCCGCGTGGAACGGCGTATGTCATTCCAACCGGAGATCAAACCAGATACCAGGCGTTCCTATTCTAATTGGCCGTCCACTAGAATAGGAGCACCGCACTCTTACGGAGGCTAGGGCATAGGTACCATTTCTCGTGGGTCGGAGAATTTCAATCCTCGAGAAGTGTGACCTGAAGCCTAGGTGTCGCTAGTGCTGTGGAATATTTGAGTCTGTACACTAACCCCGACCCACCGAAACGGACTGCCACTCAGCTCCAACGCAAACGCACTATAACTTCGGTCGACCTTATTCCTGGCTGTATCAGGGCCACCGAATATCCGCCTCTAGTCAGCTAGTACTAGATCTAAGAAGATAAATAAACAAACTTTACCACATCTACACTCAACCGAGTTTTATTTTGGGACACTGGACTCCGCTGAACTACCCCAGCATTAGAGCGGAAATCCGTGTCGTTACATTGGCGCCCGAGCAGGGACTTAATTGTCCACAAACTATTACAGACAAGTGTTGTCTGACCCATACTCAACGTAATCGATTAGGCAAATAAAGCAGCCGCTCACTACATCTTTTGCCACTCCAGCTGTTGATACATTGAATGGTATGGCTCACCGCGAAGGAGTAAAAACCACGTGGATCTACACCTTAAAAAAGGATGAACTGGTGAGTTATTTGTCCCAGTGCACACAAGATTCCACTGGCACGGTAGAAGAGATGCGTAAAAGGTTCGCCAAATTTGCAACCACAGAACAGGATGAGCACATCATCGCGCGACTGTTAGAGTGGCAAAAGCACCACGAATGGAACACCAGCAGCTCGCCCGGGTCAGTCTTACAAGTACCCGTGAGGAGTAGCGAGGCAGCCAAAGATGTAAATCACCAGGAGGAGAAGCCCTCACCCAGTGGCTGCAGGTGTCAGGCGCAATCGGACAATGATGACCGAATCGCAACCATAGAGCGGGTACGTAAATGGGGCTTGAAATATGATGGTGGCAAGGACGTACTCAAGTTTGTAGATGGCCTGGAGGAATTGGCAGGGGCATATGGGGTGAAGCTAGATAACATAGCCCCATTGATGTTCGAGCTGTTACGCGACAAGGCGTTGGTGTGGGTGAGAAATAATCGTAAGCAATGGAATCACTGGACCGAGTTTAAACAGGATCTGCTGAATTTCTTCCTACCCCCACGATATTTCGAAAAACTCGAAGACGAGATACGTAAGCGCACCCAACGACCACGTGAGAGCTTCAAGGACTACGTGTTAGCCCTACAAGACTTGATGCACCACGCGCAGCTGAACCCAGATGATAAGATGGAAAGAATATTCCGCAACGCTCTACCAGACTACCAATGGTACATCCGACGAAAGGACTTTAGCTGCCTGGACGACTTGCTATCGTTGGCAGCTGACCTAGAAAGCATCCCTAATGCACCAACGCAAGGCCGAAACGAACACCACCGTGCCCTCGATAGCCACACACGCACCGAAAAAAGGGGTAGTAACTCCACAGAGGGGCAAGCAACAAATCTTTCCTGGGAAGCTGACAAGCTGAAGGCCAGAATACTACTAGGCAATCAGCCCCACTCCGCTATTGTAGATACGGAGGCTACTCGCAGCTTCGTGGTGCCCGCCGTCTTGAAGGGGCTAAGCCAACGGCCAGAATATGTGGCCACCAATATGGAAGTAACTTTAACTGACGGCACCAGGAAGCGTCTCTCGACAGGCGCCGTTATCCATCTAGTCCAAGCATCCGCCGACAGGTGCCCATGGTACGACGGAAAGATGGAGGCTGTCCAGAAAAAGCCAGAACACAATGCGGACTACGCAATTGTGAACAACAAATTGTACCGACACTTCGCCCGGGAAACCAACGAAGAAGATTCCACCCCCTGGAAACTATGCGTCCCCACCGGACAGCGAAAGCGGGTATTAATGGAAACCCACGACCAGGTTGCGGGTGGTCACCTTGGTATGCGAAAAACGCTCAACAAGACAGCAAGTCGTTATTTCTGGCCAGGAATGGCCCGGGATGTCAACAGGTACGTACGGCAATGTGATAGCTGTCAGCGTTATAAGATTTCTCAACAACCACCAGCTGGGAAGATGTTGACTCGTCTACCAGAGGAGCCCTGGTCCTTGCTGTGCGCGGATTTTGTTGGACCTCTTCCTCGAACGGCCCGGGGAAATACCATGTTGTTGGTATTGTTCGACAATTTCTCCAAATGGGTCGAACTGATCCCATTGCGAAAGGCCACGGCGGACGGAGTCGTCAAGGCGATCCGAGAACGGATCGTAGCCCGTTACGGAGTGCCGAAGGCATTGGTTACGGATAATGGGACGCAGTTCACGTCCCGAATCCTGAAGAGATACCTTACGGAAATGGGGGTGAAACAGCAATTTACAGCCCCTTATACGCCGCAAGAAAACCCCACCGAACGGGTAAATCGGACACTTAAAACCATGATAGCCCAAGTCGCAGGCCAACAGCATAATAAATGGGATGAGGCACTTCCGGAAATAATGCTGGCCCTCAACACCAGCGAGTCGGAATCCACCGGTTATTCGGCTGCATTTCTGACTCAGGGAAGAAATCCGCGATTACCCAATGCGTTGTATGATGAAGTGACAATAGGGTCGGGGACCCGCGGTGCATCGCCCGACGAGCGAGCAAAAGAGTTGAAAGAGATATTCCAGATCGTAAGGCGCAACATGCTAAGGTCCTCACAGAAACAACAACACCACTACAATTTACGGCGCCGCGATTGGACGCCCGTCATAGGCGACCATGTACTAGTGAGGAAGCATCTCCTGTCTAAGGCAGTGGACAATTTCGCTGCAAAACTTGCACCGAAATTTGGGGGACCCTATATAGTTACAGGCTTCGTTTCGCCCGTTATAGTAGAGCTGCGGACAGAGGACAGTAGGGAAAGACGCACAGCACATCTAAGCGAATTAAAACCCTACCACGGTGCTAATAACATTCTCTCTGTGATCCTCCCTGGAACCACTAACGCGATATCCAAACCACGGGGCAAGATGAGTACCAATGACAACAAATTGGAACAGTCTCGTCAAAGATTTCGGCACAGCATGGAGCAAGAACAAGCAAAGATCCGGCGAACTATTTTTCTGGATGATGACACTAAGGCCGGCCCGTCCAACAACAGTTACGGGGCTAAGAAACGTCGGCGGGCCCAAACCAACCATAGAAAGCCCCGTGTTTCCCCAACGCCGAAACAGAACCAACACACACTCCTACCGCAACGAATGATATCCCCCACGCCATCGCCACCACCACTGACTTCGCCAGCCCCATCGCCACCGCCTCTCCTGACATACGCACACTTGCCTCCGGAGCTACAAAAGGAGATCCAAGAGCGAAAGAAAGCGCATGCGGGGACACGAATCCGCTTTGTGAAGGAGGTGTACGGGCAGCGGTACCGGATCACCATTCGCCGACAAGGAGACATCAATCTCCATGTAATAACCACATAAACATAGGTGGGGAGGGGAGTAGTGTGACGACAAAAGTCAGGGCCTTCGTTTTTGGCTCACACGGCATCAAGATGCCCCCTTAGTTGCTGCACCAAACGATGAATAATAATTTGATTTACATTATTTTTATATTATTCCTTTATATTAAAATGAAAATTGCCTTATCAAATTGAAATGGATCAATATTAATTTTACTTGCATTGTTTTTATATTATTCCTTTATATTAAGATGAATCCATATTACTTTTATTCGCATTATTTTTACATTGTTCATTAGAATGAAAATTAGTTTATAATACTGGAATGAATACAGGTTACTTTTATTTGCAGTATTCTTATATTTGTATTATAAGTAGAATTAGCTTATGACACCGGGATGAATACATTTTTACGTTAATGTTTTATTATTATAAGAATGAATTCCAGTTACTAAGCACATATTTTCGCTAAATTCTTTATACATACCTTATTTATATCATAAGCATGAACTGTCGTTGTTATTTAGTAAATAAGTAACGGTAGCCACATACTACATGTCCCATACAATTGGCTTGCTGATCATTGTTAATGATCATCAGCTACGAGTGGTTGATGTGCTGATACAAGGCACACACATGTATATGGTGGTTGTGTTGTCGTACAGCAAACACATTAATGATCATCAGCTACGAGTGGTTGATGTGCTGATACAATGTACGCACATGTATATGGTGGTTGTTTTGTAGTAAAGCAAACACATTATAAAAAAAACCCGAAGTAAAATACATAGCAGCGGAAATTTGGTATAAAAGGCGAGACACAACGCATAGAGTTCTCTTTTTGTGTCTGGCTGCTAAGTGAGGAAGGTAATATTACTAAGCGTGAATTCCATAGTAATATTATCATAGTAGTACGACTATTGAGTTGGCGCAATCCACTTAATAGAAATACTAGAGAGGACGTTTAGGGAACCAAGCCAACAGATTGCCTTTTCCAGTGGACGGCGTATGTCATCCAGTGGGAAAAGAAATCCAGAAGCTAGGGGTCACTAGGGTAGCTGGAGTAGTTCGGAGTACTAGGGATACCGCACGCTCCGGAGGAAAAGAAGTGTCCGGCTTTGCATCCCCGCGTGGAACGGCGTATGTCATTCCAACCGGAGATCAAACCAGATACCAGGCGTTCCTATTCTAATTGGCCGTCCACTAGAATAGGAGCACCGCACTCTTACGGAGGCTAGGGCATAGGTACCATTTCTCGTGGGTCGGAGAATTTCAATCCTCGAGAAGTGTGACCTGAAGCCTAGGTGTCGCTAGTGCTGTGGAATATTTGAGTCTGTACACTAACCCCGACCCACCGAAACGGACTGCCACTCAGCTCCAACGCAAACGCACTATAACTTCGGTCGACCTTATTCCTGGCTGTATCAGGGCCACCGAATATCCGCCTCTAGTCAGCTAGTACTAGATCTAAGAAGATAAATAAACAAACTTTACCACATCTACACTCAACCGAGTTTTATTTTGGGACACTGGACTCCGCTGAACTACCCCAGCATTAGAGCGGAAATCCGTGTCGTTACAAGTGGGAGAGACAAACTACACTTGCAGAACTTCTGTGTCTTATTTTAAATTTTAATCGTCAGAGAGACTGCTGTCAGTGAACACATAAATTGAAATTATTGCGATATATTAATGATGTCAGCCGAAAAGTATTTTATGATACAAAATGCTTTTGATGACATGCAATGTCTTATTTGTCATAAAACATTTAAAAAAAGTTTGAACTTTTGGAAATATTAGAAACGCTTTTTAATAACTTTAATGACAGGTTTAAGGATTTTTAAAATATTCAGCATTTACTGGATATTTTTCAAAACCCTTTTAAATGCGATATATTAAAGTACGAATTTCAAATCCAAACAGAACTTATTATACTTCGGAGTGAATTATATTTCCCGGATAATTTTATCAATATAGAATTCTAGAAAAATCTGAATGGTACAATATATCCCGAAATAAAGAAGATTTCATTGAAGTGTTTATCTTTATTTCCCTCAACGTATCTTTGCGAACAAATATTTTCAGATTTGAATTATATTTGCTCAAAAAAACGCAATAAGCTGAATTCTTCTAGTTTGAGAAATATACTTTTATTGCGTAACTGCAATAAGAGTATCAACATAGAAGATTTCATTACTTTTTAATTGCAAATTGAACAACGATTAATTGAGGGAAAATTTATAAACACTTCGAAGAATCTTTTTATTTCGAAATATAACATACTATCCAGAAGTCCGCATATATAAATTATATCTGTATGTATTATATATATATATATATATATATATATATATATATATATATATATATATATATATATATATGTATATATATCAATACATTCATCAAGAGTATTACTAAAATAAATACATTCATCAAGAGTATTACTAAAATATCTACATTCATTAATTTTACATTTCCCTTTTGTTAAACAAAGAAACAGAAAAAAATGACAACACCCGGCACACATGTGTTTTCGTCGCAACCTCGTTGACGACTAAATAAAATGAATAGCAAATTGTTTTCTTCCAGTGTTATTTCGTCACTCTCACCAATACTACTACCTTGGGCATCTATGCTATAAGAGTATACGTGTGATCGTTTTAGCACAATTGTGCTATGAAATGTTTAACTCTGGTGTAAAAGCAGACATACATATATTTTTGTTGCCTAAGCAGAATTTTTTTTTTCTTGCTTTCCTATACCGCGTTATAGCGAAAGAGAAGCTTGATCATCTATGCATTAAACAATTGTTTGGAGAGAACTCATACATATTCTTAAGGCTCATTTAGCCGAACGTTGAAATCGTACATGTGAGCTATATGTAAATGTTAGGTAAATGTAAATGTGTCTACAATTATAGAATGGTTAAAATCGTGTCATATGTTTTTGACAAAAACAAACAACATATAACCATTTTTAAAAACCAGATCATCAAAAATTCCCAAAATATTGTGTCATGTAAGCTATATCGATTAAGTGTATTTAATAAAGAAAATAATATAATATAATGGATGTGGAAGATATGTTTATCACAAAAAATCTGATGCGCACACTTTCAAAAATATATACAATAACACTCTATACAACTGTTTAAGACATTGATGGCACTTTAATATTTTTATGTTATTGGCGTTCGTGTTGAAAAAGTACGCAAATTAATTAAATGGTACAAAGAGGCATCAGAAACACCAATATACACAACTAATAGTATAATGAGTCATTCCTTGGCATAAGTTTAATAAAATGTGCACATTTTGTTCCATATTACAATATATATTATATGTTTTGCAATATTGCAAAATGTTTATATATACGTACAAACGAGTATTTAATGCATCTGAAACGACCAACCACATACAGACATTGAGAATAAAACATTTATTTAGAAAGTTAAACATATAAAATGCGTATATCATGTCCTTATACATATTTATCAACTAAACATATCAAAAGAGAAATAAGTACCAAAAGATGTCTTTTGTGCCCCAATTTAATTCAACACACATACATCCCATCACTGTCTACAACTGTCACGTAACCTTAGAATAAAATTCTATTTTCTGCAGCTTCCAACGTTACGGCAACATTTTATTAAAGTCAAGTAGCGTTTTCACAACTTGCCATATTACAGTTTGGATCAGCTGACATTTACCTAACATTTACGATTTCAACGTTCGGCTAAATGAGCCTTTATGCTCTTTCATTTAGTCGTTGATGATAAGTCAACAAGTGCACATGTTTAGCGGATGCTTTATTACTTTTTTCAGGTTCACACTAAAAAAATGTTGCGTGGTCATTCAATGCCATGTTAATGCTTGTCACAAAAGTATTAAATTAGAATCGTTTATATAAGATTCATAATTGCAATCTCTTCTTTTTTCGTGAACATTTTAAAATTGTTTTGATTTATTATAATGAATTATATTATTAAGTTTTTTTTTGTTTTTGTTAAATAAAATTTATGCGACATATAACATAAATATCATATTAACATCTTTTATTTTTATAGAGTTTATAAATAATTGGGTATTTAAAATTTGAAAAATTAATTTGAGTTATTTTATTTAAAAATATGGTTTAGTTGATAAATATGTATAAAGACATGATATACGCATTTTATATGTTTAACTTTCTAAATAAATTTTTTATTCTCAATGAAACATCACATGTCTGTATGTGGTTGTTCGTTGTAATAAACACTCGTTTGTACGTAAATATGTATATACATTTGTGTAATATAACAAAACATTTAATATATATTGTAATGTGAAAAAAATGTGTCCAGCTTATTAAATACATATATGGCAACGGATGACTCATTATCCTATCAGTTGTGTATGTTGGTGTTTCTGATGCCTCTTTATACAATTTAATTAATTTGCGTACTTTTTCAACACGAACGCCAATAACATAAACATATTAAAGTGCCATCAATGTTTCAAACAGTTGTATTGAGTTTTATTGTATTTATTTTGAAACTACGATGCATAGTATTTTTTGTGATAAAAATATCTTCCACAGCCATTTTATTGTATTATTTTCTTTATTAAATACACTCAATCAATATAGTTTACAAGAAACACAATATTTTGTGATATTTTTATGATTTTGTTTTTTATATATAATTATATGTTGTTTGTTTTTGTCAAAAACATATGACACAATTTTAAGCATTCTATAAGTGTAGCAACATTTACATTTATGTAACTAACATTTACATTTGCTACCAAGGCAGCTTTACTATGTACCCCCATAACTACAACAATTAACAACACCAAAAACCACACGTATTTTGTTGCTAGAAATTAAGCGCCTCGTTGTCAAAAAGAAATGTAATTTTCTTGAAAACAAAACAAAAAGCAAAAACCGAAAGGCAGCTAAAACAAATAATATAAACAAATTTACATGTTTTGAATTATATTTTTTAAATTTTTATAATAAATAAATACATTTTTGATCTATATATGTACATATAGAATTAGAGAATTTTAATTAAATGGTGGTAAATACATAATTTTTAAGTGGGCTGTATAAGCTGCCTTGGGCCATACGTGATTTCCTTGTTTAAGATATATCGAGTTAAAAGGAATTAAAATGCGTTCTCCAAAGAAGGTACTTATATCAAAACCAATAAATGTTTCGAAAAAATAAAGTGTTATAATTTTCCAGTATGAATCTGGGAACCCACTCAATATATTACGCGTAGGGCTGGTCTGTGTAAACTTCAATTATATCTGAATGACTCAAGTCGTTTGTGCACTGGAGAAGGTGTGTATCTAAGAGAATCTAAACATCGCTGGACGAGACCGAGTTATAAAAGACATTTCATATTTGTGTAACGTTACTTATAATGTTTTATTGCGTAGTTTAATAACAATAAAGAATATTTATAACTAAAGTAAAAAATCGTTATTCTATTGCGTGCATTCCCCAGTGTTATCATCTGCAGGTTCCGGCGATAGTGCTGTTGGCGATGTAACACTACTATTATTGCGTGAAGATTCCGACACTTCTGGAAGATTTTCCACTGGGCCATCAAAACTAACTTTATTGTCCAATGTTTTCGCTGGTTTTCGTAGCTGCAGCTTGTGGCAAGTTACTGTTGTTATCTGTTGATGATATATTTGTTTTGCGTTGGCCAGCGGAAAAGTTTATCATCGCATCGAATGCTAAAATACTGGCACTAGATAATATTATTCGGTGGAAGGGCATGTCATCGGAGCTGTAACCATTAGTGGTTTGTAATTGCTCTAATTTAACAACGGACTTAATTATGTTGTTCTGGAGGATATAAAGAAAAGAATTGTTTAATTATCAAGTCAAGATATTTAGCAAATTTTTTAAAACTAACTTGTATGGGTCGCAAAAATATAAATTCGGCGTCCATGTTGCTTAAATACAATTACATCGATCTTTGTAACGACGGCAGTTAGTTTTTTTTATCAATCGTTGGGCCTCTTGTAGGTATAACCCTGTTTATATGCTGTGTACTCGCCCATGAGCTTTGCCTCAGTGTATAGTTTATTTTATTACTTTGTTGTTGCTGATGTTCCTTGGCGGCCGCACGCGCTGAAGAACATAAAACGGCCTGTGCTTTTTCCAGGAATGTTACAAGAGGTGCTGCTAAATTGTTAAGAGCATCTTAAATGAAATTTTCACAAACAAATTTCAATTGGCGATCAACTTCTTTGCGAGAATGCAATAAATGTTCTTTAATTTGAGGACTTCCATTTAATAAAAACTCCAAAAGAGCGTTGTGGCTTCCCATTGAGAACAATTGCTTGCGCTTCAGTAGCGGCTTCAAAAGCGGCAGTTTTTACTTTACTAAAGTCCAAAGATGTTTTTTATTGTGAAATCCACTCTGAAACACAAAAACAAACTTTTGACTGAGATATTTTTGATGCTGCTGCCGAAACACTTTGAATATATCACTATTTTTGAAAACTTTGTAATATTTTGCTGCAATTTTTCACTAAAAAATAAAACAATTTGTGTACCTTGTAAACAAACTTTTGACAATGAGTTGCTTTGTAAATAATAGACAGCTGCGCTAGTGAGGGTACCTGTTTAATCTGCCTTGTTTGCTACCATTTACAATTTCAACGTTTGGCTAAATGGGCCTTAATACTCCACAAATACATACTGTTTTTATTTCGCACAGAAGGTAACTTCTAGCAAAAAGTATACACATACAACCCTTAACATTCATTAGTCTTATTACCATGAGGTAAATATTGTAAAAATTTGGGGTTCAGCTCTAAACCTAATATAGTCCACTAGCAAAACAATATTATCTCTAAACACAAACTTTTCTTCAGTGTAAATATTATGTATTTGTGAGTATAAAATAAAGAAAAGAATCCTTTACCATATCTTTAAGAGAGAATTAAAAACATAATTTTTCGAATGACACATTTCCGATGATGTTTTGGTGCTGTTGGCTGAAGTAGTAGAACACGAGACTATGAAGCGAAGGGTCGTGAGTTCGAGCCCGCGCTGAGTCATGAAATATTGTGTTGACTTCTTCTGATCATCCTTAGTGCATGGTTGTGTTAGTTGTTGCCAGCCTGTTTCAATGATGAAGGCATAGTCACTGAACATAATTGGCAGCGACTGACACTATCATGTACTAAAAGCAGAGTAACAGCACCCACCTTCGTCGGCCCAGTAGCAAAAATTAGCCGGCGAAGTAATAGGTTGAAATAGCTACAAAAAAACTGTCTATCTTCTCATCTTTCCTAATCTGTCCCCTCAATACTATCGACTCGTTTTCAGTTCCGGCGCAATGCATTGCATATATAGGGGTCATCCCCTGAGTGCTGGTCCAAGATAAAAAAAAAAAGTAAATTTGTTTGAGCACATTTTTTCAAGCGTGTGTTTGTAAATAATATTGATACTTGTATTAGTACATTCTCTTATATAATTCACTAAAATGCGAAAATTACCAACAGTGGAATTTATAATCAATTAAAAATGAGAACGCTGTCTTGCTTTTCAGATAATTTCGATTTCAAAGCGAACGTTTACAATAACTTTTAGGATGATATTATAACATTTGCTACAACAGCGGAAACATTAATTATGACAGAAACTGGAGCAAATTTACAGCAGACCGAACAAACTGTCGCAATAACAGCATCAGTCGGCAAATGATGAGAAGTAACATTAGGAGAGATTTACTCTTACGAGCCACAATTGGTGAATCAGAGAAAAAATAACCAGCTTAAACCTAACAAATTAAATAAACGGCTAATTTTGGCCACCCTGCATGTTCCTGCGTGTGATGTGTGCTAGTGACAGCTTTACAAACAAGAAAAAACCAATTAGGAGATCTTTATTCAGCTGTGCCGAATCTTAAATACCCTTCGCAGATGTATTTCTCCTTTCTTTCTAAAACAGAAAATAGATTTTATTCACCAAAAAATCCAAAGTAAGGAGCTTATCTTGTTATTGGTATGTACCAAAATATTTCGATTTTCCAACCCTGGTACCGAATTTTTAATTTAAAAATTTTTAATACCAATTTAATTCTTCCTGAAGTATACAATAGGTTTAATTCAACAAAATTTGGAATTTATGTAGGTACTTTTATGTACCAAAAATTTCGATTTTCCAACCCTGAATACTGTCCAAATTCGGACACTTAAAATTATATTATTGTATAACACTGAATTTATATATAACATAATTTTTTATATTAAGCCTTATGTCATAATATAAGTCATAATCTAATAAACCTCCTAAATTATAATCGACCGCTGTGAAAGATTATAATTTAATTCCTTTTTGAACAGTAGCTTCTCGGCAGTCTACACAAGAGGAATCTAAATACTTTTGCCAATCCAATCGAGCATTTGTATTCAAATACTAATCTAATTTTTCCTGAAATAGAAAATAGGTTTAACTCACTAAAAAAAACTAAATTTGGAATTTATGTGAGTACTTTTATGTACCAGAAATATTGTAATATATACAAAAAAAATTTTTAAACTTTTTCTTCACTTGCATGTACCATAAATTATTTCATTTGTCCAACCCTGGAATCGAAATTTTGATTTTCTACGATTATAATACCAATTTTGTTCTTCCTGAATAATAAAATAGTTTTAATTAGCAAAAACAACAACGTCAATGCCTCTTTTGTTACTTTTATGCATAAAAAATATTTCAATTTCCCAACCCTGGAAACGATATTTTAATTTATTTTTACTAACGCAACTCTTAATAATGTGGCATGAAATAGTTTTATTTAAGAAAATCTTAATATTTGTAACCATTTTGGAAACTTTCATGTACTACAAAATATTGCAGTTATCCAACCCTGGAATCGAAATTTTGATTTGTTTTAATATTTGATACCAATTTTGTTTTTCCTGAATTAAAAAATAGTTTTAATTAGTAAGAAGACCGACTTTAGTTGGGTTTTTAGTTACTTTTATGTATAAGAAAATTTTCAATATCCCATCCCTGGGAGCAAAATGTTCATTTTTGGTTTTCTTTTTTTACTAACGCTAGTTTTAATTAGTTATAAAGTCGTTTTATTTACGAAAAACTTAAAATTTGTAACCAATTTGGTCACTTTCATGTATTACAATATATTGCATGTACCAAAAAAAACTTTCAATTGCCCAACCCTGGAATTGAAATTTTATTTAATTTTTGTGCTTTTTATCAATGCAACTCTTCATGAGGTATAAAATAGTTTAATTGAAAAAAAAGTTTAAATGTTTAACCATTTTGGTTACTTTTATGTATAAATATATCAATTTCCCAACCCTGGAAGCGAAATTTAAATTTTTAAATTTTTTTTATCGATGCAAATCTTCATGACGTATAAAGTGGTTTTATTTAAGAAAAACTTAAAATTTGAAACCATTTTACTTATTACATGTACTACAAAATACTGAATGGGCAAAAAAAAACTTTTGATGTGTAAACATCTACACGCCGGGGGGTAAAAATATTTTTCACAATACAATCACAAATTTAGAGTTAGATCAAATCGGTGTGAGCTATGTATGAGTGCATTAGTGTAATCATACGGACAACAAGAAGTACAGAGAAACGTAACAGCTGCATAGAAATACACTCAAAACCATCTAGTGTGCAATAGACTTGTTTTGACAATAACCTCTGATCAAACCCATTTAGATTACATAGGTTTGATTAAAGGTTGGACACAAGTCTAGTAGTAGTCGTACATTATGTTATCGTAGGCAAATAAAAACAAATAAACAAAATGAATACAAAAACATGTAATTTTAATAACTTTTAAAAATATTTTTTGCACTTTTAATAAGAATTTTACTACAACAAAGCAAAATAAGGAAAACAAACAACTAAACTTGTCAAACTAAAAGTTTTCTTCGTCTTTGAGATTGTTATTCATACGGACAACAAGAAGTACAGAGAGACTTAACAGCTGCATATAAGGACCATCTAGTGTGCAAGTACTACTAAAATTTCAGTAACCATAATTTTTTAACCAGTAAAATTTTACTGATTACTAAAATTTTTTTCTGCAATTTTTATAAAGTGCCTAATAGATTTATTATATGATAAGGTGCATTAAATTTTCAGTAATCAGTAATGCCCGTATTCATAATGAAATTCTACCAAGTGGCTAAATTTTTTTCATAAAAAATTTCAAAACTTATATAAAAAAAACTTTGCCACTTGCTATTTTATTATGAATAAGGCCCTACGAATTTATTGGTAATGCATATTAAATTTTATTATCAGAAAAATTTATTGAATTTTTTCAGTAATCAGTAAATTTACTGCTTACTGCAATTTTTAATGCAGTACATATGTATATAGTGCAGTGTGTCCATTCACTAACCTAATAAGTTAAATAAAACAAAAAAAAAAAACAGCAAATTACTATATATTTACAATATTGAAAGTTTTGATACTTTTAATTAATTAATTTAAAAATATATACTAATAGCATAAGTACTTCCAACTTAAAAAAGCTTCATTACATGCTTCCCAAAGCATGAAATAGGTTTAATTTACAAACAACCAAAAAATAATTGGTTTTTGGTATTAATTTTGCGTCGAGAAATAGGTGTAAGTTTCCCAGCTCTGGAACCGTACTTCGGATTTTTCTGAATTTCAATACCACTCTATTTAAGTTCATTTCCAATCCATCGGTCTCTAGCTCTTCTGGGGGCTTGGGAAAACCGATTTCACGTACAGACGTACATTGCTCAATCCACATAGCTGTTCATTAGGATTCAGAATATATACAATTTATGGGGCCCGATATTGATATCAAAGAAATTATACACGGAATGACAAACCTAGATATACCCTTTCATTTTTTTGTGAAGGGTATAAAAACAAGTAAAAACGTTATATTCGGTCGGGTCGAATCTTACATACCCTCCTTAGTAAGTAAATTTAATATGTTTAACTTGGTGGAATAGAGTTCCTTTACATAATATCGTACGTTAACGCCCACTGAAGGGGCGAGGTTCAAAAATAGATTCATGTTTTTCACAGACGAACATATGCGCATTGCTAGAACGTCTTAGACTTCATCACAGATCAGTAACATGTATATTTAATGGGGTCCAATCCATTTTGGAGGGCATTAAAACTGTATTTTGTCGCGGTCTCTCTGGCAAGTGCGTGGGGGAGACATTTCACCTTTGCCATAAAACTCTAAGTATAAATGTTTGGGATAATTTATTCTAAAATTTATTTATCTATTTTTTTGATAGCGTCATTTAGGTGGCAAAGGGAAAGGAGGGGTAGGGCAGAGGAGTACCAGGTAACGTCTCATCTTCGTCATTAAAGCTTAAAAATATTATTTTTAAGGAATGTGTTATTTTTAAGTAATTTCTTAAAGTTTTACACTATTTTTGCATATAATAACGCCCACTGAGGGGTTATGGTTCCAAGTTTATATATCATTTCCTTAACAATATTACAAAAAAAAACTTTAAAAATTATGTTGTTTTTTAGAGGTTGGTTTAGTTCTTCTGAGTGGAACTTTATTCCAAATTATTATACCGAATTTCCAGAGTCTGGCTCTTTTCGTTTGGACTGAATCGTGATTTCCACAGACAGACGGACGGACATGCTCAGATCGTCATAGATTTCATCACTGTTTAAGAATATAAATATATACTTTTTTGGGTCTCAGATGGATAATTCGCTGTTACAAACGGAATGAGAGAGTGAATATACCCTCCAATTCTCTTTTGGAGGGTATAAATACAATACTCAAACAATATCTGTGAGTGTGTTTGCAATAGAATCTGTGGTGGTAAAAAAATCTAAAAACTACTAGAAATAAAATTTGCTTGCGGGACAAATTGTCATCAGCATGATTTTGTGAACAGCTGCGGGGACAATTTGTTCTGACTTTGTTGTTGTTGTTCGTTTTACTGGTAACATTTGCTACAACTGCCATTACCATTCTAACGGCTGATGTGGCAAAAAAAACAGACTCCAGATTATAACCAAATGACTACGAAACATGTGCTTGTAGAAGCCGTAAATATGTTTCATTGTTCATGTGTGTGTTAAATACTATGTATACTAAAAATTGTTTTCTGCCGAGTATAAGCAGTTGCTCTAAAATTACTTGCGTTCGATATCTGGAGTGGCGAGAAAAGGAAAAACTACATTCTGTACTCCATACACTTAGGAATATAATATATATTTATTTATATACACATACATATATTGTAAAATCGTTATTTTGGACACTATTGCACTAAATGTTACTAACGAAGTGTATTTGTATGAGATCTATTAGCATCACGGTAAAAGTAAATTTTCTAAAAAAGTTACCGTTTTTTAGGTAAAACTACCGTACGCAAAGTCTGGTACAAAATTAATAATAAGAAACGTATAGAATTTAACTACAATTGGAATTATTTTGCATAGTTGTAATGAAACCGTACTTTTTTACGTTTTTACTGAGAAATATGGAGGTAGGGTAGTCGCAAGAGATTTTGCAGTGAAGAATTTATATTTGGGCTGTCAGAAAACTGATCTATTAACACAGTTCTGAATTCGCCCTTGTAGACACTTTATGAAAAAAATGTTTGGGAACTAACAATTAAAAAGTAAAACGTTTTAAAATTACCGTACAAATATAGCAATTACCTGCTTACTGTTCGGAAGGCTAAATTACCGTACAATACGGTAATTACCGTACGGTTAACATCACTGCCTGGCACCATCGATATACTATATACATATATATATATATATATATATATATATAGATATACAGGGTGTCCGCTGGGAAGGTATACTACTTTGTTTTGCCACCATTTTGGTAAACATTAGTCTTGACAGATCATATTTGGTAGTCGTGAAGTAGACACGTGGCAAATTTATTATGGAAAAATATTCGATAAACCAACGTGTTTTAATCGGATTACAATGCGAGACCTCTTTCTTCAACAAGTTATTTCAAGAAATTGTGATGTTGATTGGCCTGCACGGTCGCCTGATTTGATTGCTCCGGACTTCCTTTTGTGGGGATATCTGAAAAGCAAGGTTTATGCAAACAAACCAGAAACACTTGAGCAACTCATACAAAATATTCGTGATGAAATGAATAAAACACCGCGTGAAATGTGTGGGAATGTAATGAAAAATGTGCTCAAAAGGGCTCGCAATTGTGAGGCTAACAGAGGCGGACATTTATCTGATATTGTATTCCATACATAATTTCCGACATTAAATAAAACATTTATCAATATAAGATAATGCTTTTTGGTTGTTATGAACTGAGAATTACAGAAGCAAAACCATAGGATTTGAAATTTTATCGAGCACAATCCTTTATGTATAAGCTAAGAGGTTTTGTTATTTTGGAATTAGGCTAAAGTCTACTGATGATTTGGTGTAAGAACCAATGGCATATAGACATACTTGACCACATAACAAACAAAAAGCACTAATTTAATTAAGACAATATGTCGAATAGAAGAGTTTATATATTAATAAAAGTAATTCTTATATGAAATTTTTTTATGAAATATTTTTTTTTTCCAAAAATTTTGTATATATATACGTTAATTAATTAATTATGTTTAACACTTTTTTATAACTTTAGAATTTCTTTGAAATGTTTGATTTTTTTCCTTCAACTTTATGGCATAAATGCTTTTCATACAGCTTACATAATAAATTTCTCGCAGTGTGTTTGAAAAAAATAAGTAAAAAGATAGCAAAAATATGTCTCAGATAAGGCTAAATGAAAGAGAATAAGAATACGTGTGAATTCGATTTGCAAAAATTTGCTTCCTGATGTTCAGCAATGATATGTATGTATGTATATTTATATATATATATATATATATATATATATATATATATATATGTATATTTAAATATTAGAATGGTCGCAGCTTGTGTGGAATTCTCAATATGTGCTCTGTTGAAAATATGAGGTTTGCTGTCATAAAATCGGTCTTCATTATTTAGGTTGATGCGACGGTGCCTTCTGCTGCCTGGTGGAGCCTAAAGTAACACATAATGTACAAAACACATATATTTCTTGTTTTATAACTATTCGATAGAAAAATATAATTCATTGACTCAGCAGTTGATTTGCCTGCAGATAACGGTAATTTTGCTCAATATCGTGATATGTGCGACTTAACAGAAACCGTCATTAATGTTTTGATGATTTTTACATACTGTTCCAACCGTTGATGTTAATATTTCATGAGAAATAAATAATATAATTACATATACTGCGATCTTCGTATTAGAAATAGAACTTCTAAGAGTACAGTGATTGAAAAAAACTTACGCTCTGACCAAGATAATATATAGTAGGCAAATGTGCAAATGATATTTTGGGAGCCAAACCACCGCCTATTAGGCAAGTGCTTCATTTTTTTTTTAAAAACTGCAGGTTGAACATGAGACATTGTTAAGTAGTATGAAATATAATATTGGCGTTTTACTGCAATTTTCGAAAAGGGCACACTTCCAACAATGCATGAAACAAGTCGTTTGCGGAAATTGAATAAAATATACATATGAAAAATGGAGACAAATACAGAAAAATTGTGGAGCCTCACACGATTAATATCGAAAACTTGAACAAGATATTCGTGATGACAATTTTATTTTTCATATCGCAACTCCAGATGCTTTAGATAAAATTAAAATAAAATGAGACAAAGAATTTTTAGTGTTCCAAAGAAAGAGAGGTCGCCCACGAATGATGCATGGTGTGGATACAATTCTCCTGAAAAAAGAAAAACGTAAAGAGAAGCGTTTAGTAGAAGAAAAGAAGCGTATTGCAAAGTATAAAGCTCATGGTATTTATTTTACCATGTATTAAATTTTTACTGTTTATTTACAAAAATCTCTGGCAAATAATTTTAGGTGTATTAGGTACCGAAGCCGAAGATGTTGAATTAAGTCATGCAATGGGTTCCCAAAACGTCGCGAATAATAAAAATGTCGTCGAAAATATCAATAAAAGACACAGTCAATCTCGCGGTGCTTTTCAATTTATTGATGACAGAATGCTAGCAAGAAAGGACAAATGTAAGCTTTCTACAAGACATGCTGTGCATATTGATACTTCAACTGTTGCCGCAATTCTAAATAAAGTAAAAGAGGTTTCCACTGCATCTGCAGCAATAAAATTGAAAAATCTAGTATAAAATCGAACCACGATTAATTCAATGTGAAAAGACTACCGCAGAAAACAAGCTAACCGGATTATCAATGAATTCTATGTAGTTGATTTAATAACAAATTTGAAAATTAGTTTAAAGCGGCATGGCCACACATCAAACTGATGCTTCAAACTTGTGTATGTTTTGGTAAAATTCTGTTTGACCAACCACAGCAACACATCAAACTCAACCATTAAAATTTCATTTCAAAGTTGTATTAAACAGTATCACACGTGTGATAGTATAGGTTGCAAATCTCATTATACCCTTCACAAAAAAGTGAAAGGGTACATATATATACATAGGTTTGTCATTCCGTGTGTAATTTCTTTGATATTCACATGCGACAAAATAAAGTATATATGTATATTCTGGATCCTTATGAATAGCGATGACGATTGAGCGATGTCCGTCTGTCTGTACGTGAAATCGGTACTCCCAAGCCACCAGAAGAGCTAGAGACTTCGTTCTTGGACCGTTGGATTGGAAATGAACGTAAATTGAAATTCAGAAATATCCGATGTACGGTTCCAGAGCTGGGAAGCTTACACCTATATCTCGACGCAAAATTTAGACCAAAAATCAATCTTTTTTTAATGTTTGTAAATTAAACCTATTTCGTGCTTTGGAAAGCCTCAATGGTCTATTAAAAACTAAAAAAATTAAAATTTTTTTCCAGGGATGGGAAATAAATTTATTTTTTGGCCCATTCTGTACATGTTGTAACTAAAATTGTTAAAAATTTCAAGTTTTTCTTTAACAAAACCTCTTTATACGTTATGAAGATTTGCATTGACAAAAAAACAATTTAAATTCAAATGTTGCTTCCAGGGATGGGAAATTGCATTTTTTTTTATACGTGAAAGTAATCAAATAGGCAACTGATGTTGTTTTTTTTTGTTGCTAACTAAAACTGTCTTATAACTTAGGAAGAATAACATTGGTATCAAAAATTAAAAGAAAAAAAAATCTGAATTTCGAATCCAGGGTTGGACAAGTGCAATATTTAATAATACATGAAAGTGTCCAAAATTGTTGAAAAATTGACATTTTTCTTAAATAAAACTATTTTATACCTCAAGAAGACTTGCACTGATAAAAAATAAAAAAATTAAATATCAATTCCAGTGCTGGGAAATTGAAAGTTTTTATGGTACATTCAATATATTGTAGAACTTGAAAGTGACAAAAATGGTTCCCAATTTTAAGATTTTTGTAAATAAAACTACTTTATAAGTAATGGAAACTAGCATTGGTAAAAAAGAAGACAAAAATTTAAATTTCGCTCCCAGGGATGGGAAATTGAAATTTTTTTTATACATAAAAGTAAACAAAAAGCCAACTAATGACGGTTTTTTACTAATTAAAACTATTTTTTAGTTCAGGAAAAAACAAAATTGGTATCAAATATTAGAACAAATCAAAATGTTGATTCCAGGGTTGTATAACTGCAATATTTTGTAGTACATGAAAGTGGCCAAAATGGTTTCAAATTTTAAGTTTTTCTTAAATATACCTCATTATTAAGAGTTGCATTGGTAAAAACATTAAAATTTCGTATCCACGGCTGGGAAATTGATATATTCTTTATGCATAAAAGTAACAAAAGAGGCAATTGACGTTGTTGATATTGCTAATTAAATTATTTTATAATTCAGGAAGAACAAAATTGATATTAAAATCTTAGAAAATCAAAATTTCGATTCCAGGGTTGGACAAATGAAATATTTTATGGTACATGAAAGTGACCAAAAGGTATAAAAATTCACTAAGAATTGCATTGGTAAAAAAATAAAAATTCGCTTCCAGAGTTGGAAAATCGAAATATTTCTGGTACTTTTATGTACCCACATAAATTCCAAATTTTGTTTATTTTAGTGAATTAAACCTATTTTTTACTTCAGGAAGAATTAATTTGGTATTAAAAATTCTGTTCCTGGGTTGGAAAATCGAAATTTTTTATTACATAAAAGTACCCATATAAGTTCCTTATTTAGATTGTGTGTGAATGAAATCTTTTTTATACTTCGGGAAGAGTTAAATTGGTATTAAAAACCAAAGAAATTAAAAATCCAACTACAGGGTTGGAATATCGACATTTTCTGAGTCATAAAAGTAACCATATTATTTATTATATTCGATTTTTATGATGAACTATACCTACTTTATATATCAGGAAGAAATAAATTGGTATTAAAAACCAAAAAAATCTAAAAGACTATTTTATCGTTGGACAATTAGAACCTTTTGGGGTACATGAAACGGATATTTTCTTTTTGTTTGTAAATTAAACATATTTAATATATTAGCTTCCTTACCAAAAAATTTAAACGTTGTCTAAAATATAAAAGTAACTGATAACATAATTTTCTTTGTTTTTAGTTATTTTTTAATTAAAGCTACTCTCTTTTTCTTAGTAAGAAAGAAAGAAGAATTACATCTGTGAAGGGTATTTAAGATTCGGCACAGCCGAATATACCACTTTTACTTGTTTTATTGTGATGTTTTTTTGCGTGTTCAAACAAGTTGATTTGACAATAGTTTTTCTCTAAAAAAATTATTATGAGTGAAGAAGAATATTGTTTTATATATATATTGCTTTAGCACATGCAATTAAATTAAAAACAAAATAAAACAAGTAATAAGTAAAAACGTTATATTCGACCGGGTCGAATCTTAAGTACCCTCCAAATATTTAGTAAGTAAATTTCAAATGTTTAACTTGGTGGGACAGAGTTCCTTTATATAATATCGTACGTCAACACCCACTAAAGGGGCGGGGTTCAATAATAGATAATATCATGTTTATAACAGACGAACGTATGGGCTTTGATAGACCGTCTTAGACTTCATCACTAATCAAGAATATATATACTTTATGGGATCCAATTCTTTTTTGGGGGTATTAAGACTGTATTTTGGCGTGTCGCTCTGGCAAGGGATGTGATGGAGACATTTCAACTTTGTCATAAAAGTCTAAAAATAAATGCTTGGGATAATTATAAACAAATTTTTTTTATAGGGTCATTTAGGGGGAAAGGGGGAGGAGGGGTTATGCCAGAAACAGGCAGTCATAAAACTAAAAATATACAAAGTTTAAAAAATAGTTTTTTTTTGTAAGGGTCATTTAGGGGGAGGAGGGGGTAGGGCAGAATAGTACCAGGTGACGTCTCATCTTCGCCGTTATGTTAAAAAATTTGTTGAATGTTTACACAATTTTTGCATATAATAACGCTCACTAAAGGAGGCGGGGTCCAAAAATTTGTTTTTTATTTTATGGCTCCAAGTTTAACGCGTTGGACCGTATTTGACATAAAATTATTTCATTATGCTTAAAAAATAACCAAAAAACTTAAAAAACTATGTTGTTTTTTCTGGGTTGGTTTAGTTCTTCTTAGGGTAACTTTTTCCCCCTTGCCCGATCTAGCCCATCTCCAAACCTAACCTGTGCTATCCTACAAGATATATCTGTACCAAAGTTGAAGCGTCTAGCTCTTTTCGTTTGGACTGAATCGTGATTTCCACAGACGGACGGATGGACGGACATGCTCAGATCGTCTTAGATTTCCTCACCGATCCAGAATATACATACTTTATGGGGTTCTAGATGGATATTTCGCTGCGTTACAAATGGAATGACAAAGTGATTATACCCTCCATATACATATATTTTTGGAGGGTATAAAAAACTTGAAAAACTATGCTGTTTTTTATACCCTTCACAAAAAAGTGAACGGGTATATCTAGGTTTGTCATTCCGTGTGTATTTTCTTCGATAAAACTATGTTATACGTCACTAAGGATTGCATTGACTATGTCCACACGATGAAACATTTGCTGCAGAACCATTTATTAATTCCCTTTTGAAGCTGCATTCGTGTCCACACGGTTGAAACATTTGTTTTGCAGCATACATATATTATATTATATGTATGCAGAAGCGGAGAATGGCTTTCTCAACAAATGTTTCATGTACATGAAACACCGTACCCTTCTCCACTCGTCTTTCCCCTCTCATCAACAAACAATGTTTCTGCAGCAAATGTTTCACCGTGTGGACATAGTCATTGGTAAACAAATAAAAATTCGCTTCCAGAGTTGGAAAATCGAAATTTTTTGGTACATAAAAGTACCCACTTAAATTCCAAATTCTGTGTTTATAGTGAGTTAAAACTATTTTATGTATCAGGATAAATTAAATTAGTATTAGAAAATTGAAAATTCGGTTCCAGGGTTAGATAATCGAAATGTTTTCGTATATAAAAGTAGCCATATAAGTTCCTAATTTTTATGATGAATATACTTACTTTATATGTTAGGAAGAAATAAATTGGTATTAAAAACCAATGGGTGCTGTTGAGCTCAAGCCCGCGCTGAGTCACGAAATATTGTGTTGAGTTCTTCTGATCAGCATTGGTGCGTAGATGTGTTAGTTGTTTTCAGCCTGTTTCAATGATGAAAGCATGGTCACTGGTCACTGAACATAACTGGCGGTGACTGACACTATCATGTACTAAAAGCAGAGTAACAGCACACACCGTCGTCGGCCCTTTAGCAAAAATTAGCTGGCGAAGAAAGTTTGAAATCGCTGAAAAAAAACTGTCTATCTTCTCTTCTTTCCTAATCTGTCCCCTCAATACTATCCCCTCGTTTTCAGTTCCGGCGCAATGCATTGCATATAAAGGGGTCATCCCCTGAGTGCTGGTCCAAAAAACAACAAGTAAAACGTTATATTCGACCGGGTCGAATCTTAAATACCCTCCAAATATATAGTAAGTAAATTTAAAATATTTAACTTGGTGGGACAGAACTCCTTTATATAATATCGTACGTCAATGGCCACTAGAGGGGCCGGGTTTAAAAATATGCAATATCATGTTTTCCACAGACCAACATATGGTGTCCAATTTACCTTGGAGGGTATCAAAACTGTATTTTGGTGGGGTCGCTCTGGCAAGAGCTGTGAGGGAGACATTTCACCTATGTCATAAAACTCTAAGAATAAATGTTTGGGATAATTATATACAATTAAAAATTTTTTTTTTGATAGGGTCATTTATGGGGCAAAGGGGGAGGATGTGGTATGGCAGAGTAATATCAGGTTACGTCTCAGCTTCGTCATTAAAGCTTAAAAATGTTATTTTTAAGGAAAGTAAAACAATTAGTTAAATTTTTACACTATTTTTGCATATCATAACGCCCACTGAAGAGGGCGGCATCCAAAAATTGTTTTTGTTTCTTTTATGGCTCCAATTTTAACGCTTGTACCTTCTTTATTATAAAAATATATCATATGCTTAACAAAATTACAAAAATATATTTAAATATTATGTTGTTTTTTAGATGTAGGTTTAGTTCTTCTTAGGGGAACTGTTTTCCCTCTTGCCCGACTTAGCCCTTCTCCGAGCTTAACCTGTGCTATCCTTCAAGATCTCCAAATTTTTTTTGAGGGTATAAAAAATAGTGTAAATTTGGAACAATTTTTATTTGTTAAGCATATAAGAAGCTGATATGTTCTTTGTTTACAACGTTGTTATTAATGTATTTACAAATATTTCCAAACAGAAAGTTTATTTTTGCAAAAAGATAAATAACAAGTAAAAACGTTATATTTTGATTTTGGATTGGATTGGTTCCAAAAACCAACATCATCTGGCAGAATATTAATTATTATTCAAAACACCCAAAGTGGATGATAATTAATACGGCTAAAAATCTTATAGACAGAATTTTGACATTAAGTGATGTTGAATTCCATAAGAAAGCTAAGAAGAAGATTATGCATATATTGAGTGACAACAGTTTTCCTTATCATCTTTCTTGTAGATTGATAGGACAATTTAATGATAACAGAAATATTATTAATACAGTACAATACGCATATAAGAAAGTCTAAAAATTCATCGATTTTCTTTCTTATATGCGAGCTTTCTTATAAAGAAAACACTCATATAAGAAAAATACTTTCTTATATCTGTGACACGCATGTAAGAAAGATATTTTCTTATATAAATCAGTAACAGAATTCAAAAAATTACCAATAGAAATATATAATTGAAATAAAACTGTTTAATAATACATACATACTACACATCATTTTGTACTAAATTTCGTTTTTTTGTCGTACAAATATAAATATGTAAGTACACATCTAAAGATAGAGACATAACAAAAACAAAACAGGTGATTGCACTTCACTTAAAATCACATTTGATAATTGTAAATTATACACAAAAAACCGAGGTTAAAAAAAAATTCAATTGTGAGAATATATGCTACTTTCTTATATACGTACCATTTTCTATGGAATGAGCATAATTTTTCTTCAGAATTTGTTTCTTATAGAAGAGTTTTTCTTATAAGAGAGTTTCTTATATGAGGATTATTTAGCACGCAGATATACACAAATGTGCATGGTGTCTGAAGATGTCTTTCTTATAACTGAGTTTTTCTTATAAGCGAGTTTCTTGTATGCGTATTCTACTGTAGTAATAATTACATTAATAATAATAACAACAGCAACAATAATAATAATAGTAATAATAATAATAGTATTAATAATAATGAACCAAAAATTTATAAGTCATTAATATATGTACCAAAAATGTCAGAAAGATTAGAAAAGTCTGATATGTATGATAAAACAAAGTACAAGATGGCATATAAGATGTATATCACTTTAGGAAATGTTTTTACCAACACAAAAGATAGGATTCAGAAGTTAGGTAAATCTAATGTATTTACAAAATACCGTGTAAAGGAAACGACAATGACAGTTTTGATAGTGTGTATGTAGGTACAACTAAGAATAAATAGCCGGGCATAAGACAGATCAAAGATATAAGAATATTAATTCAAAAAGACAGCTTTATGTTCACATTGCTTTGATTCAGATCATTATCCTGATTTTGAAAATATTTCAATTTTAAGTACAGAATTTAATTACAAACGTAGATATATGCTAGAAATGTTACAAATTATAAATGTTCCAATAGATAAAAGAATGAATTTCAGAACAGACACAGTCAATGTTGCGCAATCTTATACATAGATCTTTGTTACACAAAAATAATAACACAATTTAGGACAAAAATATATAATATACATATTTTCTTTTATTCATGTTGAAGTATTTATTATACATTATATATGTATACATGTATGTGTATGTTTATTGGAATTTATTGTTTATGTTATTTTTATGTAAAAACATTTTAATTTTATATACATTATACATACATATATATGTAGTTTTTTCGCAGCTATGTTTTTTATAAAAATTTTGTAATATATATTGATTGTTTTTCATTGTTTTGTTATGTTGAAATAATATGAATGTATTTCCGTTGGTTAAAATATATAAAACATACATGTATGTTAACTTCTGTATATATCAATTCTGTGGCAATAAGGAAAAAGTGCTTAAGTGTTTTAAACAGACTTAAGCACTTTTTCCTTATTGCCACAGAATTTACATTATGTTAATATTTAATAACATAATATTTAGAAATATATTATGTTGTTAACATTTTGTATTTGCAATATTTAAAATAGTTTAGAATTCAGTGACACACGGTGTATTTTTCATTGTTTATTATGTTAAAATATCAAAATTATGTGTTATTTCACAATTAGGAAATTCTTTAATATCTTAATTTTATGATACACATTGTTTTATAGAATTGTAATTAAAAATTTTTTCATTGAAAGAAAACATAAAAAATAATAACAATTTCCTGAAGAAGTTAACCAAAGCTTAACGAAATATTGAAAAATAAATAAATAAATATAAATATATATATATATATATATATATATATATATATATATATATATATATATATACATATATATATATATATATATATATATATATATATATATATATATCATAAAGACCTTAAGCTTTAAAATATTGTATTATTATTTTGAATTTGTTTTTTTTATACCCTTCACAAAAAAGTGGAAGGGTATATATAGGTTTGTTATTCCGTGTGTAATTTCTTCGATCCTTATGAATAGCGATGACGATTAACCGATGTCCGTCTGTCCTTCCGTCTGTACGTCAACCCCCAGAGGAGCTAGAGACTTCATTCTGGACCGTTGGATTGGAAATGAGCTTAAATAGAGTGGTATTGAAATTCAGAAGGATCCGAAGTACGGTTCCAGAGCTGGAAAGCTTACACCTATTTCTCGACGCAAAATTTATACCAAAAATCAATTACTTTTTTTGGTTGGTTGTAAGTTAAAAATATTTCGTGTTTTGGGAAGCCTTTATGGTCTATTAAAAACTAAAAAAATGAAAATTTTTTTCTAGGGATGGGATATTAAACATTTTTTCCGGCATTTTGTAGTACATGATTTGCATTTGAAAAAAAAAATTTTTAACTAAAATTTTGCTTCCAGGAGTGGGAAATTGAACTTTTTTATACATACGTGCAAGTAATCAAACAGGCAACTGATGTTGTTTTTTTTTGCTAACTTAAACTGTCTTATAATTTAGGAAGAACAAAATTGATATCAAAAATTAAAAATAAACTCAGAATTTCGAATCCAGGGTTGGAAAAGTGTAATATTTTATAGTACATGAAAGGGACCAAAGTGGTTAAAAATTTTAAATTTTTATTAAATAAAACTACTTTACACCTCATGAATTGTTGCACTGATGAAAAAATAAACAAAAAAAAATTAAAAATACGCTTCCAGGGTTGCGAAAATTGATGTTTTTTTTGTGCATGCAATATTTTGTAGTACATGTTATAACTAAAATGGTTACAAAATTGGAGTTTTTCTTAAACAAAACTACTTTATACCTCATGAAGATTTGCCTCGACAAAAAAATTTAAAAATTAAAATTTCGCTTCCAGGGTTGGGATATTTAAATATTTTTTATACATAAAAAAACCAAAAAGGCAACTGACGTTTTTTTGCGAAATAAAATTATTTTATATTTTAGGTAGAACAAAATTGGTATAAAAAGTTAAAAAAAAAATTAAAATTTCGGTCCAGGGTTGGACAATTGTAATATTTTATAGTACATGAAAGTGACCAAAGTGGATAACAATTTTAAATTTTTCTTAAATAAAACTTTTTTATACCTCATGAAGCGTTGCATACATAAAAGTAACCAAAAAGGCAAATATCGTCGGTTTTTTACTAATTAGAACAATTTTTGTGTTCAGGAAAAACAAAATTGGTATCAAAAATTTAAAAAAATCAAAATTTAGATTCCAGAGTTGGATAACTGCCATATATTGTAATACATGAAAGTGACCAAAATGGTTACAAATATTAAGTTTTTTTTTTTTAAATAAAACTATTTCATGCCTCAGAGTTGCATTGGTAAAGAAAAACAAACAAAAATTAATATTTCGTTTCCAGGGGTGGGAAATTTAAATAGTTTTTATGCATAAAAGTAACCCAAAAGGCAATTAACGTTATATTAAATTGAATTAAGATTCATAGGCTAATTTGTAATGTATATATATATATACATATATATATATATATATATATATATATATATATATATATATATATAGTATATCATAAAGACCTTAAGCTTTAAAATATTGTATTATTATTTTGAATTTGTTTTTTTTATACCCTTCACAAAAAAGTGGAAGGGTATATATAGGTTTGTTATTCCGTGTGTAATTTCTTCGATCCTTATGAATAGCGATGACGATTAACCGATGTCCGTCTGTCCTTCCGTCTGTCCGTCAACCCCCAGAGGAGCTAGAGACTTCATTCATGGACCGTTGGATTGGAAATGAGCTTAAATAGAGTGGTATTGAAATTCAGAAGGATCCGAAGTACGGTTCCAGAGCTGGAAAGCTTACACCTATTTCTCGACGCAAAATTTATACCAAAAATCAATTACTTTTTTTGGTTGGTTGTAAGTTAAAAATATTTCGTGTTTTGGGAAGCCTTTATGGTCTATTAAAAACTAAAAAAATGAAAATTTTTTTCTAGGGATGGGATATTAAACATTTTTTCCGGCATTTTGTAGTACATGTAGTAACTAAAATTGTTAAAAATTTTAAGATTTGCATTTGAAAAAAAAATTTTTAACTAAAATTTTGCTTCCAGGAGTGTGAAATTGAACTTTTTTATACATACGTGCAAGTAATCAAACAGGCAACTGATGTTGTTTTTTTTTTGCTAACTTAAACTGTCTTATAATTTAGGAAGAACAAAATTGATATCAAAAATTAAAAATAAACTCAGAATTTCGAATCCAGGGTTGGAAAAGTGTAATATTTTATAGTACATGAAAGGGACCAAAGTGGTTAAAAATTTTAAATTTTTATTAAATAAAACTACTTTACACCTCATGAATTGTTGCACTGATGAAAAAATAAACAAAACAAATTAAAAATACGCTTCCAGGGTTGCGAAAATTGATGTTTTTTTTGTGCATGCAATATTTTGTAGTACATGTTATAACTAAAATGGTTACAAAATTGGAGTTTTTCTTAAACAAAACTACTTTATACCTCATGAAGATTTGCCTCGACAAAAAATTTAAAAATTAAAATTTCGCTTCCAGGGTTGGGATATTTAAATATTTTTTATACATAAAAAAACCAAAAAGGCAACCGACGTTTTTTTGCGAAATAAAATTATTTTATATTTTAGGTAGAACAAAATTGGTATAAAAAGTTAAAAAAAAATTAAAATTTCGGTCCAGGGTTGGACAAGTGTAATATTTTATAGTACATGAAAGTGACCAAAGTGGATAACAATTTTAAATTTTTCTTAAATAAAACTTTTTTATACCTCATGAAGCGTTGCATACATAAAAGTAACCAAAAAGGCAAATATCGTCGGTTTTTTACTAATTAGAACAATTTTTTTGTTCAGGAAAAACAAAATTGGTATCAAAAATTTAAAAAAATCAAAATTTAGATTCCAGAGTTGGATAACTGCCATATATTGTAATACATGAAAGTGACCAAAATGGTTACAAATATTAAGTTTTTTTTTTTTAAATAAAACTATTTCATGCCTCAGAAAAACAAACAAAAATTAATATTTCGTTTCCAGGGGTGGGAAATTTAAATAGTTTTTATGCATAAAAGTAACCCAAAAGGCAATTAACGTTATATTAAATTGAATTAAGATTCATAGGCTAATTGTTCGAAATTTGTTTTTTAAATCTCAGAAAGACATGATAAATATACCAAGGCACAAAGGAAAGTCATCAGTTGATTGTTTTTGCTAATTAAAACTATATTTATAATTCAGGAGTAACAAAATTGGTATTAAAATCTTAAAAAATCAAAATTTCAACGATAGGGTTGGACAAATGAAATATTTTATGGTACATGAAATTGACCAAAAAAAGTTAAAGATTTTAATTTTTTTGTCAAGTAAAACTATGTTAGGTTAGGTTAAGTTAAAAAAGTCTGCCCGCAGTAAGCGAGAAAAACACTCGGAGGCCATCAAAAGGCCCATTGTGATGCCCGGAGAACTATACCCTACACACTCTTCTCAAGACGAAGTGGTGGTTCCTGAGAACCACCCAGAACTTCTCACAAAGCCCGCCAGGGCAGCCAGCGGTGCATCTCTGCGGCAGTCAAGATCCCGCAGGAAACGAGAGCCTAGATGTCTAAGCCTACGCTCCTGCAGGGCCGGACAGTCACAAAGGAAATGATGTACTGACTCCTCCTCCTCCTCATCGAAGCAGCTCCTGCAGCGGCCATCATGGGGAAAGCCCAAACGCTCCGACATATGCCCAATTGCACAGTGCCCCGTCAAGACCCCTACCAGGAGTGCCAACGTCTGCTTCCCAAAGACAGAAGTTGCCTAGTCCTAGCTCTGCTAAGCGAGGGCCATAGAGTTTTGGAGACCCTACAGGTAGTAATACTTGACCACCTGTTTGTCACCTCCCTCCTTGCCCACCTCTGAAATCTGCCCAGCAGCTCAACTGAGGGAATGTCAATGTCCCTACGCGATACTGCTTCATCCAAGGCCGAACCCGCTCTCGCGCATTCGTGCGCCATCTCATTCCCCTGAATGCCTTCATGCCCTGGAACCCAAACCACATTGACATCATGCCCCCTAAGTCTGGCCAGAGATTGAATGCATGCCAGTACACATCTCGACTTTATCATCTCCGAACCCAGGGCTCTAATTGCTGCCAGACTATCTACACAGATGTCAATAGTTCTTGCCTCCAAATTGAGCCCATCAATCCTTAATGCTGCATCGGTAATGGCATAAATCTCTGCTTGGAAAACTGTCGAGGCATCTGGTAGCCTGAGCGATACCGAAAGGCCGAGACCCTCGGAAAATACCCCCGAACCAGTGCCAGTGTCCATCTTCGAGCCGTCCGTAAAAACCAAAGTTGCATTACTACGTGTCGCGGAGTTTTCCATCCAGTCCTTCCTCTCCGGGAATGCGACTGAGAAGGATATCGAAGCACATGACCGGAGTCATATAATCAGTCCGTCCCCCTCCTACCTTTTGTAGGATAATGTCATGTCCCGTACGGTCATGCCTGAAACTGCCCGACTCCATGAGCCTGAGGGCAGATCTGGCAGATATGTACTTGATGTATATCTCAAGGGGAGCCAAATCAAGCATTGTCTCTAGACTGGCCTGAGGGGCCGATCTCATTGCGCCAGTCACAGCAAGACATGCTAGCCTCTGTGCCTTGCCCAGTATAGAGAGATATGTACTCTTGTCCACAGCCCTCCACCAAACAAGTGATCCATAAGTAAGAATGGGTCTGATCACCGCCGTATACATCCAGTGCAGGATGTACGGTTTCAACCCCCATCTCCTCCCTGAAACTCTCTTGCATGCGTAAAACGCACATAGAGCCCTCCTCGTTCTATCCTCCATATTTCGTCTCCACGATAGTTTAGAGTCTAGAATAATGCCGAGGTACTTCGCTTCCCTCGAGAGTCCCAAGCTCATGCCACCAAGGCATGGTGGCCTAAAAGTACCGGTACAGTCTTCGAAGGGTTTATGCCTAGACCGTTCCCCTTGGCCCAGTCCAGTAGTTCGTTTAGCTCCGATTCCATGAGTTCACTTATCGTAGGCAGATATTTACCCCTTATAAGGAGCACAACGTCATCAGCATATGCAACTACCTTGGTGCCACCTGCGTTCAACCTGAAAAGGATGCTGTTCAGGACAAGGTTCCATAGGAGCGGAGACAGAACTCCCCCCTGCGGAATACCCCTTGTTACAGCCTTCCTCTTCGTACTCATGCCCAAACTGGATACTATGGATCTGCTCCTAAGCATGTTCCCTGCCCAGTCCGTAATTAACTGGTCCGCACCGATTTCTCTGAGCGCCCCAGTTATCGAGGATATGTTCAGATTGTTAAAAGCGCCCTCAATGTCTCCACCGACCTACCCTTCTGGTAGGCATGCTGTGCACCGCAGAAATTCTCTGGCGAGAGAAGTTCCCTGACATACAAATCAACCAGTCTCTCCAGTGTTTTCAATAGAAAAGATGACAGACTGATTGGTCTGTAATCTTTAGCGGAACCGTGGTTTATCCTCCCCGCTTTTGGAATGAATACCACAGTAACCTCCCTCCACTCCATAGAAATGTACCCGTAAACGAGACTTCCCCTAAAGATGGTTAGCAGCCATGGTAAAATCGCCTCCATGGCATGCTGCATCAGCGCTGGGAAAATACCATCTGGCCCCGCTGACTTAAAGGGCTTAAAAGATGTCACTGCCCATCTTACCCTGGCTGACTGTACAATGGAGTCCACCAAATCACTCCCTAGGATAGCTGTTTGCACGGGGACGACAGTAATTACTTTTTTTGGTTGGTTGTAAGTTAAAAATATTTCGTGTTTTGGGAAGCCTTTATGGTCTATTAAAAACTAAAAAAATGAAAATTTTTTTCTAGGGATGGGATATTAAACATTTTTTCCGGCATTTTGTAGTACATGTAGTAACTAAAATTGTTAAAAATTTTAAGATTTGCATTTGAAAAAAAAATTTTTAACTAAAATTTTGCTTCCAGGAGTGGGAAATTGAACTTTTTTATACATACGTGCAAGTAATCAAACAGGCAACTGATGTTGTTTTTTTTTTGCTAACTTAAACTGTCTTATAATTTAGGAAGAACAAAATTGATATCAAAAATTAAAAATAAACTCAGAATTTCGAATCCAGGGTTGGAAAAGTGTAATATTTTATAGTACATGAAAGGGACCAAAGTGGTTAAAAATTTTAAATTTTTATTAAATAAAACTACTTTACACCTCATGAATTGTTGCACTGATGAAAAAATAAACAAAACAAATTAAAAATACGCTTCCAGGGTTGCGAAAATTGATGTTTTTTTTGTGCATGCAATATTTTGTAGTACATGTTATAACTAAAATGGTTACAAAATTGGAGTTTTTCTTAAACAAAACTACTTTATACCTCATGAAGATTTGCCTCGACAAAAAATTTAAAAATTAAAATTTCGCTTCCAGGGTTGGGATATTTAAATATTTTTTATACATAAAAAAACCAAAAAGGCAACTGACGTTTTTTTGCGAAATAAAATTATTTTATATTTTAGGTAGAACAAAATTGGTATAAAAAGTTAAAAAAAAATTAAAATTTCGGTCCAGGGTTGGACAAGTGTAATATTTTATAGTACATGAAAGTGACCAAAGTGGATAACAATTTTAAATTTTTCTTAAATAAAACTTTTTTATACCTCATGAAGCGTTGCATACATAAAAGTAACCAAAAAGGCAAATATCGTCGGTTTTTTACTAATTAGAACAATTTTTTTGTTCAGGAAAAACAAAATTGGTATCAAAAATTTAAAAAAATCAAAATTTAGATTCCAGAGTTGGATAACTGCCATATATTGTAATACATGAAAGTGACCAAAATGGTTACAAATATTAAGTTTTTTTTTTTTAAATAAAACTATTTCATGCCTCAGAAAAACAAACAAAAATTAATATTTCGTTTCCAGGGGTGGGAAATTTAAATAGTTTTTATGCATAAAAGTAACCCAAAAGGCAATTAACGTTATATTAAATTGAATTAAGATTCATAGGCTAATTGTTCGAAATTTGTTTTTTAAATCTCAGAAAGACATGATAAATATACCAAGGCACAAAGGAAAGTCATCAGTTGATTGTTTTTGCTAATTAAAACTATATTTATAATTCAGGAGTAACAAAATTGGTATTAAAATCTTAAAAAATCAAAATTTCAACGATAGGGTTGGACAAATGAAATATTTTATGGTACATGAAATTGACCAAAAAAAGTTAAAGATTTTAATTTTTTTGTCAAGTAAAACTATGTTAGGTTAGGTTAAGTTAAAAAAGTCTGCCCGCAGTAAGCGAGAAAAACACTCGGAGGCCATCAAAAGGCCCATTGTGATGCCCGGAGAACTATACCCTACACACTCTTCTCAAGACGAAGTGGTGGTTCCTGAGAACCACCCAGAACTTCTCACAAAGCCCGCCAGGGCAGCCAGCGGTGCATCTCTGCGGCAGTCAAGATCCCGCAGGAAACGAGAGCCTAGATGTCTAAGCCTACGCTCCTGCAGGGCCGGACAGTCACAAAGGAAATGATGTACTGACTCCTCCTCCTCCTCATCGAAGCAGCTCCTGCAGCGGCCATCATGGGGAAAGCCCAAACGCTCCGACATATGCCCAATTGCACAGTGCCCCGTCAAGACCCCTACCAGGAGTGCCAACGTCTGCTTCCCAAAGACAGAAGTTGCCTAGTCCTAGCTCTGCTAAGCGAGGGCCATAGAGTTTTGGAGACCCTACAGGTAGTAATACTTGACCACCTGTTTGTCACCTCCCTCCTTGCCCACCTCTGAAATCTGCCCAGCAGCTCAACTGAGGGAATGTCAATGTCCCTACGCGATACTGCTTCATCCAAGGCCGAACCCGCTCTCGCGCATTCGTGCGCCATCTCATTCCCCTGAATGCCTTCATGCCCTGGAACCCAAACCACATTGACATCATGCCCCCTAAGTCTGGCCAGAGATTGAATGCATGCCAGTACACATCTCGACTTTATCATCTCCGAACCCAGGGCTCTAATTGCTGCCAGACTATCTACACAGATGTCAATAGTTCTTGCCTCCAAATTGAGCCCATCAATCCTTAATGCTGCATCGGTAATGGCATAAATCTCTGCTTGGAAAACTGTCGAGGCATCTGGTAGCCTGAGCGATACCGAAAGGCCGAGACCCTCGGAAAATACCCCCGAACCAGTGCCAGTGTCCATCTTCGAGCCGTCCGTAAAAACCAAAGTTGCATTACTACGTGTCGCGGAGTTTTCCATCCAGTCCTTCCTCTCCGGGAATGCGACTGAGAAGGATATCGAAGCACATGACCGGAGTCATATAATCAGTCCGTCCCCCTCCTACCTTTTGTAGGATAATGTCATGTCCCGTACGGTCATGCCTGAAACTGCCCGACTCCATGAGCCTGAGGGCAGATCTGGCAGATATGTACTTGATGTATATCTCAAGGGGAGCCAAATCAAGCATTGTCTCTAGACTGGCCTGAGGGGCCGATCTCATTGCGCCAGTCACAGCAAGACATGCTAGCCTCTGTGCCTTGCCCAGTATAGAGAGATATGTACTCTTGTCCACAGCCCTCCACCAAACAAGTGATCCATAAGTAAGAATGGGTCTGATCACCGCCGTATACATCCAGTGCAGGATGTACGGTTTCAACCCCCATCTCCTCCCTGAAACTCTCTTGCATGCGTAAAACGCACATAGAGCCCTCCTCGTTCTATCCTCCACATTTCGTCTCCACGATAGTTTAGAGTCTAGAATAATGCCGAGGTACTTCGCTTCCCTCGAGAGTCCCAAGCTCATGCCACCAAGGCATGGTGGCCTAAAAGTACCGGTACAGTCTTCGAAGGGTTTATGCCTAGACCGTTCCCCTTGGCCCAGTCCAGTAGTTCGTTTAGCTCCGATTCCATGAGTTCACTTATCGTAGGCAGATATTTACCCCTTATAAGGAGCACAACGTCATCAGCATATGCAACTACCTTGGTGCCACCTGCGTTCAACCTGAAAAGGATGCTGTTCAGGACAAGGTTCCATAGGAGCGGAGACAGAACTCCCCCCTGCGGAATACCCCTTGTTACAGCCTTCCTTTTCGTACTCATGCCCAAACTGGATACTATGGATCTGCTCCTAAGCATGTTCCCTGCCCAGTCCGTAATTAACTGGTCCGCACCGATTTCTCTGAGCGCCCCAGTTATCGAGGATATGTTCAGATTGTTAAAAGCGCCCTCAATGTCTCCACCGACCTACCCTTCTGGTAGGCATGCTGTGCACCGCAGAAATTCTCTGGCGAGAGAAGTTCCCTGACATACAAATCAACCAGTCTCTCCAGTGTTTTCAATAGAAAAGATGACAGACTGATTGGTCTGTAATCTTTAGCGGAACCGTGGTTTATCCTCCCCGCTTTTGGAATGAATACCACAGTAACCTCCCTCCACTCCATAGAAATGTACCCGTAAACGAGACTTCCCCTAAAGATGGTTAGCAGCCATGGTAAAATCGCCTCCATGGCATGCTGCATCAGCGCTGGGAAAATACCATCTGGCCCCGCTGACTTAAAGGGCTTAAAAGATGTCACTGCCCATCTTACCCTGGCTGACTGTACAATGGAGTCCACCAAATCACTCCCTAGGATAGCTGTTTGCACGGGGACGACAGTAATTTTTTTTTTGGTTGGTTGTAAGTTAAAAATATTTCGTGTTTTGGGAAGCCTTTATGGTCTATTAAAAACTAAAAAAATGAAAATTTTTTTCTAGGGATGGGATATTAAACATTTTTTCCGGCATTTTGTAGTACATGTAGTAACTAAAATTGTTAAAAATTTTAAGATTTGCATTTGAAAAAAAAATTTTTAACTAAAATTTTGCTTCCAGGAGTGGGAAATTGAACTTTTTTATACATACGTGCAAGTAATCAAACAGGCAACTGATGTTGTTTTTTTTTTGCTAACTTAAACTGTCTTATAATTTAGGAAGAACAAAATTGATATCAAAAATTAAAAATAAACTCAGAATTTCGAATCCAGGGTTGGAAAAGTGTAATATTTTATAGTACATGAAAGGGACCAAAGTGGTTAAAAATTTTAAATTTTTATTAAATAAAACTACTTTACACCTCATGAATTGTTGCACTGATGAAAAAATAAACAAAACAAATTAAAAATACGCTTCCAGGGTTGCGAAAATTGATGTTTTTTTTGTGCATGCAATATTTTGTAGTACATGTTATAACTAAAATGGTTACAAAATTGGAGTTTTTCTTAAACAAAACTACTTTATACCTCATGAAGATTTGCCTCGACAAAAAATTTAAAAATTAAAATTTCGCTTCCAGGGTTGGGATATTTAAATATTTTTTATACATAAAAAAACCAAAAAGGCAACTGACGTTTTTTTGCGAAATAAAATTATTTTATATTTTAGGTAGAACAAAATTGGTATAAAAAGTTAAAAAAAATTAAAATTTCGGTCCAGGGTTGGACAAGTGTAATATTTTATAGTACATGAAAGTGACCAAAGTGGATAACAATTTTAAATTTTTCTTAAATAAAACTTTTTTATACCTCATGAAGCGTTGCATACATAAAAGTAACCAAAAAGGCAAATATCGTCGGTTTTTTACTAATTAGAACAATTTTTTTGTTCAGGAAAAACAAAATTGGTATCAAAAATTTAAAAAAATCAAAATTTAGATTCCAGAGTTGGATAACTGCCATATATTGTAATACATGAAAGTGACCAAAATGGTTACAAATATTAAGTTTTTTTTTTTTAAATAAAACTATTTCATGCCTCAGAAAAACAAACAAAAATTAATATTTCGTTTCCAGGGGTGGGAAATTTAAATAGTTTTTATGCATAAAAGTAACCCAAAAGGCAATTAACGTTATATTAAATTGAATTAAGATTCATAGGCTAATTGTTCGAAATTTGTTTTTTAAATCTCAGAAAGACATGATAAATATACCAAGGCACAAAGGAAAGTCATCAGTTGATTGTTTTTGCTAATTAAAACTATATTTATAATTCAGGAGTAACAAAATTGGTATTAAAATCTTAAAAAATCAAAATTTCAACGATAGGGTTGGACAAATGAAATATTTTATGGTACATGAAATTGACCAAAAAAAGTTAAAGATTTTAATTTTTTTGTCAAGTAAAACTATGTTAGGTTAGGTTAAGTTAAAAAAGTCTGCCCGCAGTAAGCGAGAAAAACACTCGGAGGCCATCAAAAGGCCCATTGTGATGCCCGGAGAACTATACCCTACACACTCTTCTCAAGACGAAGTGGTGGTTCCTGAGAACCACCCAGAACTTCTCACAAAGCCCGCCAGGGCAGCCAGCGGTGCATCTCTGCGGCAGTCAAGATCCCGCAGGAAACGAGAGCCTAGATGTCTAAGCCTACGCTCCTGCAGGGCCGGACAGTCACAAAGGAAATGATGTACTGACTCCTCCTCCTCCTCATCGAAGCAGCTCCTGCAGCGGCCATCATGGGGAAAGCCCAAACGCTCCGACATATGCCCAATTGCACAGTGCCCCGTCAAGACCCCTACCAGGAGTGCCAACGTCTGCTTCCCAAAGACAGAAGTTGCCTAGTCCTAGCTCTGCTAAGCGAGGGCCATAGAGTTTTGGAGACCCTACAGGTAGTAATACTTGACCACCTGTTTGTCACCTCCCTCCTTGCCCACCTCTGAAATCTGCCCAGCAGCTCAACTGAGGGAATGTCAATGTCCCTACGCGATACTGCTTCATCCAAGGCCGAACCCGCTCTCGCGCATTCGTGCGCCATCTCATTCCCCTGAATGCCTTCATGCCCTGGAACCCAAACCACATTGACATCATGCCCCCTAAGTCTGGCCAGAGATTGAATGCATGCCAGTACACATCTCGACTTTATCATCTCCGAACCCAGGGCTCTAATTGCTGCCAGACTATCTACACAGATGTCAATAGTTCTTGCCTCCAAATTGAGCCCATCAATCCTTAATGCTGCATCGGTAATGGCATAAATCTCTGCTTGGAAAACTGTCGAGGCATCTGGTAGCCTGAGCGATACCGAAAGGCCGAGACCCTCGGAAAATACCCCCGAACCAGTGCCAGTGTCCATCTTCGAGCCGTCCGTAAAAACCAAAGTTGCATTACTACGTGTCGCGGAGTTTTCCATCCAGTCCTTCCTCTCCGGGAATGCGACTGAGAAGGATATCGAAGCACATGACCGGAGTCATATAATCAGTCCGTCCCCCTCCTACCTTTTGTAGGATAATGTCATGTCCCGTACGGTCATGCCTGAAACTGCCCGACTCCATGAGCCTGAGGGCAGATCTGGCAGATATGTACTTGATGTATATCTCAAGGGGAGCCAAATCAAGCATTGTCTCTAGACTGGCCTGAGGGGCCGATCTCATTGCGCCAGTCACAGCAAGACATGCTAGCCTCTGTGCCTTGCCCAGTATAGAGAGATATGTACTCTTGTCCACAGCCCTCCACCAAACAAGTGATCCATAAGTAAGAATGGGTCTGATCACCGCCGTATACATCCAGTGCAGGATGTACGGTTTCAACCCCCATCTCCTCCCTGAAACTCTCTTGCATGCGTAAAACGCACATAGAGCCCTCCTCGTTCTATCCTCCACATTTCGTCTCCACGATAGTTTAGAGTCTAGAATAATGCCGAGGTACTTCGCTTCCCTCGAGAGTCCCAAGCTCATGCCACCAAGGCATGGTGGCCTAAAAGTACCGGTACAGTCTTCGAAGGGTTTATGCCTAGACCGTTCCCCTTGGCCCAGTCCAGTAGTTCGTTTAGCTCCGATTCCATGAGTTCACTTATCGTAGGCAGATATTTACCCCTTATAAGGAGCACAACGTCATCAGCATATGCAACTACCTTGGTGCCACCTGCGTTCAACCTGAAAAGGATGCTGTTCAGGACAAGGTTCCATAGGAGCGGAGACAGAACTCCCCCCTGCGGAATACCCCTTGTTACAGCCTTCCTCTTCGTACTCATGCCCAAACTGGATACTGTGGATCTGCTCCTAAGCATGTTCCCTGCCCAGTCCGTAATTAACTGGTCCGCACCGATTTCTCTGAGCGCCCCAGTTATCGAGGATATGTTCAGATTGTTAAAAGCGCCCTCAATGTCTCCACCGACCTACCCTTCTGGTAGGCATGCTGTGCACCGCAGAAATTCTCTGGCGAGAGAAGTTCCCTGACATACAAATCAACCAGTCTCTCCAGTGTTTTCAATAGAAAAGATGACAGACTGATTGGTCTGTAATCTTTAGCGGAACCGTGGTTTATCCTCCCCGCTTTTGGAATGAATACCACAGTAACCTCCCTCCACTCCATAGAAATGTACCCGTAAACGAGACTTCCCCTAAAGATGGTTAGCAGCCATGGTAAAATCGCCTCCATGGCATGCTGCATCAGCGCTGGGAAAATACCATCTGGCCCCGCTGACTTAAAGGGCTTAAAAGATGTCACTGCCCATCTTACCCTGGCTGACTGTACAATGGAGTCCACCAAATCACTCCCTAGGATAGCTGTTTGCACGGGGACGACAGTACCATGTACGTCCGACCCGTCCTCGCAATCCGGAAAGTGAGTTTCCATTAGTAGCTCCAGGGTATCCTCGCTGCTTTCAGTAAAATTCCCGTCAGGCCTCATAAGGGATCCCGGCGTGCCAGGCTCCTTACAGAGTAGTTTTCTTAGGCGGGAAGCCTCAGATGTGCTCTCCAAGTCACCACAGAAACGCTTCCACGATTCCCTCTTTGCCTTCCTGGTTTCGCTCTTGAAGACGTTGAAACCCCTACGATAGTTATCCCAGTCTATGGGATTTCTGTCGCGCTTCGCCTTATTAAAAAGTCTCCGGCATTCTGTCCTGAGCTGCTTGAGTCTCGGATTCCACCACTTCTAATGGACTTTCGTTGACGGTTGCCGCTCCCGACAAGATACGTGATAGGCGTCCCTCAGTGTCCTTGACAAAAGGACTGAAGAGTCCTCCAGCTCCTGAATGCTGCCCACCTGCTCCGCTACTGGAGGTGGTAGGGCCTCCACGAGCTTTCTGAAACTTCCCCAATCCGTTTGCCTAGGGTTCCTGTAAGGCTTGCCCCCACTCGGAATAAGATCGATCGTAAAAGTGATTCTGTTATGATCAGAGAATGAGCACTCAAGGCTCACCCTCCAGTCAAATATTCTAATAGAGTCCCTATCACTAACCAAAGTTAAATCAATGACCTGTTGCCTGATCCTATTGAAAAACGTTGGCCTATTGCCCTTGTTGCAAATCCTAAGATTGGTTGACAAGAGAAATTGTAATAAATCCTCACCTCGTTTATTTATATCCGTGCTCCCCCAGAGTGTGTGATGCGCATTTACATCACCGCCCAGTACAAGGTCATGTCCACGTGTCCCGCACCAGTCAGAGGAGGGTCATCCACCTCATACGGTAGATACGCTGATGCCAGGATCACCATCGGGAGATCCTTGCGTTCAAGCGCAGCTACAGTTAGATCGCCAGAGCTGTAATGGGATAAAAGAAAAATATTGTATGTAGTAAGAATTTCAACGAACATTTTATATTGCTATATTAAATTGAATTAAGATTCTATAGGCTAATTGTTCGAAATTTTTAATTTAAATCTCAGAAAGACATGATAAATATTCCAAGGCACAAAGGCAAGTCAACATCAGTTTTTGTTATTCAACTTACACAGCAGAGCAGAACAGCTGTTTTCGAAAGACGCAACCCTTTCATCATCAGTGCTCATGTGTATTGTGTTTGTCACCACTTATTAGGTGGCTTAGTTGAATGTGATAACAGTTCCTATTTACACAAATTTTATTGTGAAAAAGAATACGAGAACTGTATCAAAAAATATTGATGTTTTTCCTAATCAGAATACAACTTCTAATCTTACCTTCCGTGGTAGGAGAGAGTAGAGTAAACAAACGTGACCGAAGGCCCCGAACCTTATTCACAACTAACCAAGGCTCTTGGATCAAGGCCACGGATATGCACTCCCTCTCCATAAAGCGTAACAGCTCGTCCGATGCTGCCTCGGAGTGATGCAAATTAATTTGCACCACCTTTATGCCGCTCGGAGTCGCCATTTTGTGAGTCCTTCTTTGTAGGCAAAATCAGTCTAAGCTGATTTAGCCCATATTTGATAACGCCCTGTTTGGGGCGCAGGAGATGGAGGGATTCTGAATAAATTTTGATCCAGAAATCTCTGCCATCCCCCTTGTCCCTGGCACGTCCACGTTCAATCGTCCAGTTCTCAGTACCAAGGTCCTTATTCTGGCGCTTAATGAGTGTAAGTGTGGCCTCATCCTCCAGAATAGGAGGAGGAATCCACACGCGCACCGTCACCTGAAAAGGAACTTGGTCCAAGGGCACGATTTCAATTTTGGCTCCTGGCCAAAGCTCGCCAGCTTCTTGGATGCTGTTTTTGAGAAAACCGAGAGCCTTCTCATTACCGCAACCAATTATTTTGACGCCTCTGGACCACTTTGCCCCATCAAACGCAGTGAGAGAGTCATCGTCACAAGTGGCGAGCGCGTCCACTAGTCTGCGCAGAATTCGTTCTTCCAGAAGCAGCCATTGATCATTTGTCATTTTGCCCCCTGGCTGACTGCGATCAATAATGGCTACCTGTAGCTCAGTAGTGCGATTCACTATGCTTTTTAAACCAAAATTTTTTCGTTCAAAGATGTTAACCACAAATTTAACAATTTTGTTATTCACTAACACTTTTAAACGACATCTACTGGCGTTTAGACCAGATGTGTTAATCAGCTGTTATTTTTAACTACAGAAATTGTGGTTTATTAACAGCAGCATTTTTGGTGTGGTTTAATTTGTGAAAAGTGTTTATTTATGGTTGCGTAGTAATATATAATGGCTTTTGAGTATTTAGCCTACAATTTATTGAATAATTAAACAACAGCTAGTGCCTCTTCAGTCAACCGGCGCGATCTTCGGGAATTGGACAACCCTTTTGAGTTGGCAACAACAGAGTTTAAAAAAGTGTATCGTTTAAGTCCGGAATTGACTGAAGAAATTGTTTTCCAACTCGATGGCATTCTAAAGGGTACTAGAATCACTGGAATATCAACAGAAAAACAGGTATATGTATAGATAAGTACGCACAGTCATATACTATTGTAACAAAAACTTGTTTGCAGGTGCTAGCGACTTTACGTTTCTATGCAACCGGATGTTACCAACGACCTGTAGGAGAGCAATGGGGTATATCGATGAGCCAGTCATCAGTAAGTCGTTGTATACATAGAGTAACTGATGCTATTAACCATACCATTTTTTGTGCGAATGTTAAGTTCCCAATGGCTCAGGAAGAACGTCAAGCTGCGAAAGCAATTTTCGCTTCAGCTCGTTCCCCTTTTGTTGCTGGTACAATTGGTGCAATCGATTGCACTCATATACCAATTTTAGCTCAAAAAAGCCATGAAGAAGCTTATGTTAATCACCATGGCTACCACTCAATTAATGTCCAAATGGTAAGTAAGCATTCAAAAAAAGATACAAAACAAGAAAAAAATTGATTTTTTTCTTTACATATGTACTTACATATGTATATGCAGATATGTGACTCAAACTTGAAAATTTTAAATGTAAACGCTAAGTATCCAGGAGCACGGCATGATTCTTTTGTATGGAGCTCCTCTGCAGTTCGAAGGGTCATGCAGCGAAGTTTCGAAAATGGAAACCACAACATGTTTTTAATTGGTATGTTTAATTAATTTACCTTATTCTCGATTCGACTTGAAAGTTTTGACTAGATAAAAGAACAAAATTTTGCCTACAGGGGATTCTGGATACCCTTTGGAACCATGGTTGATGACTCCTCTAACAAACCAATTAGAAGGAAGTCCTAGATATAGATATAACGAAGCATTGTGTCAGGCTCGGAATCCGATTGAGCGACTATTTGGCGTCCTAAAATGAACTTGGCGATGCTTATTTAAGCAAAGAATGCTTTTATATGATCCAGGCTTTGCTGGAAAAATTGTTAATGCATGCGCAACATTACACAATATTAATTTAGGCGACCAAAGCTATGACGTAGATGCTGAGACTCCAATCACTCAAACAAGTAGTGTCTTGGTAAACCAAAACCTGCCCTCTTCAATAGCAAAACGTGTCCAAGATCGATTAATTGCAAATTTTTTTACATAAGCAATAGGTCTTACAAAATATAGGAAACAGTTGTTATGTAGATATTAACCTAAATTATATGAAACCTTTTTTTAAATGTTTAAATAAAACAACTTTCTTAATTTATATATATGTAGTTAATTTTTTTATTTACTGAAAAAAAGTATTATCATGTTAACAGTGGGTATTGTTAATATATAATAGATATTACCAAATTAAATAAAACACCATTCAATTCATTTTTATAAAAAATTAAGTATAATGTAAGTAATTAAAAAACATAAAAATATATAACAAAAATTAAAAATATAAACCATAAAACCAATTGAATTAAAAAAAAGGGAAAAAAATAAAATGCCCAACAATTCAATTAAAAACCAAAGCAATAAAAATTAAAAATATAAAATAAAAGGATTAAAAACAAAAAGTAAACATAAAGGCAATACAAATTAAAAATATAAAACAAAGCAATTAGAAAACAAGAAGTAAATATAAAAGCAATAAAAATTAAGAAAACTAAACAATTCAATTAAAAACAAAAAGTAAACATAAAAGCAATAACAATTAAATATACATAACAATTTAATTAAAAACAAAAAGTAAACATAAAAGCAATACAAATTAAAAATATAAAACAAAACAATTAGAAAACAAGAAGTAAATATAAAAGCAATAAAAATTAAGAAAACTAAACAATTCAATTAAAAACAAAAAGTAAACATAAAATCAATAACAATTAAATATACATAACAATTTAATTAAAAACAAAAAGTAAACATAAAAGCAATACAAATTAAAAATATAAAACAAAACAATTAGAAAACAAGAAGTAAATATAAAAGCAATAAAAATTAAGAAAACTAAACAATTCAATTAAAAACAAAAAAAAAAAACATAAAAGCAATAACAATTAAATAAACATAACAATAACACCATAATTATACTAATTTACTCTTTAAGTCTGAAATAAAAAATCAATTATTATTGAAACTCTTATAAATTATGAAAAACATATAATAATTTTTTAAAGGTAAAACAAATTTAAAAAGCATAGGGTTACGTTTTTAGACCTTTTCGTAAAAACGCTTTTTACTTATCCTTCAAGGATTCGTTTAATTGCATCAAATTAAAAACACAGACAATTAACTTTAGAAATATAATGCGGCAACACTTTATTTACTACTTTATTAACACGAGTATTTGTACTACTAAACACTTAGCGATGTAAACACGTCTAGATTTAAAATCACACTGATCCCGCTGATTACTGGCAGCGACTTTATATAGCAAAATGACATCGTCTGGTAACTTCGCGAAGCATCTGGTCATGGTTGTTGTTGGTTGTGCTTTACTTAACATGTAGCTATATACGTGTGTTTGTTTATATGACAATGCTGTCTTGTGTGTTTTGTTTATTGTAACTATGTGTGGTTGTATGTATGAGTGTTCTGTGTGTTGCGTAGTTTTGTTTCTTCTTGTACTATGTGGGTATGTTTATGTACATATTTGTGTGTATGTTGCTGTATATATTGGTGTACATGTTTAGCTTTTGTTAGCAGCGAATACTTGCGTACAAGATCATTAAGAATAACAGCATCATCTCTTAGCATTGATGTTGCTAGGTTTTTCGTTGTTGTTATTTACACTTATTATTGCACAGCCTCAAATGATCTTGTATATTCTCGAAGATGTATCCGGAATATTCCACTTCCGTTAATTCAAATATTATCTGCTTTGTGTTTACCAGGGTTGTAACATTGTGACAACTTGAGATGATTTGGCAGTGCTGCCAAGTAAATATATCCACATTGTCGTTATACTTGAATCTATTTTTAAACTTTGTAACACTGCTGCCCACTTAAGCCTGTTCGACCCGAATAGGCATACAATCACCTCTTCCATAGCGCGCCAATCGTTCGAGATGTACTAAGTATCTTCATTTTCGACCTTGGGCTATTGTGCTTCTGTATCCGGTACACAACGTCATTCACTCTCGTAATCACTTTATACGGGCCATCCCAGTGAGTCTGTAATTTTGGGGACAATCCTTTTTTCCATTGCGGGTTATAAAGTAGAACCAATTGACCTTCCATAAATCCCTCCGAATTTGCTGCGCGGTCATATCTAGCCTTCATCTTTTCACTGACCATCTTGATTCTATTACGCACGAAATCATGCAGTTCGTTTAAGTTCTCCTGCTCTTGGACGAAGTGCCTTCTTCTTCTACAGCTGGCTTAACACCAAATTCCAAGTCACCAGGCAGTTTTAATTCCGTCCCGAAGATAATTTTAGCTGGCGTTCTCGATGTGGAGTCGTGTACAGCTGACCTATATGCCATCAGAGCTTCAGTGACGGGAAAAGGACCTGCTACATCCATTGCGATCCGCTCGAATGGTGCTCTTGAGTTGTATTGCTGTAGCTGTCCCCGGCTTCTTCCTACTGGGCCTTTGGCTGCTATGCACTGTGGCAGTTTGCTATCCAGTCGGCTACGGCTTGTTGACATCCAACCCAATAAAAACGCTGCTTCAGTTTCTCAAGTGTTTTTGTTACTCCAAGATGACCGCCACTAGGTCCATTGTGAAATTCTTGCAGAACTTTACTTATCTTGGAACATGACACAATTATCAAATTTGAAGTTGTTTTGCCTCTACACTTTCCCATACGCGGTATAGGCACCCTTTTATTACCTTGAGGCTGTTCCACTGAGCCCAATAAGATTTGGCGAGTGGACTCTCAGCCGAAATTTCATTCCGCGACGGTCTTCTGTCCTCCTCTTTGGCTGCTATAATTTTCCCCAGTATATTGTCGTCCCTCTGTGCCGCTGACCAGTCTTCATCAGAGTCGATGTGCATTAGCCGAACATCAACAACGCCTTCCTTTTGTTCGGTTCTAACGCAATGTTTACACTCTAAACAGCAGGGTCTTCTTGAAAGAGCATCCGCATTGCTATGTTTTGTGCCCCTTCTATGCTCAATACTGAAGTCGTAGCTCTGCAGGCGCTCAATCCACCTTGCCAGTTGCCCTTAAGGATTTTTAAACTGCAATAACCATCTCAGTGCAGAATGGTCAGTCCTTAATGTAAAGTGTTGACCATACAGGTACTTATGGTAATGTTTAATGCATTCCAATACTGTCAGAAGCTCACGTCGTGTCACACAGTAGTTCCTCTCAGGTTTTGAGAGTACGCGGCTATAGTATCCTATGACTTTCTCAGTGCCATTAACTACTTGGGATAGCACGCCCCCTATGCCATAGCCGCTCGCATCAGTATCCAGCACAAATTTTTCTCCAGGTATGGGATACGCTAGTACTGGTGACGTACACAATAATCCTTTAAGTTTCTGGAATGCCTTTTCCTGTGGCTCACCCCAATGGTATGGTCTCGACTTCTTTGTCAGCTCATGCAGGCTTGCAGCTACACTGGCAAAATTTGGCACAAAGCGTCTGTAGTATGTACAAAGGCCCAAAAAGCTGCGCAATTCATGAAGATTTTTAGGTTGATGCCAGTCCCTTACTGCTTTTATTTTATCTTCATCTGTTGAGATTCCGTCTGCTGTAACACGATGCCCCAAATACTTCACTTCTTTCTGGAACAATGCACATTTCTTCAGGCTGAGTTTCAATCCAGCTGATGATATCCGTTGAAGAACTTCTGCCATGTTTTTTAGGTGTTCATCAAAAGTTTTCCCCATCACGATTATGTCATCCAGATATACCAAGCATGTCTTCCAGTGGAGTCCTTTCAGTACCTTCTCCATTAGGCGTTCAAATGTGGCCGGAGCATTGCAGAGACCAAATGGCATAACTTTGAACTGCCATAATCCGTTACCGACACTGAAGGCAGTTTTCTCCTTGTCTTTCTCTGCAATCTCCACTTGCCAATATCCGCTTCGCAAGTCTAGCGTAGAGAACCATCTCGTACCAGCTAGCGTGTCCAAAGTGTCATCGATTCTGGGGAGCGGATAGCTGTCCTTCTTGGTTATGTCATTGAGCTTCCTGTAGTCTACGCAGAATCTAGTACTGCCATCTTTCTTTTTAACTAAGACTACTGGCGAACTCCAAGGACCAGAAGATGGCTCAATTACGCCTTCACGCTCCATTTCTCTTACAAGCTCTTTGACTTCATCTCGCTTTGCTAGGGGTACACTTCGAACTGGAATCTAAAGATGCCCAATGGTACGCTGCCGTCAAAGCATGGCGCTTTTATTCGCGCAGAAACCTCCGCAACTGCTCGTACTGTCCCGCCACTACGCTCGAGGTTATGCACTTTGTCCTCTAGAGCATGAAATTTTTCTTCGAACTCTTTTGCATGCTGTTCTAGGCCACCGCTTTCTAGATGTTGGACTCTCTCTGCGAGCTCTGAGAATTTGTTCTCAATAGAATCCACCCTCCTATTAATGGCCTCAGACACCTCTCCCAGAGTCTCGTTCGTGGCTCTATTTGACTCCTGTATTTCGGCTACAAGCTTTTCAGTGCTGATTTTTGAGTTCTGTTTAATTTCAGTTATTTCGGCTACAAGCTTTTCAGTGCTGATCCTTGATGCCTCTTGCATCTGCTGAGAGTTCTGTTTAATTTCAACTTGTGCATCATTGATTCCTTTTATCTGAATCATCATAGCAGCAAACATTGAATTTATGTCCATGCTGCTGGTCGTGGCAGGAGGACATACCTCTACATCGTCTTTGTCCTCAAACTCGTATGTCCCGATGTCCATGCCGCGATTCTTAAACTCATCTATCAGCCTCTTCTGCAGTTCAGCCTTGTTACCTGCTATTGGCAATTCCCGCTTACTAAGCTCCTTTTTTAGCTGTTCAACTTTTAGCTCATCAAATTTAATAATTATTTTTTTTTATTTCCTTTTTTTTCTTAAATTGCAACGTCCTATTTAATTATTTTTGCAATTCCACTTCTGACACCAATTGTTACGTTTTTAGACCATTTCGTAAAAACGCTTTTTACTTATCCTTCAAGGATTCGTTTAATTGCATCAAATTAAAAACACAGACAATTAACTTTAGAAATATAATGCGGCAACACTTTATTTACTACTTTATTAACACGAGTATTTGTACTACTAAGCACTTAGCGATGTAAACACGTCTAGATTTAAAATCACACTGATCCCGCTGATTACTGGCAGCGACTTTATATAGCAAAATGACATCGTCTGGTAACTTCGCGAAGCATCTGGTCATGGTTGTTGTTGGTTGTGCTTTACTTAACATGTATACGTGTGTTTGTTTATATGACAATGCTGTCTTGTGTGTTTTGTTTATTGTAACTATGTGTGGTTGTATGTATGAGTGTTCTGTGTGTTGCGTAGTTTTGTTTCTTCTTGTACTATGTGGGTATGTTTCTGTGCATATTTGTGTGTATGTTGCTGTATATATTGGTGTACATGTTTAGCTTTTGTTAGCAGCGAATACTTGCGTACAATATCATTAAGAATAACAGCATCATCTCTTAGCATTGATGTTGCTAGGTTTTTCGTTGTTGTTATTTACACTTATTATTGCACAGCCTCAAATGATCTTGTATATTCTCGAAGATGTATCCGGAATATTCCACTTCCGTTAATTCAAATATTATCTGCTTTGTGTTTACCAGGGTTGTGACAACTTGAGATGATTTGGCAGTGCTGCCAAGTACATATATCCACATTGTCGTTATATTTGAATCTATTTTTAAACTTTGTAACAATAGATATACTTACATTTTGCTTATAGCAATACCTAAATTATTTACTGCAGCGGCAGTTTCCTTTAGGCCTTCTCCTACCAATTTTATGGCATCGGCCATAACTTTGGTGGCCGCTATGTTTGCAGCGGTACATTCAGCTAGCATCTATAAAAAATAAAACATAACATTTAATAACTTATTCTTAATGAAGATTTTTATCACGTTTATATTTACCTTTAAAGCATCAGCCTGTTTGTTCGCGATCTCCAAAAACAGTTTTTTGGTATCGCAATCGTCCTCGGCTCGCTTCCTTTTCAGCCCTCGACGTGGTGTCCTCTTGGATGTACTCGGAGTATCACAGGCAATGTCCAAAAGTTCACCACTTAATGGCGATGGTACTCCAACCTCTTCACCATCTTCCAAAAGTAATTGCAGATTCTAATAGAACAAGAAATTTGCTACAGGTAAGCATACATGTTAACTTCACTGTAACTTACCTCTTCCATTGGAATATTTTCGGACACGCACTCATGACCCTCAATATAATCGCTTCCGATTAATGACACCGCCTTTCCACTTCGCTTAAGGCCTCTTGCTTTACTGGCTTATTTCCCGTAAGCGCTAGTTGCCTTTTGCTATCTCGTACTTTGGTGCTGGTACGGCTTTTAAGTTCTTTCCATACCTTTGTGAAATAGAACAATTATTATTACTCGTTCCTATATTTATTCAACTTTGTTTACTTTCCGCCTGCCATTGGTTGACCTCTTTAATTGCTCCACCAAGACAATTAAGGTTTCCGGCTAATTCAGACCACTTCTTATCGGCCTCCAATTTCCCGTGCATCTTCTTAAACTTTCCGCCAGCTAAACCCGGGTTGTTGAGCATAAAGTCCACCATTGCACTTAGTTGCTCGGCAGATGCTCGACTTCTTTTGGGAACGGTACCAGACATTCTGGCAAAAATATAAATATATGAATATAGATTATGAAATAAAATTTTACAAGTTTTTACTTACCTTGTGCTGTGCAAAACTAAAAAGGCGCTTGATTTGCGTTTTTCATTTTTCTTTATTTTGACATTTCATTTAGCAGAGATACCACGTAATATCACTTTAAATACATACAGATATAAAACTTTTTAGTATGGTTAAAAATAAGTTAGTGAATAACATAGGGGTTAGTGCAAACATCAAAATATGTCGTTAAAATTAACACCAACTAAAGTGTTAAAAGTTAGTGAATCGCAGTACAGGTGCTGATGTCAAGCTTGTTGATGGTTTCAACCGCTTGCCCTCAGGCATCTGCGTCTCACCCGACCTTTGCCGTTTGCCACTAGAACCACCTGCAGGGTCCCCTTTGCCAGCCCCGGGACCTCGTTTAGAGGAGATTGGAGCTTGCCTTGAGGACCCCTTGCCGGCGGTTTTCGCTTTACCGCGTAGGTCATCACCTCTCTTTGACTTGGACGACACCCCTTTCGATGTAGAAGGGCCATCATCCAATTTCTCCGAGCTGGTGATCGTGCTCGGTCCAGGTTTAGTTGAGGGCCCGGCTGATGTCGAGATCGCTTTCCTACCCTGGTTTCTGGCCACGTTCGTCCCCGTCTCTGGCCTTGCCTCCACGACAGAAGTATTCCGAAACTCCTCATACTTCCGAACATGGTAGGCATGCTTGCGCCGCAAAGCCTTCCCCCGGGAATTAAGGAAGTTGGATCTCGGGATTCCAACGACCTTAAGAACCGGAGAGAACGCTTCTAGCCTGCCAGCTTTTTGCGTTCGTCCGGTCTTTTCTCCACTCCTTCCATCACCTGTGCCTCTGATACCTTCCTGTCCGCCCCGGCCGATTGTCCGTCCTTGGTATCAGAGGAGACCATGGTGATGTCATCCTCGTCCGTCTCGTAGATGTTAAGTCCGTCCAGTCCTGGAAATATGTCTAAGTCATCGTCACTAACTGTCCTGTCTTGTCTTTTCAGATACCAGTCCCCTACTAAGTCTGCCCCCCTTTGGCCCTTAGCCTTGTCCGCCCCCCTTCTATAGGTCCCTGAAAAATACTCCCCATTTGGGTCTGTTGACCGTCGTCCCTTGTCGTACTGTCCGAGTTTGATGTTTTTGTTTCTTCGCTTATTGTTCCCACGAGTGTAGGGGAGAAAATGTCCACCATGTCATAGCCCCCAGTGACAAGGTAAGGGCTTAATTACTTGCTGAGGCGCCCAGGTATCAGCATGGCTCCGTAAGAATACAGTCGGTTACCCCTGACTGCAAACCAGCCGACAGGCACGGGTCGCATAACACCTCGGCTTAGGGGGGATAACTATTTGCCATGCAAGCCTTTAGAGCACTTGCCACCAAAAACAGGCAGAAACCCAAAAAAGGTCATCTTACTCCAGGTTCTGTCTGCATCAGAGACACTTGCCACAGCTAGCACTGAGCCACCACATCGCGCTAAGATTGTTATCCCCGTGATGGAAAACTATGTTACATCTCACTAAAAATTACATTGGTAAAAAAATAAAAATTCGCTTCCAGTACCCACATAAATTCCGAATTTAGTTTTTTTAGTGAACTAAACCTATTTGATGCTTCAGGAAGAATTAAATTGGTATTACAAATTTTAAAATTCAAAATTGGGTTCCATGATTGGAAAATCGAAATTTTTTAATACATAAAAGTAGCCAATTTTGGTTTTTTCAGTGAATTAAACCTTTTTATACCCTCCAAAAAAGAATTTGGAGGGTATATTCACTTTGTCATTCCGTTTGTATCGCATCGAAATATCCATCTCAGACCCCATAAAGTATATATATTCTTGATCAGTGATGAAATCTAAGACGAACTGAGCATGTCCGTCCGTCCGTCTGTGGAAATCACGATTCAGTCCAAACGAAAAGAGCTAGACTCTTGAAATTCGGCAAAAATATATTTTGAAGCTTAGAGCAGGTTAAGTTCGAAGATGGGCTAAATCGGGCAAGAGGGAAAAAAGTTCCCCTAAGAAGAACTAAACCAACCCAGAAAAAACAACATATTTTTTAAAGTTTTTTGGTTATTTTGTTAAGCAAATGATATATTTTTATGTCAAATACGGTCCAACGCCTTAAACTTGGAGCCATAAAATAAAATAAAAATATTTTTTGACCCCGCCCACTTCAGTGGGCGTTATTATCGGCAAAAATAGCATAAAAATTTAACAATTTGTTTTACTTTAGCCTACATTCCTTAAAAATAACATTTTTATGCTTTAATGACGAAGCTGAGACGAAACCTGGTACTACTCTGCCCTACCCCCTTCTTTCCCTTCGCCCCCTAAATGACCCTACCATAAAAAAAATTTTTTTTTTTTAAATATTGTATATAATCATCCCAAGAATTTATCTTTAGAGTTTTATGACTGCCGATTTCTGCCCTATCCCCTCCTCTTCCTTTGTCCCCTAAATGACCCTACCAAAAAAAAAAATTATTTATTTTAAATTTTGTATATAATCATCCCAAGCATATAGTTTTAGAGTTTTATGACAAAGGTGAAATGTTTCCCCCACAGCCCTTGCCAGAGCGACCCCGCCAAAATACAGTTTTTATACTCTCCAAAGAGAATTGGACTCCATAATGTAAATATATTCTTGATCAGTGATGAAGTCTAAGACGGTCTAGCAATGCCCATACGTTCGTCTGTGGAAAACATGATATTGTATATTTTTGAACCCCGCCCCCTTTAGTGGGCGTTGACTTACGGTATTATATAAAGGAACTCTGTCCCACCAAGTTAAACATTTTAAATTCACTTACTAAATATTTGGAGGGTATTTAAGATTCGACCCGGTCGAATATAACGTTTTTACTTGTTTAAGAATCAAATTGGTATTAAAAATTTTACGAACGAACGTGTGGGCATTGATAGACCGTCTTGGACTTCATCACTAATCAAGAATATATTTACTTTATGGTGTTCAATTCTCTTTGGAGGGCATTAAAACTGTATTTTGTGGCGGTCTCTCTGGCAAGATCCGTGGGGGAGACATTTCACCTTTGACATAAATCTCTAAAAATAAATGCTTGGGATAATTATATGTAAAATTTATTTTTTATTTGTTTATTTTTTATGGGGTCATTTAGGGGAAAACGGGTATGAGTGCAAGCGCGGATCCAGTGGGGGGGGGGGTCATGATTCCCCTGGGATAGCTCAGTTCTGCTTTCTATTTATTCTAAACTCATTGATAAATAAAATAAATAAATATTATATAGGTATTTAAAAATATATTTTTTTCAATAAATATTGTTTTGATGATGAATAAAAAAAGTTCTGCTCAGCAACAAGTATTTTTATCATGAATAAAATACAAGAAGCAAAAATTATCCCGTATGAACGAGTATTCATGTACAACAAAAGCAAAATTATGTATATACAAACAAGGTGGCGCAAAAGTTATCCTCCTATCAGAAAATGCTATAAATTTTGCGATTGGCCTGCCCCTAATGTCAGTTATGTTTTGACATTTGTGTAGTAAACACATGCGAAATACACGTTAATAAACAATGTTACGCTACACTGCTCCAGAACGCGGAATATTGGTGACTATGGCACAACGTGAATTTCGTCGCAGATTTCCTGGCCGTCCAACGCCTACTGGTGAAACACTGCGATGTTTAGCCGCTAGCCTCGAAGAGACTGGCACAACACGAGATGCTGCCAGGCGTGGTAGACCCCGGAGTAGCCGTTCTGCAGAGAATATTGCTGCTGTAACCGAGGATGTCATGGAAGCGCCGTCGACATCGACCAGACTACGTGGCACGCATATGGGTATCAGTCGACGGCCTTTACAGTGAATTTTGGTACAAGATTTGAAGATGTTTCCGTACAAAGTCCAGACGGTGCATCAGCTGTTAGCTGCTGACCGCCAATCGCGTCTAACATACGCTCAAGCCATCCTTAATCACCACCAACAGGAAGATGATTTTTCATCAAAAATAATCATGAGTGATGAGACCCATCTTAGCGGGTACGTAAATAAGCAAAATATACGCTTCTGGGGCACTGAAAATTCGCGTGTAACCCACGAAGAGCCATTACACCCACTCAAAGTCACTGTATGGAGTGCTGTTTTCGCTGGAGGAGTCATTGGACCTATTTTCTTCGAAGACGTCGCGCGCCAAACGGTTACTTTGAATGGTGAGCGCTACAGAGCAATGATCAATGAGTTCTTTTTGCCGCAACTTGATGAATTGGGATTGGAAAACATGTGGTTCCAACAGGACGGTGCAACGGCACACACTGCACGTGCCACAACCGATATGCTGAAGGATGCATTTCCCGGGCACCTAATCTCCCGTTTTGGCGATTTGGGATAATTATATACAAAATTAAAATTTCTTTTTTTTGATAGGGTCATTTAGAGGGCAAAGGGGAAGAGGGGGTAGGGCAGAAACAGGTAGACATAAAACTCTAAAAATAAATGCTTGGAACGATTATATACAAAATTTAGAAAAAAAATATTTATTTTTGGTAGGGTCATTTAGGGGGCAAAGGAAGAGGAGGGGGTAGGGCAGAAATCGGCAGTCATAAAACTCTAAAGATAAATTCTTGGGATGATTATATACAAAATTTAAAATTTTTTTTTTTGGTAGGGGGCGAAGGGGTAGGAGGGGGTAGGGCCAGTAGTAGTACCAGGTTTCGTCTCAGCTTCGTCATTAAAGCTTAAAAATGTTATTTTTAAGGAATGTAGGCTAAAGTAAAACAATTTGTTAAATGTTTATGCTATTTTTGACCATAATAACGCCCACTAAAGTGGGCGGGGTTAAAAAATATTTTTATTTTATGGCTCCAAGTGTAAGTGTAAGTGTAAAAATATATCATTTGCTTAACAAAATAATCAAAAAACTTAAAAATTATGTTGTTTTTTCTGGGTTGGTTTAGTTCTTCTTAGGGCAACTTTTTTCCCTCTTGCCCGATTTAGCCCATCTTCGAGCTTAACCTGCTCTAAGCTTCAAAATATATTTTTGCCAAATTTCAAGAGTCTAGCTCTTTTCGTTTGGACTCAATCGTGATTTCCACAGACGGACGGACATACTCAGTTCGTCTTAGATTTCATCACTGATCAAGAATATATATACATACGTTATGGGGTCTGAGATGGATATTTCGATGCGTTACAAACGCAATGACAAAGTGAATATACCCTCTAAATACTTTTTTGGAGGGTATAAAAATTAAAAGACCAAATAAAAATAATGGGAAGGTTATTTTTGCGCCACCTTGTACATACATAGATAAGTGTTTGCTTGTTGTGTATTAAAATAACTTGTGTATTAAACTAACTCCTTTTTCACACACATCAGGTATACTTGATCAGTTTTTCTGAAATTTTATTTCGAACCTGCATTTACATTCACACGAAACGTCATGCCAAGTTTTTCTTCATTGCTGCACATTCATTTAATATATTACGGATGATAAAACAAAAGGTAATATAACAAGTAAAAATGTTATATTCGACCGGGTCGAATCTTAAATACCCTCCAAATATTTAGTAAGTGAATTTGAAATGTTTAACTTGGTGGGACAGAGTTCCTTTATATAATATCGTACGTCAACGCCCACTAAAGGGGGCGGGGTTCAAAAATATACAATATCATGTTTTCCACAGACGAACGTATGGGCATTGCTAGAACGTCTTAGACTTCATCACAATTCTCTTTGGAGGCTATAAAAACCAATTTAGAATAGAGGCTATAAAAACCATTTCACCTTTGTCATAAAACTCTAAAAATAAATGCTTGGGATAATTATATACAAAATTAAAATTTCTTTTTTTTGATAGGGTCATTTAGAGGGCAAACGGGGAGAGGGGGGTAGGGCAGAAACAGATACACATAAAACTCTAAAGATAAATGCTTGGGATGATTATATACAAAATAAAAAATTATGTATATTTATTTTTAATAGGGTCATTTAACGGGCAAAGGGGGAGGAGGGGGTAGGGCAGCAACATGCAGTCATAAAACTCTAAAGATAAATGCTTGGGATGATTATATACAAAATTTAAAAAAAAAATTTTTTTTGGTAGGGTCATTTAGGGGGCAAAGGAAGAGGTGGGGGGGAGAGGTAGGGCAGAAATCGGCAGTCATAAAACTCTAAAGATAAATGCTTGGGATGATTATATACAAAATTAAATTTTTTTTTTTTGGTAGGGTCATTTAGGGGGCGAAGGGGAAGGAGGGGGTAGGGCAGAGTAGTACCAGGTTTCGTCTCAGCTTCGTCATTAAAGCTTTAGAGTGTTATTTTTAAGGAATGTAGGCTTAAGTAAAACAATTTGTTAAATTTTTATCCTATTTTTGCCTATACTAACGCCCAATGAAGTGGGCGGGCTCAAAAATATTTTTATTTTATTTAATGGCTCCAAGTTTAAGGCGTTGGACCGTATTTGACATAAAAATATATCATTTGCTTAACAAAATAACTAAAAAACTTTAAAAATTATGTTGTTTTTTCTGGGTTGGTTTAGTTTTTCTTAGGGGAACTTTTTTCCCTCTTCCCCGATTTAGCCAATCTTCGAACTTAACCTGCTCTAAGCTTTAAAATATATTTATGCCAAATTTCAAGAGTCTAGCTCTTTTCGTTTGGACTGAATCGTGATTTCCACAGACGGACGGACGGACATGCTCAGTTCGTCTTAGATTTCATCACTGATCAAGAATATATATACCTTATGGGGTCTGAGATGGATATTTCGATGCGTTACAAATGGAATGACAAAGTGAATATACCCTCCAAATTCTTTTTTGGAGGGTATAAAAACTGACTAGCACCGTCAAGTCTGTACCCCTTTTCACGCTCTTCGCCGCTCTCTCCTAAAAGATCAAGACTTGACGAGTCAAACCTGATGTGTGTGAAAGGGGTCTAACTCCTCTGCTTTGATTTTATTCCACGTCAACCACGGGTGGAAAACATGATACAAGTGTACTTTTTTGGTACAATTAGACTTTGTTGGTACCGTGGTACTACCACGATTAATTTGGTACAATTTAAATATCTCAATCAAAAGCTTACACCTAGTTCATAAAAACGTTTTATGCTTGAACATTTTTGTTAATTTCTCAGTGAATCAGTTAATAAACATAAAATATTTCTGTGAATTATATGGTTACATAATCAAAGATTTTGTGTAAACTTTTTATTACATACAATATTCCAGTCAGCACTTCATGAAATTTTCGGATCGTTTCTTACTCCTGCTTGTTCTATATATATATTTTGTCGTTTCTTTTTGAAAATTATTGTTCTTTCGAGAGAAAACGGTTCTTTAGACCCGAATCTTTCAAAATAGTGTCTATGTCTCATATTTCTACTAAATTATGGCTCATTTAAGTAACGGACTTACAATTATTTGTTATAATTTTTCGCAACAGAAACATTTTTCATCGTTAGGCTGCCTTATATTCAATTCAAAAACAATGACGTTGAAAAAGGGTATAATAATTGATTTCCAAATACCAAAAAAGTTTTCAATCAATGTCTGGCTGCCACAAACTACCAGAAAATTTATTATCTTAAATTGTATGACTTTTTGAATTAAATTTAATCAACTGATTCATAGATTTTTATGTATATAATATTTTTTTGCTATATACTTGTGTAGAGAACTTTTTGAATTTCTATTTATAGATATATAAAAAATATAAAAAAATGGTACCGTCATGGTATGAAAAGTACATTTTATTTAGTTAATTGGTACAAAATCAAAATAACCCTTCTCCATTCCTGAAGTCAATTCTTGTTTGCATAAACACTTGACTAAAACATGATCGATTACCAAACGGACAATTAAGCAAACGATTCGTTCGCCGATATGATACTGTTTTCATTCAACAATCTCCTTTGCTGCGTTGTCAAAAGAGAATAAAAACTTTCATGTATGATGTCAGTAAAAGATGTACGATCTCGAGTCGTCTCACACATACTTGTATGAAGCGTTCATCACTACTTTGTATCGTTCTATTAGAAACATAAAAAAATCATTTATGTACATGGATATAAAATGTACACAAGTTCACTTGTTTATTTTGCGGATCATTTAAAGTTTACAATACAGTCGAATCTGCTTTAGCGCAACACGCCTTACTGAAAAAAGTCGGACTACTGAAAGCGATGCAAGTCCCCGCACTGATTTTAAACGCAGCTAGTCTTATTCAGTTCGCTTTAGCGAAACATCGCTTTTAAAAATATCGTATTACTGAAAACCAAAATCTAGCCCACAACTACGTTTTGTATGAAACTTACTTCGCTTTAGTGAAAAAAATAGACAATAACAATTTTATTAATTAGAAATTAATTGCATAACTTAATGCTGAAAAAATTTTGCATGCTTTGTCCGTTAAAAAATTAAATGGAAAAATGTATTTGTCCTTTTCGCTCTTACGAACTTTATTGTATTTTTCTATTATATTGTCAATGCAAGTGGCTAGACATTTTCGAGGAACTCGTGAAAAATTTCAGAAACAAAATGATTAATTCTATGAATAATTTTTTTTAAATAAAATTTTTACGTTAATTTGACGTAAAAAAAATATACAGATTTGATATAAAAAAAATTGTTTTACTGATTTTAAGCAGTACGCTTAACTGTAAAAAATGTCAGTAATCCGAACTACGTTTTAGAGAAAAAATCGAATAACTGAAAAAAATTGGTGTTAGTTATTTCCAGTAAAGCGGAGTCGACTGTAAAGCTAAACATTTTTTAATAGAATTTCCGTGTTATTAGTAGCTTAGTCAATTGTTTTTAAATACAAAACCGTAAAAAGTACATTATTTTTGCATTAAGTACAGTACTATTTCGATAATTCGGACACCATAAATCCTGAGCATGTCCGTATTACTGGAGTGTCCGGATTACAGATGTTAATTTGTTTACCTGCATACATACATAATGCAAAGAATACAAACTAATTCAATTTTATATTTATTTATCAAGTTTTTTATTAAAAAGAGAATATAGTTCAATATATGTTACTTTCATATGTAGTATATGAAAAGAAAATTCATATATATGTTAGACATAAATTCTCTTAATGCAGCACTATTTTTTTAAAATCGCACGCGGTCGATTTTTTTCGCCAAATTTTTCTGCAACACATCTTACTGATTTGCCTGTGACTAATTCATCCAATAGTTCACACTTCTTTTTTATTCTTCAACTTTTATGTGATCTCTTGCTATTACTATTCATTCACCTTTATTGTGTTTGGCGTTTTTCGCCTTCAGATTCGACAATTTGCTATTAAGCTATTACAATTTGTCGAATTTTCAGGCGTTAAACGCCAAACACAATAGCGTTGATTGTTTTACAATGTCCAGTTATATAAAGAAATTTTTAAAAATATGTATAGCTTAAACTTTAATAACTTTTGCAAACCTATGTCAACAAAAACACTCAACTAACTAAAGCAAAATTGCAAAATTTTCACGCGTAGACGAATACTACAGTAAAAAGTTCCGTTATTATTCAAAGAGTATAACATGAATGAAACAAAAAAATTACTGTCCGTATTATAGAGTAAAAAAAGTGGGTACTGTCCGGTTTGTAGCAGTGTCCGGATTATATATGTGTCCGTAATATCGCGTGTCTGGATTATCGGTATAGCACTGTAATGTGTTTTAAGGTAATATTAACACTATAACGTTTAAAATCTATTCGTATTAATGATAATTTTATGTTAGGTATCAGGTTTTGTAAAATTTTACCATGATTTTAAATTAACATTTTGTGATGCTAGTTTTACATTCCCTTTTTATACCCTCCAAAAAAGAATTTGGAGGGTATATTCACTTTGTCATTCCGTTTGTAACGCATCGAAATATCCATCTCAGACCCCATAAAGTATATATATTCTTGATCAGTGATGAAATCTAAGACGAACTGAGCATGTCCGTCCGTCCGTCTGTGGAAATCACGATACAGTCCAAACGAAAAGAGCTAGACTCTTGAAATTTTGCATAAATATATTTTAAAACTTAGAGCAGGTTAAGTTCGAAGATGGGCTAAATCGGGCAAGAGGGAAAAAAGTTCCCCAAAGAAGAACTAAACCAGCCCAGAAAAAACAACATAATTTTTAAAGTTTTTTGGTTATTTTGTTAAGCAAATGATATATTTTTATGTCAAATACGGTCCAACGCCTTAAACTTGGAGTCATTAAATAAAATAAAAATATTTTTTGACCCCGCCCACTTTAGTGGGCGCTATTATAGGCAAAAATAGCATAAAAATTTAACAAATTGTTTTACTTAAGCCTACATTCCTTAAAAATAACACTTTTACGCTTTAATGACGAAGCTGAGACGAAACCTGGTACTACTCTGCCCTACCCCCTCCTTCCCCTTCGCACCCTAAATGACCCTACCAAAAAAAAAAATTTTTTTTTTAATTTTGTATATAATCATCCCAAGCATTTATCTTTAAAGTTTTATGACTGCCGATTTCTGCCCTACCTACCCCCCGCCACCTCTTCCTTTGCCCCCTAAATGACCCTACCAAAAAAAAAAAGTTTTTTTAAATTTTGTATATAATCATCCCAAGCATTTATCTTTAGAGTTTTATGACTGCCGGTTTCTGCCCTAGCCCCCCCTTCTTCCTTTGCCTCCTAAAATAACCCTACCAAAAAAAAATTATAGGCAAAAATAGCATAAAAATTTAACAAATTGTTTTACTTAAGCCTACATTCCTTAAAAATAACACTTTTAAGTTTTAATGACGAAGCTGAGACGAAACCTGGTACTACTCTGCCCTACCCCCTCCTTCCCCTTCGCCCCCTAAATGACCCTACCAAAAAAAAATTTTTTTTTAAATTTTATATATAATCATCCCAAGAATTTATCTTTAGAGTTTTATGACTGCCGATTTCTGCCCTACCCCCTCCTCCGCCTTTGCCCACTAAATGACCCCATTAAAAATAAATATACATTTTTTTTTATTTTGTGTATAATCATCCCAAGCATTTATTTTTACAGTTTTATGTGTATCTGTTTCTGCATTACCCCCTCTACCCCTTTGCCCTCTACATGACCATATCAAAAAAAAGAAATTTTAATTTTGTATATAATTATCCCAAGCATTTATTTTTAGAGTTTTATGACAAAGGCGAAATGTTTCCCCCACAGCCCTTGCCAGAGAGACCCCGCCAAAATACAGTTTTTATACCCTCCAAAGAGAATTGTGATGAAGTCTAAGACGGTCTAGCAATGCCCATGCGTTCGTCTGTGGAAAACATGATATTGTATATATTTGAATCCCGCCCCCTTTAGTGGGCGTTGCCGTACGATATAATATAAAGGAACTCTGTCCCACCAAGTTAAACATATCAAATTCACTTACTAAATATTTGGAGGGTATTTAAGATTCGACCCGGTCGAATATAACGTTTTGACTTGTTTTCTGTGTGTATCGACTGAATGTCAACTACACTAACTGGGACAGAGTTCGTTTATATAATATCGTACGTCAATGCCCACTAAAGGGGCGGGGTTCAAAAATAGACGATATCATGTTTTCCACAGACGAACGAATGGGCATTGCTGCTAGACCGTCTTAGACTTCATCACTGATTAAGAATATATTTACTTTTGGGGTCCAATTCTCTTTTGAGGGTATTAAAACTGCATTTTGGCGGGGTCGCTTTGGCAAGGGCTGTGGGGGAGACATTTCACCTTTGTCATAGAACTCTAAAAATAAATGCTTGGGATAATTAAACACAATATTTATTTTTTTTAAATTTTTATAGGGTCATTTAGATGACAAAGGGGGAGGAGGGGTTATGGCAGAAACAGGCAGTCATAAACTCTAAAAATAAATGCTTGGGATGATTATATACAATATATATATATATATTTTTTTGTAGGGTCATTTAGGGGTCAAAGGTGGAGGAGGGGGTAGGGCAGAAACAAGCAGTCAATAAACTCTTAAAATAAATGCTCAGAATGATTATATACAAAATTTAAAATGTTTTTTTTTATTTACGCCTCATTTTCGTCATTAAGCTTAAAAATTTAATTTTTAAGGAAGGTAGGCTTAAGTAAAACAATTTGTTAAATTTGTACACTATTTTTGCATATAATAACGCTCACTAAAGCGGGCGGGTTTCAAAAATTATTACGTTTTATTTTATGGCTCCAAGTTTAACGCGTTGATCCGTATTTGACATAAAAATATATCTTCACGAACATCTATATTGCTTTATTAAATTGAATTAAGATTCATAGGCTAATTGTTCGAAATTTTTTTTAAATCGCAGAAAGACATGATAAATATTCCAAGGCACAAAGGCAAGTCAACATCAGATTTTAGTTATTCAACTTACACAGCAGAGCAGAACAAAAAATAATTTGGAGGGTATATTCACGATCCATTTATAACGCATCGAAATATCCATCTCAGACAACATAAAGTATATATATTCTTGATCAGTGATGAAATCTAAGACGATCTGAGCATGTCCTTCCGTCCGTCTGTGGAAATCACTATGCGTTCCAAACAAAAAGAGCTAGACTCTTGAAATTTGGTCAGATATATCTTGAAGGATGACCCTGGTTAAGTTCGAAGATGGGCTGCATCGGGCAAGAGGGAAAAAGTTCCCCTAAGAAAAACTAAACCAACCCAGAAAAACAACACAATTTTTCAAGTTTTTTGGTTATATTATTGAAGCTATTTATGTTTTTCAATAATATTTATTTTTTTTTTACTTCCTATTTTTGTTAAACCAAGTATGCTTTGTTCTACGTATAAACTTTCGAGTCAATTTTTTTCACTTCAATAAATATATTACTTACAATAGGTTATGGGCCCAGAAGTCAAAGATAATAATTTAAAAGAAATTAATTGTTACTAATTTAGTGCTATAAAAAAGAATTTATGCCTCAAGAAATGGAGTTTTGCAAATTTATAAAGCATTTATCTGGAGAGTCGGATTGGCCTATATGGAAACGTAAGGTAAAAGATTTATTCGAATTTCATGAAGGAGCCCTGGATGTAGTTGAAAAAAGATTATTAAGGCCCGAATCTATAGCAAATGGAGCAACTGATGCTCAGCAGAGGGAATACAGAAAACAATGTGAAGCATATAGAAAGGCAAATTCGTACGCCAAAGGCATTATTATAAGCGCGATTACTGATGAAATCTATCAAAAAGTGATGGATAAAGATTTTGCTTCCGAAATGAGGCAAGCTTTAAAGCAACAATTTGAAGCAACTTCAAAGGATCAGTTATTCAAAATATGTACCGAGCTTGTCTCATTTCAATGGAATGATCAAGAAGATGTTTCTACACATATATCTAAGTTGAAGAATTTATTTAATGAAATAAGTAATGGTTTTACATTAAAAGATAAACATCCGTTACCAGATTTGTTGTTAGTTTGTAAAATTCTATATGTTTTGCCTAGCACATTTGAAATGTTTAAATCATCTTGGATGATGCTAACACGAGAAGAAGACAAATCTTTAGATGAACTTATGATACAGCTGTGTCTTTATGAAAGAAATTTAAAGAACAAAGATATACCTCAACAACAGAATCAAGAAGCTCTGATTGTAAGCAATAAAAACAGGAACTTCAAAGCAAATAAAAGGAATGATATTTGTCATTACTGCAAAAAGAAAAGTCATTGGTTAAAAGAATGCCGTAAATGGATAGCAGATGGAAAGCCAAATGAGTTACAAAAAGATAAAGTCTAACATAGCCCTTCAGTCAGTAACATGTCACTCATTCAGAGTAATTTTTTGTAAAATATGAAAATTTTAAAGAACAACATTCTATTCAAGTAGCTGGAAAAGAAACACTTATTGCTAAAGGAAAAGGTATTATGGAATTTTCATCGAAAATTAATAATAAAGAAATCAGAATAAGGCTAGAAGATGTTTGGTATGTTCCTGGAATTTCAAGAAACCTATTTTCAGTTTTGGCAGCTCATGACAAAAATCTTTGTAGTGCATTTAAATCTTTTCAAAAAGAATGCCAATTTATATTAAATTGTACGCCTGTTTTAACTGGAAATCATGAAGTTGAAGGATCTTTGTACATATAAAGCAAATGTTAAGCCGATATCACCAAAAAATAAAGTACATATAGCTGTTGATAAAACATCGCTATTGCAATTATTTCACGAACGATGGGGTCACCAAGATAAGCAACATGTAAAGAATAAAATACAAAAAGATTTTGTATTAACCTTCGCTTTACCAAAGGTTTTAATGTACGTCGTTTACTTATACCCACCCGGGTGGTACTGCACTTTTTTACATATTCTTGTAAGCGATAAACAAGTGTTTGTCACATATTTTTATAATATATGTTTATTTTTATACCCTCCAAAAAAGAATTTGAAGGGTATATTCACTTTGTCATTCCGTTTGTAACGCATCGAAATATCCATCTCAGACCCCATAAAGTATATATATTCTTGATCAGTGATGAAATCTAAGACGAACTGAGCATGTCCGTCCGTTCGTCCGTCCGTCCGTCTGTGGAAATCACGATTCAGTCCAAACGAAAAGAGCTAGACTCTTGAAATTTGGCTTAAATATATTTTAAAACTTAGAGCAGGTTAAGTTCGAAGATGGGCTAAATCGGGTAAGAGGGAAAAAAGTTCCCCTAAGAAGAACTAAACCAACCCAGAAAAAACAACATAATTTTTAAAGTTTTTTGGTTATTTTGTTAAGCAAATGATATATTTTTATGTCAAATACGGTCCAACGCCTTAAACTTGGAGCCATTAAATAAAATAAAAATATTTTTTGACCACGCCCACTTCATTGGGCGTTATTATTGGCAAAAATAGCATAAAAATTTAACAACTTGTTTTACTTAAGCCTACATTCCTTAAAAACAACACTTTTAAGCTTTAATGACGAAGACGAGACGAAACCTGGTACTACTCTGCCCTACCCCCTCCTTCCCCTTCGCCCCCTAAATGACACTACCAAAAAAAAAATTTTTTTTTTAAATTTTGTATATAATCATCCCAAGAATTTATCTTTGGAGTTTTATGACTGCCGATTTCTGCCCTACCTCCCCCCCCCCCCGACCTCTTCCTTTGCCCCCTAAATGACCCTACCAAAAAAAATGTTTATTTTAAATTTTGTATATAATCATCCCAAGCATTTATCTTTAGAGTTTTATGACTGCCGATCTCTGCCCTTCCCCCCCCCCCCCCCCTCTTCCTTTGCCCCCTAAATGACCCTACCAAAAAAAAAATTTTATTTTTAAATTTTGTATATAATCATCCCAAGCATTTATCTTTAGACTTTTAAGACTGCCGATTTCTGCCGTAGCCCCACCCCCCGCTTCTTCCTTTGCCCCCTAAATGACCCTACCAAAAAAATAAATTTTAATTTTGTATATAATCATCCCAAGCATTTATTTTTAGAGTTTTATGACAAAGGTGAAATGTTTCCCCCACAGCCCTTGCCAGAGCGACCCCGCCAAAATACAGTTTTTATAGCCTCCAAAGAGAATTGTGATGAAGTCTAAGACGGTCTAGCAATGCCCATACGTTCGTCTGTGGAAAACATGATATTGTATATTTTTGAACCCCACCCCCTTTAGTGGGCGTTGACGTACGATATTATATAAAGGAACTCTGTCCCGCCAAGTTAAACATTTCAAATTCACTTACTAAATATTTGGAGGGTATTTAAGATTCGACCCGGTCGAATATAACGTTTTTACTTGTTTTTATATGAGTTGTAACAACTTTCAGTTCTCTCAAAGTACAATGAAACTTGGTTACATCGAACTCCATTAGACCAAAAAATAATACTTCCTTATATAATAATAAGCATAATTCTATGCAAAATTGGATCAAATTTTATATGGACTTGTTTGCTGTTTTTTAATCACAATGTACACATAAGTATATACATGCATATACATTTATTTTTTTATTTTAAGAAATTCAATTTAGTATAAAAGAATTCATTGCACAAAGAATTCGTTATAAGCATATTATACTGTACATAAACGCTGCAATTTGATGGGATACTCTTTTCTAAGGGTAAATACAAAAAGTATGTGCAAATGATGTTAAGCTTTTTGTAATCAATTTAGATTTACGTTTTTATTTATAATTTGTTGTGCTAGAGTGTTGATTAGTAGTCGAACAAATTTTTAATATGAGCGGTGAAAATAATTTGCGAATTCTTTCTGCGGCAGCTATTTCCAGGTAATTATTTAAACTACATATATTACGATAAAATTATGTAAAGCAAATCATTATGCAAAATAATCCATTATAACATATATACAAATACATATTATCAAAGGCTATCTCATGAAGAGAGAGAAGCATATTTCCTTCGACTGATTGAAGCTGACTCCGATTTGGATGAAAATTAATGCGAATATACCATACCAATAGAAGGTGAAGGGTCTGATGTTGAATACGATCAAGGTGAAGTTGAGGTAAACGAGGAAAGTGATTATGATAGTTATGATGATATAGATGAATCGCGTAACGAAATACCAACAACATCTTTGGCGGAAGGTTTGTATTATAATACCAAAGACAATACAGAATGGTATAAGGATGCACCAAAGATAAGTCGGCAAGGCGCAGTTAACATTATTCGCGAAAACCTCTTCATGGGTCCCAATCCAACCACTAAAAATAAGTCAATTGTTGAAATATTCAATTGCATTATGAGCGATGCTGTCAGCGATTTAATTCGAAGATTTTCTAATAAGAAGGGCGAAGCTGTATACAATAAATGGAATTCCGAGAGTAAAGAGAACCAACATACATGGAAACCAATTACAAATGAGGAGCTATCAGCATTTTTTGGTATTTTGCTGGTAATGGGCAGCCACAACTCTTGTAAAGAGACACTCACTGAGCTTTGGAGAAAAAAATTCTTATCCCCTTTATCGTGCAACAATGTCTCGTAATAGATTTGCAGAAATTTTACGCTTTCTGCGCTTCGATTGGCATGCTACACGAGTGGCGCGACAACAAGTTGATAAAGCTGCACCTATAAGAGATGTTTTCGAAATGGTAAATGCTAATTTAAGAGCTCATTATCGCCCTCATGAGTCTATAACCGTAGACGAGCAAGTGTATGGATTTCGGGGTAGAACACGCTTTACTCAATACATGCCTTCAAAGCCAGCTAAGTACGGCATAAAAATCTGGTGGGCATGTGACTCCCAAACGTTTTATCCCCTTCAAAGGCAGATCTATACAGGAAAAGTAAATAATGTAAGAGACACTAATCAAGATGAACGTGTTGTAAAGGAGTTAGTAAGAGTGTATAAAAACACTGGAAGAAATGTCACCATGGACAATTTTTTTACTACACTTTTACTAGCCAAAGAACTGGCTACTTGGAAAATGTCCGTCGTATGCACAGTGGTTTTTCCGAAGGCGCAACGTTGGTTTCCTATGTTCCAGCTAGAAATAAATCTGTTGTGTTACTGTCAACAATACACAAAGATAAATCTATATCTGGTCCACAGCATAAGCGAGATATAATATATTATAACCAGACAAAGGGTGGTGTGGACACCATGGATAAAATGTTGTCACAGTACTCCACAAAGCGGAGTACTTTCGGTGGCCATTAGCATTGTTTTTTAATATTTTGGTTACAGCGGCACTTGCGTCTTTTATAATTTACAAAGAAAACACTGGTGAAAAATCTGTAAGGCAATCGCAGCGTAAGCACTTTCTTGAAAGCCTTGGTGAAGACCTATGTCGTCCTTTTTTACTGACCAGGTCAAAAATACTACAAATTACTGGAAGATTTTCAATAAGATCAGCAATTGAATGCATAATAGGTAAAAACTTCGAAAAACTAAAAGAATTGATACATAACCTATACTTTTCAGGTGAACCAGTTGCGACTGCGCACCAGGATGCTGAATTTGATGCCGTTGAAACTCCAGAAAGAGATGCATCTGGGCGTATCAAAATTAAAGGAAAATGTTACATTTGTTACTCACAAAAACAAAGAAGAAATACGCGGCAAGTTTGTATAAGATGCAAGAAGCCGATTTGTGCAGAACACAGCGTCTGCCAAAACAAATTTTATAAGTGCCACCAAGCCCAAGTATCATACCAGAATGAGGTTATTTAATTACTATTAGTTATGATAAAAAATATGTTTCTTTTTTATTTAACAATAAACTTCAATTTAAAAAAAAAATTAAAAATTTTAATAAAGTTAAAATATATGTTTGTAACCACCAGGGTGGGTATTGGTAAACCGTGAAGAAAAACTGAAAAAAGTTAAACAAAGCGCCTAAAATATTTAAAATTCTATCATATTCTTACAAAATTCTGGAGAACTTCACAATCTGTTCAGTGAGTCTAAATTTCTTTTAGATCAAAGGAAAAATAAGAAAGTTATTAAATAAACAAAACCGAAATGGTCACCCGGATGGGTATTGGTAAAGCAAAGGTTAAAGTCGAAAATAATGATGAAGTCTGTGAATCATGCATATATGGAAAACTATCTAGGCTACCATTTGGAAGACGTAAAACAGCTACCGCTCCTGGTGAACTCATATCTAATGATGTTTGTGGTCCTTTTCCATCTTCATATAAAGGATTTAGTAGTAAAGATGATTTTACAAAATACAGATATGGTTATATGATAAGAAACAAATCTGAGGTCAAGGATACTGTGGTAGAAATGATTATTCATGCAAAAGGTCAAGGACACGTAATTAAAACGCTTCTTAGTGATAATGGTGGGGAAATTATTAATGATCATGTAAAGGAAATATTAAAAGCGAATGGCATTAATCACAGAGTAACAGCTCCATACACTCCTCAACAAAATGGTAATGCAGAAAGAGAACATAGGACTATCATAGAAATGGCGTGGACTTTCAAATATTCGAATAAAGATGTTGAAAGGCAATGAAAAAAATTTTACCACAAATTTAAATAACACAACAATTAAATTAAAGTTAAGTGAAGGGATCTATGAGGATAAAGACTATTCTAATGATGATGATTATAATTGTACGATTTCTTCATCTTTTGTATAAATTTCCTCATCAGAAAAATATATACAAAAAGATTAAGAAATCGTACAATTATAATCGATTGTGTTAAGGATTTTGTGGTGGCATCTCATGAATTTGTAAACAAAATTCAAACACCGAACACATATAAAGAAGCTATTGAAAGTGAACAAAAGGAAGAATGGGTAAAAGCCATGAATTCTGAAATAAATTCTTTAAAAACAAATTACACTTGGAAGCTTACAGAACTACGAGTTGGCTACAAAGTTCTTCCGGCAAAATGGGGTTTCAAAATTAAAACAAATGCTGATGGTACAGTAAATAAATACAAAGCAAGACTAGTAATTAAGGGTTTTAAGCAAACGAAAGGAATTGACTATGATCAAACTTTTAGTCCTGTGGCAAAAATGTCAACCATACGCTCCATTTTAAGCATTGCTGCAAGTGAAGGTTTGCTTATAGGTCAATTCGATGTATCTACAGCATTTTTATATGGTATATTAGAAGAAAATATATTTATGCAACAACCTGAGGGATTTAATGATAGTTCAGATCAGGTATGCTATTTAAAAAGAAGTTTATATGGTCTTAAGCAAGCTAATAGATGCTGGAACAAACGAATAGGCAGTTATATCAAAAAACTTGAATTTAAAGTCAGTTCAGCTGATACTTGTTTATTCCTGAGAGAAAAATATAGAAATAAAATATGCCTTGCATTATATGTGGATGATGGTTTAATTGCAGCTTCTGACAGAAATGAATTAGAAAACTTTGTAAATGAAATGAAAAGTGAGTTCAAAATTGCTAGTAAAGAAGCTACATACTTTCTTGGACTAGAAATTGAAAATAATGAAAAATGTATTAAGATACATCAAAAGTTGTTTGCCAAGAAAATATTGGAAAAATTCAACTTTTCTGAATATCGTCCAGTCGCTACACCAATAGAAAAAAATTTGTGATATCAACAACAAGCAAATTGAAAGAGTAGAATATCCATATAGACAAGCAGTTGGTGCTTTAATGTATTTAATGTTAGGAACGAGGCCAGACCTAGCATATACCATAGGTTACCTTTCAAGATCTCTAGAAAATCCAACAAAAGAAGATGTACAGCGTGTTAAACGAGTATTTAGATATATATCTGGAACGTTAGATGTTAAAATTTGCTACTACAAGAAAGGTCCTAAAGTTCTTGAATGTTTCAGTGATGCTGATTTTGGAGGATGCATTACAACAGGGCGTTCAACATCTGGTGTCAAAATAACATATGCTGGTGGACCTATATCTTGGCTGAGTCAGAGGCAAGCAATGGTATCAACATCTAATACCGAAGCAGAAATTTTTGCTGCTAATGAAGCTGCAAAAGAACAAGAAAAGAAATTTGGCTAAGAAGACTTTATAAAGAAGTAATTAATTTAAAGCAGGTACCATGTATACAAAATGACAATACTGCTGCCATTCGCTTAGCGTAAAGTCCCGAATTTCACAAAAGAACAAAACACATTGCAATTAAGCATTTCTTTATTAGAGAAATGGTTACAGAAAAAAAAAAAAAAAAATATATATATATATATATATATATATATATATATATATATATATATATGTATATATATATATATATCAGTGCAGCAAATTTCAACGGAATTGCAAGCAGCCGATATGCTGACAAAGCCACTACCAAAATTTCGTTTAAGATTTTTATGTAATCATCTGAATATTAAATAATTATTTTAAACAGGGGAAACTATTGAAGCTATTTATGTTTATCAATACTATTTATTTTCTCGTACTTCCTATTTTTGTTAAACCAAGTATGCCTTGTTCTATGTATAAACTTTCAAGTCAATTTTCTTCACTTCAATAAATATATTACTTACAATAATTTTGTTAAGCAAATGATATATTTTTATGTCAAATACGGTCCAACGCCTTAAAATTGGAGCCATAAAATAAAAAATATTGTTGGACCCCGCCCACTTTAGTAGGCGCTATTCTATGCAAAAATAGCATAAAAATTTAACAAATTGTTTTACTTAAGCCTACCTTCCTTAAAAATAACATTTTTAAGCGTTGATAACGAAGCTGAGGCGAAACCTGGTACGACTCTGCCCTACACCATCCTCCCGCTTCACCCCCTAAATGACCCTACCAAAAAAAAAAAATTAAATTTTGTATACAATTATCCCAAGCATTTATTTTTAGAGTTTTATGACTGCTGATTTCTGCCCTACCCCTCCTCCCCCTACATGACCCTATAAAAAAAAAATATTTTTAGTTTTGTACATAATCACACCAAGCATTTATTTTTAGAGTTATATGACTGCCCTACCCCCACCTCCCCTTTTGCCCCGTAAATGACCTTATAAAAAACAAGTAAAAACGTTATATTCGACCGGGTCTAATCTTAAATACCCTCCAAATATTTAGTAAGTGAATGGAAAATGTTTAACTTGGTGGTTTATTTTTGCCCACTAAAAGGGCGGGGTTCAAAAATAGACAATATCATGTTTTCCATAGACGAACGTATGGGCATTGCTAGACTGTCTTAGACTTCATCACTAATCAAGAATATACATATTTACTTTATAGGGTATAAAAACTGTATTTTGGTGGGGTCGCTCTGGCAATGGCTGTGGGGGAAACATTTCACCTTTGTCATAAAACTCTAAAAATAAATGCTTGGGATAATTATATACAAAATAAAATTTTTTTTACTATATTAGATTGAATTAAGATTCTATAGGCTAATTGTTCGAAATTTTTAATTTAAATCTCAGAAAGACATGATAAATATTCCAAGGCACAAAGGCAAGTCAACATCAGTTTTTGTTATTCAACTTACACAGCAGAGCAGAGCAGCTGTTTTCGAAAGACGCAACCCTTTCATTTATAGGGTCATTAAGGGGCAAAGGGGGAGGAGGGCAGAAATAGGCAGTCATAAAGCTGTAAAAATAAATGCTTGGTATAATTGTATACAAAATTTAATTTTGTTTTGGTAGGGTCCTTTAGGGGCAAAGGGGGAGAGGGGGTAGTGCAAAAACAGGCAGTCATAAAACTCTAAAAATAAATGCATGAGATAATTGTACACAAAATGAAAATTTCTTTTGGTAGAAATCGGCATTCATAAAACTCTAAAAATAAATGCTTGGGATAATTGTATAAAAAAAAAAGTATTTCTTTTTTGGTAGGGTCATTTAGGGGGCAAAGTGGGAGGAGAGGGTAGAGTAGAGTAGTACCAGGTTTCGTCTCAGCTTTGTCATTAAAGCTTAAAAATGTTTTTTTAAGGAATGTAGGCTTAAGTAAAACAATTTGTTAAATTTTTATGCTATTTTTGCATATAATAACGCCCACTAAAGTGGGTGGGTTCCAAAATAATTTAGTTTTTATTTTATGGCTCCAAGTTTAAGGCGCGGGACCGTATTTGACATAAAAACATCATTTGCTTAACAATATAACCAAAAAACTTTAAAAATTAATTTTTTTTTCTGGCTTGGTTTAGTTCTTCTTAGGGGAACTTTTTCCCCTCTTGCCCGATTTAGCCCATCTCCGAACTTAACCTGCTCTAAGCTTCAAAATATATTTGTACTAAATTTGAAGACGGACATGCTCAGATCGTCTTAGATTTCATCACAGATCAAGAATATATATACTTTATTGGGTCTGAGATGGATATTTCGATGCGTTGCAAACGGAATGACATGTGGGTGCTGTTGGCTGAAGTAGTAGAACGCGAGACTATGAAGCGGAGGGTCGTGAGTTCGAGCCCGCGCTGAGTCATGAAATATTGTGTTGAATTCTTCTAAACAGCATTAGTGCGTGGTTGTGTTAGTTGTTGCCAGCCTGTTTCAATGATGAAGGCATAGTCACTGGTCACTGAACATAATTGGCAGCGACTGACACTATAATGTACTAAAAGCAGAGTAACAGCACCCACCTTCGTCGGCCCTGTAGCAAAAATTAGGCGGCGAAGTAAAAGGTTGAAATAGCTACAAAAAAAACTGTCTATCTTCTCATCTTTCCTCATCTGTCCCCTTAATACTATCCCCTCGTTTTCAGTTCCGGCGCAATGCATTGCATATGTCATCCCCTGAGTGCTGGTCCTACTCCTAAAAAAAAAAAAAAAAAACGGAATGACAAAGTGAATATACCCTCCAAATTCTTTTTTGGAAGGTATAAAAATAAAAAAATTTATTTTGTATATAATTATGCCATGCATTTATTTTTAGAGGTTTATGACAAAGGTAAAATGTTTTCCCCACAGCCCTTACCAGAGCGACACCGCCAAAATACAGTTTTTATACCCTCCAAAGAGAATTGGATCCCATAAAGTAAATATCCTTTTGATTAGTGATGAAGCCTAAGACGGTCTAGCAATGTCCATACGTTCGTCTGTGGAAAACATGATATTGTCTTTTTTTGAACCCCGCCCCCTTTAGTGGGCGTTGACGTACGATTTTATATAAAAGGACTCTGTCCCACCAAGTTAAATTTTTGAATTCACTTACTAAATATTTGGAGGGTATTTAAGATTCGACCCAGTCGAATATAACGTTTTTACTTGTTTTTTGTTGGTTTTGTGTAATTTTTGTTGAAGAAATACTCTAACGGTCTTATGCAAAAAAAAAATCATAATTGATGCTTGAAGTTCACGTCAGTTAATAGCTACTTTAAGGCTAACATACCTATGTTAAAAAATTGTATGCAAAAACAGTGCGTTAACTATTGCATACTTCAAATAATTTTACTTGTTGATACTGGCAACGTCATCATTCGCTCTTGTCTCTTTGTAGTTACCGATGCAAAATAGTGAGTATTAATTCAACCTGATAGTCGGATGTTTTAACAATGTTTTGTATATTTTTCAAATAAACTGAAATTTTTAATTTTTTATACATATGCAAAATAATATATATGTATACTACATAAAAAACATAAGCTAAACATATTGATAATAGTGCAAAATAATAAATACGCCATTTTTTTGGTAAGGGCTTAAACCGATTATTTAAAAAATAATCATTCTTTACTTATCTTGATTGAATGTAGATCACTATAAATTTTATTGTTTTTACATTATGTGTGTTAATACTTTGAATGATATTTACTGTCGTAGATGCTGCTTAAGAAACTCATAAGAAAGAAGGTGAAAGTCATTGAAAACAAAAATACTTACAACAACACCAAACATTCAAAGAAAAAAGCATGGGTTGAAGTAGCAGAAAGTTGTGTACATCACATATATATGTTTGTATATCAGTGATGTCAAATATGATTGTGTTGGTGAGATCACTCTTATCTCTTACATTCCCAGCGGGAGAAATGTGCGGTTGCGAGGCCTAACTAGTGGCCTTTTCTAAGAGTATCCTTATATTTACCAATTATATCTTCTGATTTTATAAGTTGTAAAAAAGGGTTTCGAAAATTGCCAAGTGCTCAGATATTTAATTTTAAAATATTTCTCCATTTTTAAGTTGAACATTTGGTTAGTTTATATACAAGAGAAACAATTTTTACAAAAAGTCTTACTTATGAATTAATTTAAAAGCTACTTTAAGAAATTTTCGAAAAAATTTACCTACATACAGTGGATCCAACTTATTTCAAACCTCTTATATATATTGTATATATACATTTATATAAATATATTATTTCTGTTTAGAGGCCTCAAAAGAGGACTTGCGATACTTCCCGCTGAATGAGAGTGTTTTTCAGTAAACAATTATATTTTACGCTCTCAAAATAAAAGAGCGTAAGCCTACATGTGAGTTTTGCTTCCACAATTGTGTATGAGGCTGACATCACTGTTGTATATAAACAACCACATGATCATTTCCTTTTTTCAAATTTCTTAAATTTGTTAGCTTCAACAGCTTCTGTATGTGTCGGTAGTCAACGCACAATAACACAGTTCAAAAATCAGTGGACGGCTACCAAAATTGTATTCTGTTCCACATCCCCTGCTGTCTACTTCAATGTCTTGTTTTAACAATCTTACAATTTTCCTCACTGTTTCCTTGCTAAAACGGTACTTCTCTTTGAATTCGTCATCTGCAAGAGAGAAGCTATCACACCTTGTTTTATAACAGTCCAACCTAAATTACGACGCAAAGCGCAACGTAATTTGGCGCTTAGCTTTTACGCTGAAATGAGTAACCTAAATTAGAGCGTTAACGTTGCCCCATAATCAGTAATGTTTACTCATTTTGATTGATAAAAACTCTAATTAGAAATAAGAAATAGAGATGAACACGCTAAATTGACCTAAAACTAGCTAAAGTTACATCACTTTACACTTCAACAAAGTAAACAAGAGTGCTTTTGCAACAAACGTCACTTCTTTACGCGCTGTCAAAATTGGATTTTCCAATTGCAAAGCGTTGACGCCGCGTTATTTCGGTTGGTCTCATATATTTTGTATGGGCATGAGAAATTTTGACAGCCAGACAACGCTTTGCGTCGTAATTTAGGTTGGTCTGTAAGTTCGTGCCCGATAATAGTCCGCTATTTGGTTTATACTTTTTTAAATTAAAAATTACACATTGAATAAAATTTTCATATCGAGATAAATAATTTTACCGATTCTGTTTATTAAATTTAACGTATCCATTTCTAATATAAAAATACATAAAACTGAAATGCTCTCATTAAAAGTTTTCAGAAAACATTTGTCAAAAATAATATTTAACACCGCTTTAAAGTACATGAGTAGCTAATTTAAATTATTAGATGTTAACATCGGTTTACAACACGTGTGTTAAGCTAACAGTCGTTTTTGCATGATACTTAAGGAATTTTGCTTAACATTGGTTTACCAGCCTGTGTTAAGTTTTTTTGAATTCGGCTGTAAGTATATATGTATATATATATATATATATATATATATATAAATATATATATATATATATATATATATATATATATATATATATATATACATATATATACATTAGACCTGGCGCAGCTTATATGGAATTTTTTTTTTGTTGGAATTTTTATTGCGGGGATTGGTTAAATATGAAATTAACTAGGTATTTTTTATTTTGCATTTGAGTTAAATATGATTTTTGATCTAAAGATTCAAGTGGCAAATTTTCAAGTCGATCAGAGTATGCCAACCTGTGCCAAGTTGAGGTCAAAGTTCAAATATAGAAAAAATACTCGTTTTTTGGCTGTTGTCTACTTTTTTATTTAAAAAAAATGCAATTCACATAATTTTTTTAATTTCCACCTAAGTTACTTTTATTATAATTACTCCAAAATTTTACAAAAGCGAAGATTTAGTATACGAAGGGAATTTTTGTCTGTAGTTCTCAACAATATGAAGCAAGAATTGTTTATCTTCTTCGTTATGTGTTAAAGACCTGTTAAAATCTGTTATAAGTTTTACTTTTCTCTCAGCAGGATCGTTAACAACAGTAACGTTTTTGAGGATTTGAATGCCTTTTATGTATTCTGCTCTTTCGCTCCAATTCGTCGGATCAAAGTTTAAAAAATCCATGTCTATTTCCATTCGTGAAAAGAAGTTTTTAGTCCTTTGCGTTACAAAATAGCTTAAATCTTTATGTGTGAATTCTTTTATTTGTTCAATGTTCGCACATACTTTTTTAGGCAGAGAAACGTCATTTTCTTTATTACCTTCAGTCTCATTTTGTAGTTTAAGTGCTGCAACCATTTTTTTTTTCACATTAATGTCCACGTTTGAATCAAAAAAGGCGAGAGCAACTGCTTCCTCCGATAAATACCATAAGTGGTTTCGCATTTTGCTTAATAAAGGCAAGGATATTTTTGGGTCAATGTAACAGGCAATATTTTTAATCAGCTGCAAATCCCTATTTGGTGCTTCAACTGCATAAGTGGTTCTGAACCAATATGGAACATAAAGGCGCACCAGAAAAATACAGACATTACGCATGCCATTCAACAGGCTGGAAGACATTTCAAATTGTTCATGGAAAGCAAACATTTTTAGAGCATATATCGCTTTCGACATAAACCTAGCATGCGACGTTGCTCCAGGAGCACGAAATGAAAAATCGGGAATGATGCCACCAACGAAAATAAAAGTGAGTTGTAATAACTCTTTGTAGTCATGCCGAATGTGGTCTTTTGCCAAACTCTCGATGCAAAACTCTTTGGTGGATTGACATTCATCGACGCTAACAGCACGTTGCACTTCTTCATCCATAATGCCGATTTTAAAATCTTTCAAGTTAAAAGTATTCCATTCTCGTGAAAAACGTTCAAATATGGAAACTTCTGGGCCGCTAGATTTTCCAAAATATATTTCAAATACAGCTCGTAGTAGGATCTCTGCAATATGGTGCCTGCATGGCAACCACAACAAGCTTCGCTCCAATTTTCGTTCCAGCAACATTGCAGCACCATTATGCTGACCAGTGTTTGCAGCAGTCGTGTCAAAGCACACCATTTCCAACGAATTTAACATATTCATTTTCTCTAAATAATTGTATATTGATTGGGCGGTTGCTGCACCAGATCCAACTTCAATAATTGGAATGCCAATTAATTTTTCTATATTTTCTGCTGTTAAAACAATAGCTAGGCGGTCAACTTTTTCCTTTCCAGCCATTGCAGGTAATAATTTGCCATCCCAATGTAACACAAATGTATCAGGAATCTAAAAAATGTTCACTCTGTGAAGTATTCATAACCAATCTATAATAAACTTTAATACCTTGAAATTCTCCATAATTTCTGTGCCATGACGCCGACGATATTCTTTGCGCTGTTTTCTCAAACTTGTACAATTAACAACTAGATCTTCAATATTATGACCCAAAGCTTTAGCTGTTGCAGAAATAAAATGAACTGCAAATGGATTCGACATATTGCCAGCATCCATGCATGCAAGCATTCTGTCATCTATGAAGCTTTTCTTGCCACTGCTCTGCAGATTTTTCAGACTCGCATTCACTTTCATCACTTACATCACATTCTACAGTCAAGTCTAAACAAAAAACAATATGAAAGAACAAAGTTACTCATTGTGTGCTTAAGCAGAATGAAAGAAATACCTTGAGTGCTTTCCCTTCTTTGGTACTTTTCCTTGCGTCGATTTTCTTCTTCTACTTTTTGCGCCTTCCGCTTTTCTTTTTTTGCGAGACGTCGGTCTATTGAAATCATGCTACCAACACGACCTTGTTCTCTTTGTTTGATTAAAAAGTCTCTATCCTCCGGAATAGAAATCATTTTTAAGGCATCAACATGTGCAATATCAAATAAATTGTTCAAATTTTCTTTGAAGTCGTTTTCTTTTGAACGATGAATTGTAAAGGGAGATTTACAAACTTTTTGCATCGTTCTCCACTCATTATACAATTTTATTAATTTTTCAGCACATGTTCTTTCGTGTAATGTTGGAATACGTGCTCTTTCCCAAAAAGGCAAAATTTCTTCCAACGCCAATTTTCCACTTTCTTTGATTGTTTTGTTTTCACACCGCACATAATAAAAAAAACATTGCAACACTTGCAGTTTTGACGGTAACTTACTTCCAACTATTTTTTTCTCACATTTTCCAATCAAATGCACGTTTGTATCAGCAGATCTAAGTTTAACAAAATTATTTAAAGACATCGCGAAATTTTTAGTATTACTTTGCAGTTTTTATTTATTTTAATAAACAACCTTTCTCTTCCGCGGAAAACTTCGCAATGACAAAATATTTAACGTTGCCGTACATGTAACTTAATTTTTGATGCTTTTATAGAAAGGGAATTCCCCAAACTAAAAGCAAATACTCGTTCGCTACATTGATATTTTACCAATGTTGCCAGCTATTTGCAACTATAGTGTAAGAGCACTAAAGGCTGAATAAAAGTAACTTAGGTGGAAATTAAAAAAATTATGTGAATTGCATTTTTTTTAAATAAAAAAGTAGACAACAGCCAAAAAACGAGTATTTTTTCTATATTTGAACTTTGACCTCAACTTGGCACAGGTTGGCATACTCTGATCGACTTGAAAATTTGCCACATGAATCTTTAGATCAAAAATCATATTTAACTCAAATGCAAAATAAAAAATACCTAGTTAATTGCATTTTTTTTAAATAAAAAAGTAGACAACAGCCAAAAAACGAGTATTTTTTCTATATTTGAACTTTGACCTCAACTTGGCACAGGTTGGCATACTCTGATCGACTTGAAAATTTGCCACATGAATCTTTAGATCAAATGTCATATTTAACCAATCCCCGCAACAAAAATTCCAAAAAAAAAATTTAACGCCAGGTCTAATATACATACATATATATGTATATATATATATATATATATATATATATATATATATATATATATATATATATTAAAGTATATTTGATAGAGGTAAGACTGGACAGCTTATGACTTTTGAGAAGAAGTGGTTGGCACTCCTGGTGGGGTCTTGACGGGGCACTGTTCAATTGGGCACATGTCGGGGCGTTTGGGCTTTCCCCATGATGGTCGCTGCAGGAGCTGTTTCGATGAGGAGGAAGAGGAGTCAGTACAGAATTTTCTTTGTGAATGTCCGGCCCTTCAGGAGCGTAGGCTTAGACATCTAGGTTCACGTTCCTGCGAGATCGAGACTGCCTCAGAGCTGCACAGCTGGCTGGCCTGGCGGGCTTTGTGAGAAGTTCTGCGTGGTTCTCAGGAAACACTACTTCGTTTTGAAATGATTGTGTAGGGTGTAGTCCTCTGGGCATCACAATGGGCCTTTATGGCAGCCCTTCTAGCCTAACCTAAACTAAAAACGTTATATTCGACCGGGTCGAATCTTAAATACCCTCTAAATATTTAGTAAGTAAATTTAAAATGTTTTTTTTTGTGGGACAGGGTTCCTTCATATAATAGCGTACGTCAACGCCCACTGTGGGGGAGGGGGTCCAAAAATGTACTATATCATGGTTTCCACAGACAAACGTATAGGCATTTATGGTGTTCAATTCTCTTTGGAGGGCATTAAAACTATATTTTGTGATGGTCTCTCTGGCAAGATCCGTGGGGGAGACATTTCATCGTTGACATAAATCTCTAAAAATAAATGTTTGGGATAATTATATGTAAAATTTATTTTTTATTTGTTAATTTTTTTGATTTGTTATTTTTTATGGGGTCCTTTTAGGGCAAACGGGGCTGAGTGGGTAGGGCAGACGAGTACGACGTTACGTCTCAGCTTCGTCATTAGAGCTTAAAAGTGTTATTTTTAAGTAATATAGGCTTAAGTAAAACAATATGTTAAATTTGTACACTATCTCTACATATAATAAGACCCCTAAAGGGGGCGGAATCCAACAATTTTTATTTTTTTATTTTATGGCTCCAACCTTAACGCGTTGGACCTTCTTTGACATAGAAATACATCATTTGCCTAACGAAATTACAAACAAGTAAAAACGTTATATTCGACTGGGTCGAATCTTAAATACCCTCCAAACATTTAGTAAGTAAATTTAAAATGTTTAACTTGGTGGGCCATAGTTTTTTTTATTATAATATTTTTCGTCAACGCCCACTAAAGGGGCGGGGTTCAAAAATAGACAATATAATGTTTTCCACAGACGAACGTATTATGGGCATTGCTAGACCGTCTTAGACTTCATCACTGATCAAGAATATATTTACTTTATGGGGTCCAATTCTCTTTTGAGGGTATTAAAACTGTATTTTGGCGGGGTCGCTCTGTGAAGAGCTGTGGGGGAGACATTTCACCTTTGGCATAGAACTCTAAAAATAAATGCTTGGGATGATTACATACAAAATTAATTTTTTTTTATTTTGATAGGGTCATTTATCTGTTGAAGGGGGAGGAGAGGGTAGGGCAGAGTAGTACCAGGTTACGTCTCATCTTCGTCATAAAAGCTTAAAAATGTTATTTTTAAGGAATGTAGGCTTAAGTAAAACAATTTGTTAAATTTTTACACTATTTACGCCCACTAAAGCAGGCGGGGTCCAAAAATTATTATTTTTTATTTTATGGCTTCAAGTTTAACGCATTGGACTGTAATTGACATAAAAATATTTCATTTGCATAGCAAAATAACCAAAAAATTTTAAAAATTATTTTGTTTTTTTCTGGGTTGGTTTAGTTCTTCTTAGGGTAACATTTTACACAACTAGAAATCCATTGGATAACAAGAAAAGTATTTATAAGGCAATTTAATTTAGATTTTATTTTTCATTTTGCCTTATAAATACTTTTCTTGTTATGTAATGGATTTCTAATTGTATAAAGGTGTAGAAAAATAAAATAGATTAATATCAAATATAATTTATTTGTTGGGCTAGTTTTGCATGAGTTTCAAAGCCTACTATGCTTATTCTGTTGTGATTTTGAAAAGTGTTTGTAATTTACAATTGTGAATTCTCAGATGGTTTTCGGAAGTATATGCATAAGATAAGAGGTTTTTAACTTTTTAAAACTGTGGTTGAAGTGTTCTGACGATTTGGTAAAGCACCAATGAAATGCATATAGACATTGCTTAACCACCAACAAATAAATTTAATTTATATATAGTAGTATTGTGACAACAATGTGTCAAATCAATAATTTCGTAACAGTTTGATTTAGATTTTATTTTTCATTTTGCCTTATAAATACTTTTCTTGTTATGTAATGGATTTCTAATTGTATAAAGGTGTAGAAAAATAAAATAGATTAATATCAAATATAATTTATTTGTTGGGTTAGTTTTGTATGAGTTTCAAGGCCTACTATACCTATTCTGTTGTGATTTTTGAGAATAGTTTGTAATTTACAAATTGTGAATTCTCAGATGGTTTTCGGAAGTGTATGCATAATATAAGAGGTTTTTAACTTTTTAAAACTGTGGTTGAAGTCTACTGACGATTTGGTAAAGCACCAATGAAATGTATATAGACATTGCTTAACCACCAACAAATAAATTTCATTTATATATAGTAGTATTGTAACAACAATGTGTCAATTAAAGAGTTTCATAACAGTTTGATTTAGATTTTATTTTTCATTTTGCCTTATAAATACTTTTCTTCTTATCCAATGGATTTCTGATTGTATAAAGGTGTAGAAAAATAAAATGGATTCATATCGAATATAATTTGTTTGTTGGTTTAGTTTTGTATGAGTTTCAAAGCCTACTATGCTTATTCTGTTGTGATTTTTGAAAAGTGTTTGTAATTTACAATTGTGAATTCTCAGATGGTTTTCGGAAGTATATGCATAAGATAAGAGGTTTTTAACTTTTCAAAACTGTGGCTGAAGTCTACTGACGATTTGGTAAAGCACCAATGAAATGCATATAGACATTGCTTAACCACCAAAAAATTTCATTTATATATAGTAGTATTGTAACAACAATGTGTCAAATAAAGAATTTCATAACAGTTTGATTTAGATTTTATTTTTCATTTTGCCTTATAAATACATTTCTTGTTATCCAATGGATTTCTGATTGTATAAAGGTGTAGAAAAATAAAATGGATTCATATCCAATATAATTTGTTTGTTGGTTTAGTTTTGTATGAGTTTCAAAGCCTACTATGCTTATTCTGTTGTGATTTTTGAAAAGTGTTTGTAATTTACAATTGTGAATTCTCAGATGGTTTTCGGAAGTATATGCATAAGATAAGAGGTTTTTAACTTTTCAAAACTGTGGTTGAAGTCTACTGACGATTTGGTAAAGCACCAATGAAATGCATATGGACATTGCTTAACCACCAACAAATAAATTTCATATATATATAGTAGTATTGTGACAACAATGTGTCAAATAAAGAATTTCGTAACAGTTTGATTTACATTTTATTTTTCATTTTGCCTTATAAATACTTTTCTTGTTATGTAATGGATTTCTAATTGTATAAAGGTGTAGAAAAATAAAATAGATTAATGTCAAATATAATTAATTTGTTGGGTTAGTTTTGTATGAGTTTCAAGGCCTACTATACCCATTCTGTTGTGATTTTTGAGAATAATTTGTAATTTACAAATTGTGAATTCTCAGATGGTTTTCCAACAAATAAATTTAATTTAAAATAGTATTGTGACAACAATTTGTCAAATAAAAAATGTCATTAAAGTTTTTTTGCAATTTTGTTAAAGATTATATATTTTTATGTCAAAGAAGGTCCAACGCGTTAGACTTGGAGCTATAAAATAAAAATTGTTGGACCCCTTCTTCTTTAGGGGGCGTTATTATATGCAAAAATAGTGTAAACATCCTAAATGACCCTATGAAACAATTTTTTGTGTGTAAATTTTGTATATAATTATACCACACATTTATTTTTAGAGTTTTATGACAAAGGTGAGATGTCTCTTTCACAGTCCTTGCCAGAATGACCCCGCCATGGTTTTCCAACGAGAATTGGACCCCATAAAGTATATATATTCTTGATCAGTGATGAATTCGGTCTAGCAATGTCCATACGTTCGTCTGTGGAAAACATGATATAGTCTATTTTTGGACCCCGCCTTATTTAAAGGCCGTTGACGTACGATATTATTTGAAAAAATAGTGTAAACATTGAACAATTTTTATTCGTCAAGCCCATAAGATGCTGAGATATTCTCTGATCTTGCAGAGGTGAAACATCTCTTCCCGGAATGACTCTCTCAAAATAGAGATTTAAAATTAGGTACAGAGAAGCCTTAAAGGAGCTTTGTCCCACCAAGTTAAACATTTTAAATGTACCTACTAACGGTCTTATGCAAAAAAAATCTTAATTGATGCTTGAAGTTCACGTCAGTTAATAGCTACTTTAAGGCTAACATACCTATGATACAAAATTATATGCGTTAACTATTGCATACTTCAAATAATTTTACTTGTTGATACTGGCAACGTCATCATCCTCTCTTGTCTCTTTGTAGTTAACGATGCAAAATAGTGAGTACTAATTCATCCTGATCAGTGTTGTCAGATTAGGGGGTTTCCCCCTAGATTTAGGGGTTTTTTTCTATTTAGGGGCAGATTTAGGGGTTAATATTCTTTAGGGGGAAATTTGGGGGTAAGAAAATTTTATTTAGGGGATTTTCGAATTTATAGTTTGGTACATAATAGTACATAGTTTAACAACTGAACATGTCGAAAATATTGTATCAAAATGACGATTTAGAAAGTAATCACGCAAATACAAACATTAAAACATTTTTCTCGTTAAATCAATTTTGTTGGTTTTCCTTGAACTGCAAAATATAAATTTTAAAAAGTTGTTCATCTTTACAATTTATTACCAATATGCCAAAAAAGGATAACATATATAAACAAAAATAAAAAAATAAAAAGGAGTGGGAAGCAGATCAGCAGTTTAAAGGTATTGTATTTTTAAATAAAATTTTAAACACAATAAATGCAAAATTAAATTTCAGATTGGTTAGCCCCTGTCCAGGGAGACAACTATGTACAATGCTTTATGCAAATATTGTAAAAGCATTATGGTGGCTAACAGGAGACCTTATTGCACTCCAACATACGAAAAAACATATTGGATTTGCATTCCAAACAAAAGAAGTACATGTACCCGTAACAAACTTCCTCAAGCCGTCTCTTACAAAAGAAAGAAAGATTGCAGATATATTTTTTGGGGGCTTTTTATAAAAAAATTAAATAAAAATTTGGGAGTTGTCGTGCTTTTTGCGTAAGAATGATAGTACCTCAATTCAAATTTAATAGAGATAAGAATGATGAAACCAAATTACTACTTAAACTTTTCTGCTTTAGGGGGTTTTTTAAGAAAAAGTGTAGAATCTAGGGGGTTTCTAAATTTTTTTTTGGGGGAAGAAAAAAAAATTATCTGACAACACTGATCCTGATAGTCGCATGTTTTAACAATGTTTTGTATATTTTTAACACAAAATAACATTTTTAATTTTTTATATGCAAAATAATATATATATACCACAGAAAAAACATAAAGTAAAGATATTTATAATAGTGCAAAATAAGAATGTTAAGGGTTTAAACCGATTATTTAAAAAACAACCATATTTATATATATATATATATATATATATATATATATATATATATATATATATATATATATATATATATATATATATATATATGTATATATATATATATATATATATATATATATATATATATACATATATACTACAACATGATCATTTCCTTTTTTTAAATTTCATAAATTTTTTAGCTTCAACTGTTAATGTGTCGGGAGTCAACGCACAATAACACAGGTCAAAAATCAGTGGACGGCTACCAAAATTGTATTTTGGTGATGTTCCACATCCCCAGCTGTCTACTTCAATGTCTTGTTTTACCAATGTTACAATTTTCCTCACTGTTTCCTTGCTAAAACGGTACTTCTCTTTTATAAGTACGTGCACGATAATAGCCCGCTATTTGGTTTATACGTTCTAAATAAAAATTACACATTGAATAAAATTTTCACATCGAAATAAATAATTTTACCGATTCTGTTCATTAAATTTAATGTATCCATTTTTAATATAAAAATACACAAAATTAATTAAAAGTTTGCACAAAACATTTGCCAAAAAAAAATATTTAACACCGCTTTAAAGTAGATAAGTAGCTACACCAATGAAATGCATATAGACATTGCTTAACCACCAACAAATAAATTTAATTTATATATAGTAGTATTGTGACAACAATGTGTCAAATCAATAATTTCGTAACAGTTTGATTTAGATTTTATTTTTCATTTTGCCTTATAAATACTTTTCTTGTTATGTAATGGATTTCTAATTGTATAAAGGTGTAGAAAAATAAAATAGATTAATATCAAATATAATTTATTTGTTGGGTTAGTTTTGCATGAGTTTCAAAGCCTACTATGCTTATTCTGTTGTGATTTTTGAAAAGTGTTTGTAATTTACAATTGTGAATTCTCAGATGGTTTTCGGAAGTATATGCATAAGATAAGAGGTTTTTAACTTTTTAAAACTGTAGTTGAAGTGTTCTGACGATTTGGTAATGCACCAATGAAATGCATATAGACATTGCTTAACCACCAACAAATAAATTTAATTTATATATAGTAGTATTGTGACAACAATGTGTCAAATCAATAATTTCGTAACAGTTTGATTTAGATTTTATTTTTCATTTTGCCTTATAAATACTTTTCTTGTTATGTAATGGATTTCTAATTGTATAAAGGTGTAGAAAAATAAAATAGATTAATATTAAATATAATTTATTTGTTAGGTTAGTTTTGTATGAGTTTCAAGGCCTACTATACCTATTCTGTTGTGATTTTTGAGAATAGTTTGTAATTTACAAATTGTGAATTCTCACATGGTTTTCGGAAGTGAATGCATAATATAAGAGGTTTTTAACTTTTTAAAACTGTGGTTGAAGTCTACTGACGATTTGGTAAAGCACCAATGAAATGTATATAGACATTGCTTAACCACCAACAAATAAATTTCATTTATATATAGTAGTATTGTAACAACAATGTGTCAATTAAAGAGTTTCATAACAGTTTGATTTAGATTTTATTTTTCATTTTGCCTTATAAATACTTTTCTTCTTATCCAATGGATTTCTGATTGTATAAAGGTGTAGAAAAATAAAATGGATTCATATCGAATATAATTTGTTTGTTGGTTTAGTTTTGTATGAGTTTCAAAGCCTACTATGCTTATTCTGTTGTGATTTTTGAAAAGTGTTTGTAATTTACAATTGTGAATTCTCAGATGGTTTTCGGAAGTATATGCATAAGATAAGAGGTTTTTAACTTTTCAAAACTGTGGCTGAAGTCTACTGACGATTTGGTAAAGCACCAATGAAATGCATATAGACATTGCTTAACCACCAACAAATTTCATTTATATATAGTAGTATTGTAACAACAATGTGTCAAATAAAGAATTTCATAACAGTTTGATTTAGATTTTATTTTTCATTTTGCCTTATAAATACTTTTCTTGTTATCCAATGGATTTCTGATTGTATAAAGGTGTAGAAAAATAAAATGGATTCATATCCAATATAATTTGTTTGTTGGTTTAGTTTTTAATGAGTTTCAAAGCCTACTATGCTTATTCTGTTGCGATTTTTTAAAAGTGTTTGTAATTTACAATTGTGAATTCTCAGATGGTTTTCGGAAGTATATGCATAAGATAAGAGGTTTTTAACTTTTCAAAACTGTGGTTGAAGTCTACTGACGATTTGGTAAAGCACCAATGAAATGCATATGGACATTACTTAACCACCAACAAATAAATTTCATTTATATATAGTAGTATTGTGACAACAATGTGTCAAATAAAGAATTTCGTAACAGTTTGATTTAGATTTTATTTTTCATTTTGCCTTATAAATACTTTTCTTGTTATGTAATGGATTTCTAATTGTATAAAGGTGTAGAAAAATAAAATAGATTAATGTCAAATATAATTTATTTGTTGGGTTAGTTTTGTATGAGTTTCAAGGCCTACTATACCCATTCTGTTGTGATTTTTGAGAATAATTTGTAATTTACAAATTGTGAATTCTCAGATGGTTTTCCAACAAATAAATTTAATTTAAAATAGTATTGTGACAACAATTTGTCAAATAAAAAATGTCATTAAAGTTTTTTGCAATTTTGTTAAGCAAATTATATATTTTTATGTCAAAGAAGGTCCAACGCGTTAGACTTGGAGCTATAAAATAAAAATTGTTGGACCCCTCCTTCTTTAGGGGGCGTTATTATATGCAAAAATAGTGTAAACACCCTAAATGACCCTATGAAACAATTTTTTGTGTGTAAATTTTGTATATAATTATACCACACATTTATTTTTAGATAGAGTTTTATGACAAAGGTGAGATGTCTCTTTCACAGTCCTTGCCAGAATGACCCGGCCATGGTTTTCCAACGAGAATTGGACCCCATAAAGTATATATATTCTTGATCAGTGATGAATTCGGTCTAGCAATGTCCATACGTTCGTCTGTGGAAAACATGATATAGTCTATTTTTGGACCCCGCCCTCTTTAAAGGCCGTTGACGTACGATATTATTTGAAAAAATATTGTAAACATTGAACAATTTTTATTCGTCAAGCCCATAAGATGCTGAGATATTCTCTGATCTTGCAGAGGTGAAACATCTCTTCCCGGAATGACTCTCTCAAAATAGAGATTTAAAATTAGGTACAGAGAAGCCTTAAAGGAGCTTTGTCCCACCAAGTTAAACATTTTAAATGTACCTACTAACGGTCTTATGCAAAAAAAATCTTAATAGCATCGTACTAATTCATCCTGATCAGTGTTGTCAGATTAGGGGGTTTCCCCCTAGATTTAGGGGTTTTTTTCTATTTAGGGGCAGATTTAGGGGTTAATATTCTTTAGGGGGAAATTTGGGGGTAAGAAAATTTTATTTAGGGGATTTTCGAATTTATAGTTTGGTACATAATAGTACATAGTTTAACAACTGAACATGTCGAAAATATTGTATCAAAATGACGATTTAGAAAGTAATCACGCAAATACAAACATTAAAACATTTTTCTCGTTAAATCAATTTTGTTGGTTTTTCTTGAACTGCAAAATATAAATTTTAAAAAGTTGTTCATCTTTACAATTTATTACCAATATGCCAAAAAAGGATAACATATATAAACAAAAATAAAAAAATAAAAAGGAGTGGGAAGCAGATCAGCAGTTTAAAGGTATTGTATTTTTAAATAAAATTTTAAACACAATAAATGCAAAATTAAATTTCAGATTGGTTAGCCCCTGTCCAGGGAGACAACTATTGGGTGTTTTTTATTGAGGTATAGAACTTTAAGTTGGCATCACTTTTTTAACTGGCGGCCATTTTGTCAGCTGTAAAGTGATTAATATTTAGTTTGGTTTGCCATTTCATCATGAACAAGTTGACAAAAGAACAACGCTTGCAAATCGTGCAAATTTATTTCGAAAGTAATGGTTCAATTCGCGAAGTTTACCGCAAGCTCCGTCCATTTTATGGTCGACATAATCGTCCATCAGAGCAATTAATTCGGTTAACCATGGATCGGTTTCGCACATGAGACCCTTGAGACGCCATTACATCCACAAAAACTGACTGTTTGGTGTGCTCTATGGGCTGGTGGAGTCATTGGGCCATACTTCTTCCGAAATAATGCTGGAGAGTCAGTTACCGTTAATGGAGACCGGTATAGAGCCATGATAACCGACTATTTTGTTCCTGAATTGGATGGCATGAATGTGGATGAGTTGTGGTTCCAACAAGACGGCGCTACATGCCACACAGCGCACGTCACAATCGATTTATTGAAGGAAACATTCGATGAGCGCATAATTTCGCGGAATGGACCTGTCAATTGGCCACCAAGATCGTGTGATTTGACACCATTGGATTATTTTCTTTGGGGATATGTGAAGTCGCTCGTCTACGCCAACAATCCAGAAACGTTAGGGGACTTGGAAGCCAACATTCGTGGCGCTATTGCCAACATACGGCCCCATATGCTCGAAAAAGCGGTTGAAAATTGGACCTGTAGAATTGGCTTTATTCGAGCCAGCCGCGGCGGCCACATGCCCGAAATCATATTTAAACATTAATGGCATAAAATTATCCTTCCAATAAAGCCAAATTGATGGACATTAAAACGATTTTCTTGTGTTTTATTTCAATTCGAAGTTCTATACCTTTAAAAAAAAACACCCTGTACAATGCTTTATGCAAATATTGTAAAAGCATTATGGTGGCTAACAGGAGACCTTATTGCACTCCAACATACGAAAAAACATATTGGATTTGCATTCCAAACAAAAGAAGTACATGTACCCGTAACAAACTTCATCAAGCCGTCTCTTACAAAAGAAAGAAAGATTGCAGATATATTTTTTGGGGGCTTTTTATAAAAAAATTAAATAAAAATTTGGGAGTTGTCGTGCTTTTTGCGTAAGAATGATAGTACCTCAATTCAAATTTAATAGAGATAAGAATGATGAAACCAAATTACTACTTAAACTTTTCTGCTTTAGGGGGTTTTTTAAGAAAAAGTGTAGAATCTAGGGGGTTTCTAAATTTTTTTTTGGGGGAAGAAAAAAAAATTATCTGACAACACTGATCCTGATAGTCGCATGTTTTAACAATGTTTTGTATATTTTTAACACAAAATAACATTTTTAATTTTTTATATGCAAAATAATATATATACCACAGAAAAAACATAAAGTAAAGATATTTATAATAGTGCAAAATAAGAATGTTAAGGGTTTAAACCGATTATTTAAAAAACAACCATATTTATATATATATATATATATATATATATATATATATATATATATATATATATATATATATATATATATGTATATATATATATGTATATATATATATATATATATATATATATATATATATATATACATATATACAACAACATGATCATTTCCTTTTTTAAAATTTCATAAATTTTTTAGCTTCAACTGTTAATGTGACGGGAGTCAACGCACAATAACACAGGTCAAAAATCAGTGGACGGCTACCAAAATTGTATTTTGGTGATGTTCCACATCCCCAGCTGTCTACTTCAATGTCTTGTTTTACCAATGTTACAATTTTCCTCACTGTTTCCTTGCTAAAACGGTACTTCTCTTTTATAAGTACGTGCACGATAATAGCCCGCTATTTGGTTTATACGTTCTAAATAAAAATTACACATTGAATAAAATTTTCACATCGAAATAAATAATTTTACCGATTCTGTTCATTAAATTTAATGTATCCATTTTTAATATAAAAATACACAAAATTAATTAAAAGTTTGCACAAAACATTTGCCAAAAAAAAATATTTAACACCGCTTTAAAGTAGATAAGTAGCTACACCAATGAAATGCATATAGACATTGCTTAACCACCAACAAATAAATTTAATTTATATATAGTAGTATTGTGACAACAATGTGTCAAATCAATAATTTCGTAACAGTTTGATTTAGATTTTATTTTTCATTTTGCCTTATAAATACTTTTCTTGTTATGTAATGGATTTCTAATTGTATAAAGGTGTAGAAAAATAAAATAGATTAATATCAAATATAATTTATTTGTTGGGTTAGTTTTGCATGAGTTTCAAAGCCTACTATGCTTATTCTGTTGTGATTTTTGAAAAGTGTTTGTAATTTACAATTGTGAATTCTCAGATGGTTTTCGGAAGTATATGCATAAGATAAGAGGTTTTTAACTTTTTAAAACTGTGGTTGAAGTGTTCTGACGATTTGGTAAAGCACCAATGAAATGCATATAGACACTGCTTAACCACCAACAAATAAATTTAATTTATATATTGTGTATTGTGACAACAATGTGTCAAATCAATAATTTCGTAACAGTTTGATTTAGATTTTTTTTTCATTTTGCCTTATAAATACTTTTCTTGTTATGTAATGGATTTCTAATTGTATAAAGGTGTAGAAAAATAAAATAGATTAATATCAAATATAATTTATTTGTTGGGTTAGTTTTGTATGAGTTTCAAGGCCTACTATACCTATTCTGTTGTGATTTTTGAGAATAGTTTGTAATTTACAAATTGTGAATTCTCAGATGGTTTTCGGAAGTATATGCATAAGATAAGAGGTTTTTAACTTTTTAAAACTGTGGTTGAAGTGTTCTGACGATTTGGTAAAGCACCAATGAAATGCATATAGACATTGCTTAACCACCAACAAATAAATTTAATTTATATATAGTAGTATTGTGACAACAATGTGTCAAATCAATAATTTCGTAACAGTTTGATTTAGATTTTATTTTTCATTTTGCCTTATAAATACTTTTCTTGTTATGTAATGGATTTCTAATTGTATAAAGGTGTAGAAAAATAAAATAGATTAATGTCAAATATAATTAATTTGTTGGGTTAGTTTTGTATGAGTTTCAAGGCCTACTATACCCATTCTGTTGTGATTTTTGAGAATAATTTGTAATTTACAAATTGTGAATTCTCAGATGGTTTTCCAACAAATAAATTTAATTTAAAATAGTATTGTGACAACAATTTGTCAAATAAAAAATGTCATTAAAGTTTTTTTGCAATTTTGTTAAGCAAATTATATATTTTTATGTCAAAGAAGGTCCAACGCGTTAGACTTGGAGCTATAAAATAAAAATTGTTGGACCCCTCCTTCTTTAAGGGGCGTTATTATATGCAAAAATAGTGTAAACACCCTAAATGACCCTATGAAACAATTTTTTGTGTGTAAATTTTGTATATAATTATACCACACATTTATTTTTAGATAGAGTTTTATGACAAAGGTGAGATGTCTCTTTCACAGTCCTTGCCAGAATGACCCCGCCATGGTTTTCCAACGAGAATTGGACCCCATAAAGTATATATATTCTTGATCAGTGATGAATTCGGTCTAGCAATGTCCATACGTTCGTCTGTGGAAAACATGATATAGTCTATTTTTGGACCCCGCCCTCTTTAAAGGCCGTTGACGTACGATATTATTTGAAAAAATATTGTAAACATTGAACAATTTTTATTCGTCAAGCCCATAAGATGCTGAGATATTCTCTGATCTTGCAGAGGTGAAACATCTCTTCCCGGAATGACTCTCAAAATAGAGATTTAAAATTAGGTACAGAGAAGCCTTAAAGGAACTTTGTCCCACCAAGTTAAACATTTTAAATGTACCTACTAACGGTCTTATGCAAAAAAAATCTTAATTGATGCTTGAAGTTCACGTCAGTTAATAGCTACTTTAAGGCTAACATACCTATGATACAAAATTATATGCGTTAACTATTGCATACTTCAAATAATTTTACTTGTTGATACTGGCAACGTCATCATCCTCTCTTGTCTCTTTGTAGTTAACGATGCAAAATAGTGAGTACTAATTCATCCTGATCTGTGTTGTCAGATTAGGGGGTTTCCCCCTAGATTTAGGGGTTTTTTTCTATTTAGGGGCAGATTTAGGGGTTAATATTCTTTAGGGGGAAATTTGGGGGTAAGAAAATTTTATTTAGGGGATTTTCGAATTTATAGTTTGGTACATAATAGTACATAGTTTAACAACTGAACATGTCGAAAATATTGTATCAAAATGACGATTTAGAAAGTAATCACGCAAATACAAACATTGAAACATTTTTCTCGTTAAATCAATTTTGTTGGTTTTCCTTGAACTGCAAAATATAAATTTTAAAAAGTTGTTCATCTTTACAATTTATTACCAATATGAAAGTTATGTACATCACATATACATACATATATATATATATATATATATATATATATATATATATACATATATATATATATATATATATATATATATATATATATATATATATATATATATATATACAACAACATGATCATTTCCTTTTTTTAAATTTCATAAATTTTTTAGCTTCAACTGTTAATGTGTCGGGAGTCAACGCACAATAGCACAGGTCAAAAATCAGTGGACGGCTACCAAAATTGTATTTTGGTGATTGTCGTCGTTAAGGGGAATAAAAACTCCGGCAGATATTCTGAGTTTGCAGCGTTTTTATTCTATAAATTGAATTTAAACAATTAAAAAAATATTAAAAAATTAACATAAAAATCTTACAAAATATTTTCTTTCCAACGACAATTAAAATCTAAATTATAAAATGATTGACAAAAAAACTATGTACATATAATTCATAAGTATTCAAAAGGCTAACAAAAAATAATTAAACAAGTAGTAATTAAACAAGTATTAGTTATCAACATCCTATCCCCCGTAAATTGTACTAGATTTACTATGTTTCAAGGATTGCCAATTTTGACAAAGGTCGTTTAAGAACATTTTCTGAAGTTGTAACGTCTGCTGAGCGAGCTGTTCCGTCTAATCCGTAATACAATTGAGTTATTCTTCCAATTTCCCACTTCGATCTTGCAACATTAGCATCACATATATAGACTATACTTCCAATAGCAACAGGATTTGAAGGAAAACACCATTTTGTTCTTCTTGTTAGATCTGGCAAATACTCTTGTATCCATCTTTTCCACCAAAAATCTCGTAGTCTTTAGAATTCGCCATTGTTTTCGAACACATAGCTTTTTGACATCATATGTACAAGGAGTTTGAGTTGAATTAGTACATCCTAGCAGAAAATGGTTCGGAGTAAGAGGCTCAGAGTCATCAATTGTAATCGGTATATGCGTTAGTGGTCTACTATTGACAATATTTTCTACTTCGATAAGCAGGCCTTGAAATGTTTCCGTTTGTAATATCTTCTCTTTCATTGTTAAACTTAACACCTTCTTTACCGACTGTATCAATCTTTCCCATGCTCCACCTTCACTTGGATTTAAAGGTGTGTTAAAGATCCACTTAATTCCTAGCGGTGCGATCTTGCATTGCACTATTTTGTGGTCAATAAACCCGAGTTCATCTTTTAGTTCTTTTTTAATTCCGATAAAGTTTTTTCCGTTATCGCTTCTGATTTGTTTTGGAACTCCCCGTCGATTAACAAAATTACGAAGAGCAATTAAAAACGCATCAGTTGACAAATTTGAAACAATTTCTAAATGAATTGCTCTTGTTGATAAACATGTAAACAAGGCCACCCAACGTTTTTCTTGCTTTCTTCTCATAGCTATAATATATGGCCCGAATAAATCCACTCCACTGTATGTAAAAGGTCGAACAAAAGGAGTAAGGCGGTCAACTGGTAAAACCCCCATTTGAGGTGGAACTGGACTTACTTTTCTATTTTTGCAGAACTGACACTTCTTTTCGACAGATTTTAACAAACTTCTTACAGATATAATCCAAAATTTTTGTCTGATTTCAGTTATAGTAGTAGCGCTATTTATGTGATGGAATTTACGGTGAAAAGAATCAACTATTAATCTTGATAACAAATTATCTTTACTAAGAATAATTGGACGTCGTACAGATATAGGTAGAAATTCTGCGTTTTCAATACGTCCCGAAACTCTTATAATTCCATTGTCTAAGAAGGGATTAAGTGATTTTAACGGACTTTCCTTAGAAACTGGTTTACCATTTTTAAGATCAACGTATTCGCATTTAAACATCTCGGCTTGCGATACTTGTATTAAAAACATTTCGGCCTTATTTTCTTCATCGTAAGTTAGCTCTCCAACAAGTGGTTGTTCACAATGAATTTTTCTTTTTACGTTGGAAAAATATCGAAAAACCCACGCCATAGTTCTTTTATATTTACTCCATTTAGAAAATCTTTCAATGTCTGGATAAACTAAACTAACGTGAATTTTAGTCATAGTTATGTATTTTGAACGTAATTCATCGCTGTGTTTGTTTTGAGAATCATTCATATTACCTTCGTTTGGCCAGTATCGTTCATCTTGTAGGAGAAATTCTGGGCCAATTTTCCAACGACCATTTGGATTATATTTTGGAGCTAGTTTTGCTCGAGTCGCTTCATCTGCAGGATTATGTTTGCCAGATAACCAACGCCACTGTTGAACACTGCTTGATTCAAGAATCTCTGATACTCTGTTGGCCACATACTGTTTATATTTGCGATGATCCGCTCGAATCCAAAGAATTACAGAATTTGAATCACTCCAAAAAACAACTTTAGAAATCTTAACAGTATGATGTTTTTCCAAAATATTTTTCAAACGCACACCCATCACCGCGGCTTGCAATTCTAATTTTGGTATTGTGTGGTAACGAGTAGGCGCACATGAAGTTTTACCCATTACAAAAGTGACTTTAACTTTTTCACCAATTTTAGTTCTAAAGTAAGACACGACAGATAGTGCGTCTTCACTAGCGTCCACAAATATATGTAAATCAACTGCTGCATACTCGAAATTATGCATATAACACCGATTGATTTTGAAGTTTTCAATTCTAGGTAGCTCTACCAGCCACGATTTCCATATTTTATTCAGCTGTTCAGGAATTTCTTCATCCCAACCAATGCCAGATTTCCATACTTTTTGCATTAACAATTTTGCAGTTATCATAAAGTCACATAGAAAACCAAAAGGGTCAAAAATTGACATTATAAGACATAGCAATTCTCTCTTTGTTGGTGTTCTTTCAAAGTTTAAAATTTCGGGTTTTACTTTATTTAATTTTAATTTAAAAGTTAAGAGATCAGATTTGCATAACCAATACATACCGAGAATTCTACTTTCATTACCTTCAACATTAATGACAAGATTTGTATCAGCGTCGCTATAACTTTGCATAATCTTTTCAGAGTTTGATACAACTTTCTTTAACTCAAACCCACCATCACTATGAATATTAATAACGTCTTCTATTACCTTCAGAGCTTCAGTTTCACTATTAAAACAGTCGACGTAGTCATCGACATAATGACGGTTCACAATTCCTTCTACAGCTCGAGGTAAGGAGTCTTTAAATCTTTCAGCGTTAAAGTTTTTTACGAATTGTGCAATTGTTGGAGAACAAGTCGCACCGAAGATGATTCTCTGCATTATGTAAGTATCCACAGGTCTAGATTTGTCTCCATTTCTCCATAAAAACCTTTGAGAGTGTTGATCTGATTTGTTTACATGAATTTGATGAAACATTTCTTTTATGTCTCCAATAACAGCATACGATGCTTGTCGAAATTTCATTAGAACTGATAATAATGGATTATTGATATCAGGACCCGATAAAAGAGCATCGTTAAAAGAAATATTATTGACCTTTGCCGCAGCATCAAACACAAGTCTAATTCCTGGTTTATTTGGATTGATAACTCCAAAGTGAGGCAGATAAAATGTTTTTGGAGTGATTAATTTTATTTCTTCTGGTGTTAATTTGCGAGCATATCCCTTTTGAATATAGTCTTCAATTTTTGTACAATATTTCATTGCATATTCGGGATCACGTTCCATCTTCTTCTCAACAGTAAGGAGTCGTTTATACGCTAAAGGAAAGCTATTAGGAAATGATATGAAATTTTCTTTCCACAGCAAGCCGCACTCGAATCCTTTTTCCTTCTTCTTAATTGTAGTATTCATTATTTTTACTGACCTTTCATCTTCAGTACTCATTAAGGGTTTCGTCTCAGTTTTTATACCAAACGTTTCGATATCAAAATATTTTCTCATCATATTTTCCATAGCTTCATCTTCTTTTATTTTATGTACCATCATTGCATGTTTTTTACTTGGTCTAACATCGAAGTCTTTCGGTCCATACACAATCCAACCAAGGCGGGTATTAATAGCTATTGGACCTGGTTTTTGGGAGCATATTGGGGTTTCCAATGGAGTGGTAAGATAGGCGTGAGCAAGGCTTATAATAATATGAGGTTGAACTTTTTCATAAAATTTTATAGGAAGTTTGCTGAGTGGGGAGTTTTTCTTCAATATATCACAACTTTGAAGGGATTGTTTTGGCAGGGATAAATTATCAATGGTATAGACATTTGACATATTGTATATAACAGCATCATCATATACTCCACTAATTTGTAATTTCACAATTTCACACTCATATTTAGATGTATGCTGATTTAACCACTTTAGTTCTAAAAAATCCCTTGAGCCATCAATACCCAAACTCTTTATTAATTCCTTATCAACAATCGTGGCATTTGCGCCATCATCTATGAAAGCATAAGTTGTAACTTTATTATTATTTGCATACAAATTCACTGGCAGAACTTGGAATAAAACATTATCACAATATGTTTCTAGAAGACAGCTTTGAAGGTCATTTTTGCCAGAATTATTTAGAGAATCTTCATGAATTAACGAGTGATGCTTTTTATCACATTTATCGCATATTCGTTTTGAAAAACATTTAACTACTTGATGCCCTCTTTTTAAACATCGAAAGCATAGTTTCAAAGTCTTTATTCGATCAATTCGGCAGGAAATTGGCAAATTCAAAAACACCGAGCACTCTTCTAGTTGCTTACAGTCACTTTGACATACAATGCATTTTGAAATACTCACATTCGTTTGGTTAATGTTTCTTATCTTGACACCAGCCTTAATTTGCTCGAACCTTTCAATAGGAAGAGTATCTGTCACAATATTTGCTACCTTGCGAACAGAATTTATCCACGAACTGAAATCTAAAACTGTCGGTGAATTTTGTAACGACAAACATTTTTCAGCCCATTGTATTTGTCGAGAACTAGGCAATTTACTAACAAGTTCACTTATAAGGGAAGGATTCGATATGTAATTATTTGCATTGATACTTTTAAAAAATGTTGACATATTTATGACTTTGTTCGCAAAATCTATTAAACCAGATAAGTCATTTTCTGGAATAGGCAAAATATACCGAATCTTTTGAACTTGGCTCCTTATAAGCTGCTCTGGACGACCAAAAGTATCTCTTAATATATTAATGATATCTTGAACATTCGCCGAATTATACAGCAAGGCTTCCACAGTCTCTCTTGCGCGACCTTTTAAAGATCCCCGAAGTCGTAGTATATTTTGTAAATTTGAATATCTGAACTCTCTGCTTGTATTTTGGAAATCTTCAATAAAAATTGCCCATTCTTCTGGAGTACCATTAAACTCTGGTAAAGGGTATATATGTTTTGATGTGGAAAAAACTGCTTCTGGATGTTCTAGTTCACCTAACTGTTCCCTGTTGTGAAAATTAAGATTATTTCTAGGTGGTTCATGGATGTTTTCACTATTATCTTCTACAGAGCCAGATGCCCCTTCACTTTGTAATGTAAACAACCTTCGCATTTCTAACATTTGATGCTGAAACTCTTTTCGCATACCTTCAAATTTCTTCTCAATTTCTTGTGAAAAATTATTTAATAACACTCTTGACTGCTGATCAATATTGACTACATTTTCCAATATAGGAGATACAACTGGCGATGTTAGCTCAACCCATTCTGATTGGACTTCCTGGAACGTTTCATTTAATGGAACGTTTTCTTGAACTACACTAACCGTCTCCTCCAACGGAACTGTCTTAGTCCCTTTGCCTTTCCTTGGTGTGCGGTGAGCTGGCATTATATCAGCTTTTTCACAAAATTTCACAGAACGCAACTTAAATTAGTATTTTAATAAAAAAATATTGTCGTCGTTAAGGGGAATAAAAACTCCGGCAGATATTCTGAGTTTGCAGCGTTTTTATTCTATAAATTGAATTTAAACAATTAAAAAAATATTAAAAAATTAACATAAAAATCTTACAAAATATTTTCTTTCCAACGACAATTAAAATCTAAATTATAAAATGATTGACAAAAAAACTATGTACATATAATTCATAAGTATTCAAAAGGCTAACAAAAAATAATTAAACAAGTAGTAATTAAACAAGTATTAGTTATCAACAGTGATGTTCCACATCCTCAGTTGTCTACTTCAATGTCTTGTTTTACCAATGTTACAATTTTCCTCACTGTTTCCTTGCTAAAACGGTACTTCTCTTTTATAAGTACGTGCACGATAATAGCCCGCTATTTGGTTTATACGTTCTAAATAAAAATTACACATTGAATAAAATTTTCACATCGAAATAAATAATTTTATCGATTCTGTTCATTAAATTTAATGTATCCATTTTTAATATAAAAATACACAAAATTAATTAAAAGTTTGCACAAAACATTTGCCAAAAAAAATATTTAACACCGCTTTAAAGTACATAAGTAGCTACTCTAAATTATTTGATGTTAACATCGGTTTACAACACGCGTGTTAAGCTAATGATTGTTATTCCATGTGTAACACAGAAAAATATCCCTCTAAGACCCTATTATGTCTATACATTCTTGACCAGAGATAAAATCTAAAACGATTTAGCCCTATCTCGATATAATCCAAACGAAAAGAGCCACACCTGAAATTTGATATCGATAAATTTTAAGTTATAGCACAGGTTAAGTTTGTAAATGGGCTGAATCGTGCCAGAGGGGAAAAAGTTGCCCCAAGAAGCACCAAACCAACTGCTAAAATCAACAACATAATTTTTAAAGTTTTTTTTTGTAATACAGTACAATAAGCATATAAAAAACTTGCTTATAAGGAAAACTCGGTTATAAGAAGGACATTTTCAGACACCATGCACATTTGTATACATCTGCGTGCTAAATAATCCTCATATAAGAAAAACTTTTCTATAAGAAACAAATTCTGAAGAAAAATTATACTCATTCTATAGAAAATGGTACGTGTATAAGAAAGTAGTATATATTCTCACAATTGAATTTTTTTTTATACCCTTCACAAAAAAGTGAAAGGGTACATATAGGTTTGTCATTCCGTGTGTAATTTCTTCGATATCTAAATGGGACCGCATAAAGTATATATATTCTGGATCCTTATGAATCTGTCCGTCTTTCTGTACGTGATATCGGTTTTCCCAAGCCCCCAGAAGAGCTAGAGACTTCGTTCTTAAACCCTTGGATTGGATATCAACTTAAATAGAGTTCTATTGAAATTCATAAAGATCCGATGTACGGTTCCAGAGCTGGAGAGCTTACGCATATTTCTCGACGCAAAATTTATACCAAAAATCAATTACTTATTTTAATGTTTGTAAATTATACCTATTTCGTGCTTTGAGAAGCCTCAATGGTCTATTAAAAACTAAAATAATAAAAAAAAATTTCACGGTTGGGAAATTAAAAATTTTTTTTCGGCCCATTCCGTATTTTGTAGTACATGTAGTAACTAAACCTCTTTATACGTCATGAAGATTTGCATTGGCAAAAAAAAAATTTTAAATTCAAATTTTGCTTCCAGGGGTGGGAAATTGAATTTTTTTTTACGTGAAAGTAATCAAACAGGCAACTGATGTTGATTTGTTTTTTAGCTAACTAAAACTGTTTTATAAATTAGGAAAAACAAAGTTGGTATCAAAAATTCCAAAAAAAAGAATCCAGGATTCGACAAGTGCAATATTTTATGGTGTATGAAAGTGACCAAAATGTTTAAAAGTTGTAAATTTGTCTTAAATAAAATTACTTTATACTTCATAAAGAGTTGCATTGTTGAAAAAAACAAACAAAAATTAAAATTTCACTTGCAGGGTTGGGAAAATGCAAGTATTTCTCGGTACATGCAATATTTTGTAGTACATGTAATAACTAGAATGGTTCAAAAATTTTAATTTTTCTTAAACAAAACTACTTTATACCTCATGAAGATTTGCATTGATATAGAAAATTTTAAAAAATTTAAATTTCGCTTCCAGGGTTGGGAAATTAAAAAATTTTGTTTATGCCTAAAAGTAAACAAAAAGGCAATTGACGTTATTTGTTTTTTGCTAACTAAAACTAAACCAAGGTTGGACAAGTGCAATATTTTATGGTTGATGAAGGTGACCAAAATGGTTCAAAATTGTAATTTTTTTCTTAAATAACACTACTGTATATATCATGAAGAGTTGCATTGGCAAAAAAAAAAACAAAAAATAAATAAAATTTCACTTCCAGGGCTGGGAAGTTGAAAGTTTTTTGTGTTACATGGAATATATTGTAGTACATGAAAGTGACCTAAATGGTTGCAAATATTAAGTTTTTCTTAAAGAAATCGACTTGATACTTAATGAAGACTAGCATTGGTAAAAAAATAAAATTTCGCTTCCAGGGCTGGGGCATTTAAATATGTTTATACATAAAAGTAACCAAAAATGCAACTAACGTCGGTTCTTTACTAATTAAAACTATTTTTTAGTTCAGGCAAAACAAAATTGGAATAAAAAATTAAAAAAAAAATCAAAATTTATATTCCAGAGTTGGATAACTGCAATATTTTGTAGTACATGAAAGTGTTTTTTTTGCTAATTAAAACTGTTTTATAATTCAGGAAGAACAACATTTTTATTAAAATCTAAAAAAATCAAAATTTCGGCTCCAGGGTTGGGTAAATGAAATATTTTATGGTACATGAAAGTGACCAAAAAGTTTCAAAATATTAATTTTTTTGCTAAGTAAAACTATTGTTAACACCACAGCTCGTGTAAATCATTGTAAAGGAAAAGTGGCTCATCTGGCATCCCGGGTTTGATCAACACGATATTCGCCGGAAGCCGTCGTGGCAACGATCGGCGGCAAGATGTTAGGTGGCGGTGTGTTTTTACTTTTTTCTTTTTACTTTTTGACTGACTTGCTAACTTGGAAAACATACGGCTAAATGAACGCAAACCAAATATCTATTTCAAAAGGAAAAAGGGTGGTTTTATTTTATTCTTCAGGAATTGGATTGCTTCAGAAAAGGTTGGTGAACGCAACAACATTTGGTCCTTCTACCGTAAAAAGCTGAACAGGAACGTGGATTTAATTTATTGTGGCAATTATTATATTTGGTGGTACACTGCGTCTCATTATTTGTGGCTCAGTGGAAGTGAGGTTAGAAAACCCGGTGCATGACATCAAGTATAATTAATTTTTCAACAATTGTCGTCCCGTTACGCTACGAGTTGTTATTGTTGCTCACGCCATACAGAGTTTTGACATCCATCTTTATATTATTTTGTGGGAAATTTTTACATCACGTGATTCTGGTGTCGACTTTTTTTGTTGTTGTGCTGGCTGAAGAAGTTTTTGCTGTTTTTTCGTTGCCTGCCATCTTTAAATTTTTTCAATTAATTCTTTTTCTAAAAGTTTTCTTGATTTGTTTGGATTTTTTTTGCATAAAATTGTAAAGAAAAATTTTGCAAAAAATGACAAATGTGGAAAAATATCTACGAACAGCAGAAGAATTATTTGCTCTAGAGGCAGCTCTTAATGACGAAGACTTTTGTGGTTATTCTGACGAAGCATTTGACTTTGAGAAAAACGAGTTGGATAACTTGTGGTCCAAATGCAAGAAACTATATGAAGAATGTAGAGTGGACACAGTGGAAAAGAAAAAAGAACTCGTTGTAGTCCAGGCAAAGCAAATGCAGGTAAAAAAATCATACATTCGATGCTTGAATATTATTTCTAAAGCCAGACAAGTGGCTTGTAAAGATGAAAGCCAAACGAAGGAAGTAGATAGTCCAAATCAGTGTAGTTCGATAGCTGTACCTCCTTGTGATACTGGTGTCTTTCATGGGGACTACATATCGTGGCCTACATTTAGGGACATGTTTACAGCAATTTACATAAATAATAGCAGACTTAGCCCGGTTGAAAAATTATTCTACCTATTTAGAAAAACAGATGGTGAAGCACGTGATATAAATAGAAACGTGGCACTAACAAATGAAAATTTCGACTTGGCCTGGAATAATTTGAAGAATCAATACGAAAATAAGCGCGTATTGATAAATACTCAACTGAAGCTATTATTTAATTTGGCCCCTTGTTTACATGACTCAGCACAAGAAATAAAAAACCTACAACGAAAAATTAATAATATTATTTCGATATTAAAACTTTATGCAGTAGATATACAGTCATGGGATCCGATCTTTGTATTTCAATGTTCATCACGTCTGTCTGAAAATACTTTGCATCTATGGGAGCAATCAGTAACAAATAAAACAGAGGTTCCCAAATGGGAAGAATTAAACGCATTCCTCACTGATAGATATCATGCATTAGAAAGTGTTTCAGACATAATAGCTACAAATAATACTGCCAGTGGTTCTCAAAATATTTCTCAACATATTATCAGTCAGCCTTATGCCAAAACAAAACAATTTAAGACGCATCATACAAAAGTTACACCAATGCAATGCAGCCTTTGTAACTCAAGTCATAAAATTAGCTCTTGTCATAAATTTTTAAGTATGGACTACAAAACTCGTGTTTCGACTTTGAAAAAATTTCATTTTTGTTTCAATTGCCTAACGACGGGTCATTTGTATAAGGAATGTAATAGTCCAAACTCATGTACCAAGTGCAAAAGGAAGCATCATACGCTAATACATAGAGATTTTGTGACAAATAATCAGAACCAGTCGCAAAAAAAGTTTTTTTAGCTACAGCCTGGGTAAATATTATGCATCTTGGTTCATCATATAATGTACGAGCTCTTATTGATCCATGTTCAGATGAAAGCTTTGTATCTGAAAAGATTCAAAAATTGTTGAAGTTGCCCACTACTGCAATTTCAGCTGAGTCAGTTTTTGAGATCAGAGAAATCTTTAATGCGCAATGCTGAACATAAAGCACAATATGATGCGGTGTTTCAAGAATATTTAACTCTAGGGCATATGGAAAAAACGGAGAATTCCAGTGGCCCAAGTTACTATCTGCCCCATCATGGTGTTTTTAAGCCAGAAAGTACAACAACAAAATTGAGAGTAGTTTTTAATGCCTCTAGTACGACTCCTAGTGGCAAGAGCCTAAACGATTTGTTGTTCACTGGCCCAATTCTGCAAGCTGAACTAGTCAATTTAATACTGAAATGGCGATTTTTTCAGTTTGTATTTAATGCTGACATTACAAAAATGTACAGGCAAATTTTGGTAGCACCTGAACATAGGCCCTTCCAGAAAATTGTTTTTCGTAGGGCGGACAGCGGCGATATTGAAGACCACCAGCTCAACACAGTTACTTTTGGAGTAAATTGTGCCCCGTATTTGGCGCTCAGAACTATACTTCAACTGGCAAATGATGAAGAGCACTGTTTCCCTCTAGGGTCAAAAATTTTACGAGAATGTATGTATGTCGATGATGCCCTAGTGGGAGCGCATTCAATCACTGATGCTTTGGCGGCACGTGACCAATTAATTGGTATTTTAGAAATGGGTGGCTTTGAGTTAAGAAAATGGACTCAAAAGAAATTTTAAAAAATTTGCCCCAAGAGCATTTGCTTAACGAATCCTTTCTGTGTCTCAAGGATAAAAGTACATCCAAAACGTTAGGCATACACTGGAATGCGCTAGAAGACATATTTTTCTTTACGGCGGAGAAATTTGAAATCAAGCCGTCGTATACTAAAAGAGAAGTGCTATCAATTATAGCTAGGTTGTTCGATCCTGCGGGGTGGCTGGCCCCAGTAGTAGTGACAGCAAAAATTTTAATTCAGCAAATGTGGCTGGACAAAATAGAATGGGATGAGCCTATAAAAACTTTGGCTCTACAGAAGTGGCAAAATTTCATTACAAATTATGGAAAAATTGAAACAATAAGGCTCCCACGATGGGTTCAATATTCACCTGGCTGTGATATTCAGTTTCATGGTTTCTGTGACTCATCAGTTAGCGTATGCAGCATAGATTTACTCATATGCAAAACAAAAGTGGCACCAGTTAAGAAGCCATCTTTACCTCGGTTAGAGTTGTGCGGAGCTGTTTTATTAGCAAACTTAGTCGACAGCGTAATACCAGCTTTTGGATTGAAGACATATTCGTTATATTTGTGGTCCGATTCAACAATAGTCCTAGCATGGCTAAGAAAACCTCCCTGCAGTTGGAAAACGTTCGTAGCAAATAGGATAGCCACCATATTAGAAAAAGTTGGTAACAAAAATTGGTTTCATGTCTCTTCGGGTGACAATCCTGCCGATCTAACAACTCGGGGGCTGACTCCTGAGGAGTTACGTTTGAAAGAGCTATGGTGGTATGGTCCCAAGTGGCTACATTTAGAAGAATGTCAGTGGCCTGAAGGCCCACCTTCACTTGAAACTACAGAAGAAATAAAAAATGTTAAGGTGTTTGTTGCTACTTCGGCTGAGAAAGAAGACATTCTCGATCGTTTTTCTAGTCTACCACGAGCCCTACACGTAATAGCCTATATGTTTCGGTTTGTCACTCTCACCAGTAAAATAAGACGTGTGGCGCAAGTATACGACACATTGAGAATTCAGGCCACAGAATTAAGATTCGTCAGAAACCGATTATTTTCGTTATCCCAGCAATCATATTTTTCGTGCGAATTCAATAATTTAAAATTAATGAAACCGCTTGCTTCGAATAGCCCTCTTTTAACTCTGAGACCATATTTGGACAAAAATGTGTTATAAGATCTAACAGTCGTCTCACCCAATCCGTCTGTTTGTCATACAATGAAAGTCACCCTATCATCTTGGCGTACAGTAGCAGACTGGCGCGCCTTTATGTAGAATTCATACACCAGCTCGTTCATCACGGAGGCCCTCGTCTCATGTTGTCCGTGATTCGACAGGAGTGCTGGATTCTCAACGCAAAAAATCTGGTGAAAACAGTGGTCCATAACTGTAAAATCTGCGTTTTGCACCGTAAGAGACTCCAAGGTCAAATCATGGGCTCGCTACCTCCAGGAAGAACAACTTTAAGTCGCCCTTTTGCTAATACGGGAGTTGATTTTGCCGGCCCTTTTGAAATAAAAAGTTTTACCGGTCGATATTGTCGTATGACCAAGGGCTATGTGTGTCTCTTTGTCTGTTTTGCTACCAAAGCGATTCACATTGAAGTTGTTAGTGACCTGTCTACACTTGCCTTTCTTGCTGCTTTATCGCGTTTTGTTGCTCGCCGTGGCTGCCCCAGCTGTATTTTTTCTGACAACGGTCGAAACTTTGTTGGCGCCGCACGGGAGATAAAGTCAAACTTCGATAAACTCGTGAAAGAACTTCGTGACTCAGCTGTGGACAAGTATGGGCACCAACATTTAGAATGGCGATTCATTCCTGCTGCTGCACCTCACATGGGAGGACTATGGGAGGCAGGGGTTAAAAGTTTAAAAACCTTGTTGAGAAAATCTGCGGGACAGCTGAAATTTACGTTTGAGGAGTTTGCCACACTTCTGGCACGCGTTGAAGCTTGCCTCAACTCGCGTCCGCTTGGTCCCTTACCCGACAGTGCAGACGAATTGTCTGCCGTTACTCCAGGCCATTTTTTAATAGACTCATCTTTGCTCTCTCCAGCTGAGCCTGAAGAGTTGTCTTCAGCGGCAACTATCACTAACCGTTGGCGCAAAGTAAAGGCTCTACAACAAGAAATTTGTAGGCGCTGGAAAGAGGAGTTTTTGAAGGAGCTGCACAAGCGCAGCAAGTGGAAAACGCAACAGGTCGATCTTAAGGTAAATGATTTAGTGGCGCTAAAGAGTGAGCCAACTTGTTCCACAGAATGGCGTCTAGGGCGTATAACCAAAATTTATTATGGCTCTGACAACAAAGTACGGGTAGTTGACTTAAAAACTCAAAATGGCGTTATCACTCGCCCTATCCATAAATTAGTATGTTTGCCACCTTGTCACAATTAAATCCACACCTATATCATATCTATCGTGTCTCAAACCTTCCACCTTTTTCTTAGATCATTATGGCGTTCAACTCACATTACAAGTGCCCTCTGTGCGATCGGTTTCACGCGATCCGCCAGTGCTCGCAATTTATAACAGTACCGTCGGATGAAAAGGTACGCATCGTGGCCCGACTCGCGCTGTGCTATAACTGCTTGGCGCAGTCCCACAACGTAATTGGGTGCCCCAGCCTGGACCGGTGCCGTCGCTGCAGGCAAGACCACAACTCCCTGCTCCACCCCATGCCCGCAGACTGCGTTTGGGTGAAGATGAGCGCTGTAGTACGGGTCAAGGGAACATCCAGCCCCCGCCCCGTTCTTACTCGGATCTTGCTAGATCCGTCCGCAGCCAGATCCACCATAATGCGGAAAGAAGCCGTGGCTCTTAAGTGCGTCCTCCAGAAGGGCGAGACAACGCTCACCTTCCTACACCGCGAGTCGCCAGGTCACTTCGTTGCGAAGCTGTTGGTGGAGGATAAAATTTACGGCTGCAACCCGAGCGCTACGGTTGATGGTTGTACCGCAGCGATCACGCCGACTTCCTGGCTAACCGCTCGTGGTACAAGCGCAGGAACTATTTTTTAATCCTGGGTGCGGACGTGATGGGTCGGGTGCTGATTGGTCCAGCGGTGGGGAAGGCAACATCGCTAACGCGTAAGGGCCAATAATTCCACGTGGCCCTAAACCATTTTTTTCTTTACCATTACCATTATTTTCGTTATTTTACTTTTGGTTTTCCTTTTTTTTGATTAAATATATGAAATATTTTATTTTAACTACATGGAATATTCAATGCACGCTAATTTGGAAAAGTGATCCTTTATTTCATGTGAGCCCAGGGTTTATGTTGCACGATGTTGCAAGGTCGGCGGTATGTTAACACCACAGCCCGTGTAAATCATTGTAAAGGAAAAGTGGCTCATCTGGCATCCCGGGTTTGATCAACACGATATTCGCCGGAAGCCGTCGTGGCAACGATCGGCGGCAAGATGTTAGGTGGCGGTGTGTTTTTACTTTTTTCTTTTTACTTTTTGACTGACTTGCTAACTTGGAAAACATACGGCTAAACAAACGCAAACCAAATATCTATTTCAAAAGGAAAAAGGGTGGTTTTATTTTATTCTTCAGGAATTGGATTGCTTCAGAAAAGGTTGGTGAACGCAACAACAACTATGTTACACCTCACTAAGAATTGCATTGGTAAAAAATAAAAATTCGCTTCCAGAGTAGTAGTTAATAACTGTATGTGCGAGAACAATTAAAATACTCAAATTTCAGCAATTAAATTTTAAAATTTTTAAATTTTAATTGCCAAATTTGTGTTAATGGGTTTTTTTGTAATTTGATACTTTAATGTGTGTGTGTGTATTTTCCCACGGTTAAATAGGGATGTTCACATTGTTGTTGTTTAATTTTTTATGATGTTGGGGTAGGCGTGGGAATTTTTGTCTGTCCATATGAGACCTTGGGAGTTTGTGTCTGTCCGTATGAGACCGTGGGAATTTCTGTCCGTCCATATGTGGGGGGTAGTTTGGTGGAGGGGTGCTGTAGTAACCAAAATGAGTTTGTATAAGTGAGCGTGAGACCGTGGGAATTTTTGTCTGTCCATATGAGAGCTTGGGAGTTTGTGTCTGTCCATATGTGACCTTGGGAATACATGTCCGTCGGTATGTGAGCGTGGGAATTTCTGTCTGTCCATATGTGAGCGTAGGAATTCTGTCTCTACATGGGTGCTATGGCCTAATAGAAAATAATATATTTTTAGTATCTGACACAACATTTTTTAGGAAGTACAATATCTCAAAAGTGTTGTATAAATGGATGGCCCTAATGTTTGTGGTTCGTTTCTTCTTGCTGGAGTGAGATTTCTTCTTTTATTTTTTAGCTTGTTTTTAATTGTGGTGTGTGTTTACTTAAGATATTTTTAATTTTGGTGTGTGTTTACTTAAGATATTTTGTCCAGCAATTCAGTTATTTCTTTTTTGTGTGCAATGCTTGAGTGTGGGGGAATAATTTGATTATTCTGATCTTGAAGACGTTGTGAAAAAAATTACTATTGCATAAATATTGAATTTGATATTTTGTTTATTTTATACATGACGATCATCGATGGATTTTATTTGGGGATCTGGATGGTGGTGCGATTTCTGTATTTTGTAGAATATTAATATGTGTGTGTTTTTGTGTTCTGAGTGGCGATTGGAATGTCTGCCTGTCAGACAGGGGGTGTGTGTGTGACGATTGGTGAGTCTGTGTGACAGTCCGCTTTTTTGTTGCTTTCCTGGATTTAGCGCAAGTGGGTCAGTATGAAATGAAATAAATTTGTAGATATTTATGTACGCATATACATACAAACAAATAATAAGCGTTTATTCGTTGTGCCCAAATATTCCCTTGACCATTTGAATGAATGAACCATTGTGTTTATTTGTTTGTGTGTTCTCTGAAATAAATATGTATATAGGTGTTTATTTGAAATAAAAGACATTTATTTTAATTTTTATAAGCATTTATTTAAAAGTTTGTTAACATTTTCATTTTTAAGTAAAATTGCATTCCTTAAGGCACAAACACCATAGTCGTGATAGCTACAATAGAAATATGTTGAATGGTTAGTTTCCATTTGTTTAAAATTAATGCAGCCAATGTCTTCAATGTTATAAACTGTTTGATGAATCATTTTTTCTAGCCATTTTTTCTTCTCTCCCCCCCTTAACATATATTTGTGAATTTCTTATATTGGATTTTAAAAACTTGCAAACGCTTTGAAATGAGACTGATCCATCATTCCAGTTAATATGATGATAGTTTTTTGTTAACCAAACTGCTTCTCTCTGTTTTTTGACCGATAAACATGCGAAATCAAAAGGAGGTTTTATGATGAAATTGAGGCATTCGTTGTTGCTGAAAACTACAGCTAGTTCTTTTGCGATGAAGTCATTTGAATTATTTTTGAAACCTTGCAAGTCTACAAAAACAATATCACCATCCATGTTATTTAATTTATAAGACCTTCCGGACTTGACCTTTTATTGGTATGTATTCTATTACGCGGTCATGAATAAGAACGCAGTAAGCTGATGTCGTTGCTGGAATATTTGTTGCTGTTTCAAATTCAATTTTTATGTCAATCGGTCCGGTATTGACTGATTCGTTCTGATAGCTTACATCTACTACAATAATTGGAGCGTCGTCTTTAAACTCCTGGGCAGTTAATAATGGTTGAGGCTCATTCATATAGTAGCTTTGTTGAAATCTTACATACATATCATATAGAATTGCATACCGTTCATTTTTAAATTTTATGTTAAGATCATCATATGGGTAAGAGGTTGAATTTAAATGTACTTTTAAATTAGTGAGGTCACAGTGAACAAATTTGTTACCTCGTTGAAATGCGACCAATACAAAACGTGGTCGCTCTTTACTTGCAGCTAATTTAACATTCCAAATATGACTTGTTCCTGTATTCAATTGTGGATTCATATGACAATCCCAGCTACGAAATGCCATCGGTATAGAAGCACCATTGTTAATAATTTTAATCATATTCAACTTGCTCTGATCAGATAATTGTACGTGTGGAATTCTCCAGGAGATGAGTGAAATTGTAAGTTTCGATTTTTCAGTAGAAACGCTCGAGTGTACAAGAGCTTCATCATTTTTATTGCGCAAGAGTATCAATTCATGCTTTCCATTAAGTATAACTTTGTTGTAGTCTTCAGCAAACCCCAAAAGCATTTTTAGTGGTACATAAAAATTAAAATATCCATTCTTAAGATTCAAATCATCAGTTTTATGCCATCCACCATTTTGCATTACAACGCTTTGAGTTGGTGATAGAGATACCAAATTTTTTATTGTGGTTGTTGTTCCTAAATACCTTGTATGATCGATTTCAATACCATTAAGCTCATAGCGGATTTCATCAAATAGATGTGCAACAAAGTTGTTTTTCAATTTAAAATTTTCTGAAAATTTTCCAGTTTTTTCATCTACAACGAAACCTTCCACATATATATAGCTCTCACTAGGTAACACGTACAAATCTTGATTTTGTATTGAGATTCGAATCTCATCATTATTATTGTACGATTGTAGATATGGTATGTAGGTATGATAGTCCTTTTTTATTATATTTTCGTCAGACAATGGCTTATCCAATACGTTTATTATTGAGCTCATTTTGTTTTCAGTTTGAAATTCAAAGACTTGAGAAAACTTTTGTTTGTTGTTGTAAGTGACCTTTGACGAGCAGATCTTTTCAATTGTGGTTTAGGTTGTAATATCTGTGGATGAGACGTGGCTGCCGTATTTTGTGATATACTTGTATTGTATATTATCATTACTTAGTTGGTCTTAAATGTATTCGTATTGTAATTTCCTCTCCTCTGAAATTAATTAAATCACCGTTCTGATCAACCACGCGCAGTGATAGAGAACTTATGTCTTTGGTGTTTACAGGTAAATAGATGAGATTCCGTGGAATCTCATCTATTTTATAGCCTGCAGGTACATTAATCGGAAACTCATGAAGTGTGTGTGATTTTGAATTGTTCATATATGTGTTAGTAGCGATACTACTTTCAATTCGCAAGAGATTTACTTTAAAAATATTAACTGGAAGATCTGAGTAATGATCTTCGGTCGGTGTTAGGATTTTACTATTGAATCCTAAAAGATTCCCAATTGTATTTTCTTTATTAAAATATATCGGGTCTTTAGAACTATTTATTTTAACTTGCATCGTATTGTTGTTAGCTTCTATAAAAATATGCTCTCCAGGACTGAGTCGTTTGTATTGCTCTTCTATGTGGTCAACTATATCTTTCAATTCATAAGATCCAATTGGTATTTCAATTACATATTCCCCTATATGAAACATATTGTTATATGAGTCTACATTTGGAATACTGTTGTATGAATGAAAATCAGTTAGCGCACACTCATATGAGTCGTTTAAGTCAATGGGAGGAAAATAATTAGCATATAGCGCTGATGAGTTAGAGCTCAGAGTAAGTGTTATTGACATTATAACAGCCTGTTCACAAATAAATAAAGTTTAATACACACCATGGTTTATAAGAATAATTTGCATATATATTTCATAATCTTATTTTAAAATTAACATTAGTTATTAAAAATATTGATGTTATTGTCGTTGTTATCATTGCGGATGACGATTTATTTCGTTTTCCATCTATAGTATTTCATCTTTGCTTATCCAGGAATTGTGTTGATTAGAAAATCCCAACCATTTAACTAATGCTTTGCCCCCTTTCAGTCGAATCACCTTTTCAACTAGATATGTATTTGGAAATCTAGTTCTTGACAGTTCTTCCGTATAGAAGCCACCTTTAATAGGATTTCCAAGATAATCTTCTAATATGTATGTTGTAGGATATGTATTCTGAACTCTTTGGATTGTGAAAATTTCTGTTGTCCAATTCGGAGTATAGCCTTTCTCAAAAATATGTTTATATTTGCTAATACGTACATGGTCTCCTGCATTAAATTTTGACATTTTGTACATCTTTAAATGACTGTATACTGTATTTAGAAGTTGTTTTTCATTTTTTGAGTTGACTTTAATCGGTGGCATTTTAATGGTGCGATGAACTTTTCTATTGTATGCATTAAGTAAGTCTTTGTATATATCAAGCCAGTTGTAGGAACCATTAAAACTAAACTCTTTCCACATCATTCCTTTTAATGTTCTATTGAATCGTTCTACTATTGATGCTTTCATGATGCTATACGTTGAGTAGTGTTTGATGTTGTATTTATCCATCAATTGATTAAAGTGTTTGTTGAAGAATTCTTTACCATCATCTGTTTGTAAGTTTTTTGGCACACGCCCCAACTGAAAAATAGTCTCCATTGCCTGCGTTGTGTCAACAGCTGTTTTTCTTCTCAGAGGTACCGCCCAAGCATATTTGGAGAATGTGTCAATTACAGTTAGCAAAAATCTATAATTTTTATTGTATGTAGAATAGTTCCCCATTTCAACTAAATCCGCTTGCCAAAGATCGTCTATTCCTTTCATAACAACTCTACGACGTCCAAACATTTTTCGAGCTTGCTTATGGAGCTCGTTCACTAAATTTCTTTTTGTATCCATGTCTAAGCTTTAAGAAGTCTTTGGGGTGTGTTGTGATCTATCTGATGCGCTTTCACCAATTAACACAAACATGTAATTTTCAAATCTATACATTTTCTCATTTAATCTTTCAATTTCTTCTTCGAAGGATGCTCTGATCTTGGAAATGCTTTCTTGCAATTTTTTATTCTCTTCCAACTGTAATATTATTTCATGTTGTTGCATTTCGATTTGATTTTTTAGAGTATTGTGCATTTTGTTGTTATCTTCTTTAAATTCGTTTAACATTTTGTGTTCTACTTCTTCCATTTGAGTTTGCAAAAACAATTTATTGATAGCATCGTTTTCCTCCAAAGCTTTTGCAACATTTTTGATTCTTTTGTTTTGGACATCAATGTTGTTGTTCGCATCCAAAAATAACCCCAACAATTTAGGTGCATTTTTCAATGAAATTATACTGCTAGTGTCGTTTAGATAATGTCCGAATTTATCAACAGACATAATTTATATTTAAAATGTGTATCCGTTTATATAGTTTATACTATTATATTAGCTTCACGTAGTTCTTCAATAATTGAAACAATCTCGTTGTTGTGATTAGTATGACCTGCAGATTGTGATGCAAGCAGTAGTCTAAGTCGATCTACCAACTCGTTTGGATCATCCCAGTATATATAGTTTGATTTATGAGGATTTACCTGCATCAATCCCTTACCTAAATAAGTAGCCTTTGTTAATTCCGATGAGGTCTTATGATTGTTCTCTTTAAAAAGTTTTCCAATAATATGTTTGTACTTGTACCCTCTAGTCCCCTTGATTTGACCATCGGACTTATAATCTCTTCTGTGTGCATTGGTAGTAAGTAATATTTTTTTATAGATTTCAAGCTCGAATTTATCATAGTTTTTTGGTGTTTTATGAAACATCAAAGAAAACAGTCCTGGGGTGAGAGCCCATATTTGACCACCAACTTGTATTTTATCTTGATTTAACTCGATGTTGCTACTACCAAATTTCCATTCGTTATTATAATCTCTATGTGGACCATAGTTAGTATCTAGTTCATTTCTCGATTGCAATAGTGATAAGTCAGGATAACTCTCGTCATGATTAGAATGTTGTGAATAAAAGTCATCTTCATCAAAATCGCTGTTACTTTTACTATTAGACTGTTTAAACATTGATTCTTCAATTAGTTTCTTAGGGGTACTTGCTTCCAACTTCATTGTTGAGTTCTGAGGATGAAAACTGACACTGTCCTCATATTCAGTTTTCTTATCATTCTTTTCTTTTTTATTCGGTATATCAATATATTTAGAGCTATTTATAAATTCGTTTAAAGGTTCTGTTATGGGCTTGAATGTATCACTTAATTGCTGATGTGTATCTATTTTACCATTTTTTATACTACGAAGCTTTTTCTTTAATATATTTCTTGTTGTCACCAAGTCTTTTAGAATTTTTTCATTCATTTTAGCTTTTCAGCTATCAGATCAGCTTATCAAGTATCAGATCAGGTTATCAGATCAGGTATCAGATCAGGTATCAGATCAGTTTATCAGGTATCAGATCAGCTTATCAGGTGTCAGATCAGGTTATCAGATCAGGTATCAGATCAGTTTATCAGGTATCAGATCAGCTTATCAGGTGTCAGATCAGGTTATCAGATCAGGTATCAGATCAGTTTATCAGGTATCAGATCAGCTTATCAGGTGTCAGATCAGGTTATCAGATCACGTATTAGATGAGTTTATCAGGTTATCAGATCAGTTTATCAGATGAGGTTATCAGATCAGCTTGTTAGGTATCTGATCAGATTATTATGTATCAGATCAAGTTTTTGCTTAGATGACCAGTTATAACAATCACATGTATAAAGTTTAAAGCCAGATTATGTACTAAGCGATACCCTTGATGAACAGTAATTTATATTACGATGAAGTAATCAAATGATTTTCTATAGCGACCATTGTTTAGTTCATTATCTTTACTTATCATCAAAAATCCATATTTATCCTTCCAACATTCTTGACATATATACTGAAACTTTTCAAATTTCATATCGCTGGCAACATGATCATCGTATACATGTCTCATATTTTTCGCATCTTGTTTAAACATTATAATTAAATTGGCATTATCTCTTATTAAATGTTTTGGAATTCTTGTGTAGGTTTGACACAAGTAAAATGAATCCACATTCTTATGACGCCCCATACAAAAATATGCACGTATATTGTTTTGGTTTTCACATGCAACATCATCGAAAATCATAATTGAATTGCTTTTAGCTTCGCTAGGAGGAACAACGGACTCATTGTCTGCGAATGTGTAGTATCCCATTCCTTTAATTGGCGAAATTAAATTCTTTAGGTATTCATATTTAGGTTGATACAGAGATTTTGAGTACAAATAGATATTTTCAAACTTGAGACCATTAGGACTTTCTAGCAAACTGATCATTACATTAGTTTTTCCACAATTGGAGGGACCAACTATTAATGCTCGTATAGAATTTGGTAGCAAGGAACTATGTCTTATTTTTGTACTGTCATTTGAAGATACATCCACATTACGAACTAAAATATTTTTGTGTTGTTTTACTAAGCGCATTTCAATAACTACTTGTAAAATTCACAAAACAATATCTTTTATTCTAGAATAAAATAATATGGTTACGTTTTATAAAAAAACATTCAGTCATAAGAAAACTATCGTTGGAGAAGGTTTACTAAATAAAACAATAAATTCTCTACCTTTTGAATTACATCTTCCTGGATATCAGTACTGTGGACCTGGCACAAGATTACAAAAGCGTTTAGATAGAGGAGATAAAGGAATTAATTTATTGGATGCTGCTTGCAAAAATCACGATATAGCTTACTCCAAAAACAAAGAATTAAACAGTAGACACCAAGCTGATAAAATTCTTGAAAATAAAGCTTGGGAAAGAGTTCTTTCAAACAATAGCAGTCTTGAAGAAAAAACATTTGCATATATGGTGTCCAATGCAATGAAAGCAAAAACTAAATTTGGTATGGGTATGGAGAAGAAGAGCAGAAATAGGCAAAGACTATCGTTACGAACTCATTTAAATGATAAAAAGCTGTTCAATAGTTCAATTAGAGCAGCAACAAAAACATTACGGGAAGAAAAACCACAAGACATTAACTCGGCCATTAAAATCGCTCGTAAAGTTATCAACAGATCACTTAAGGGGAAAAAGGCACGCGTTGTAATACCACGCATAATCAATGTTCCAAAAATTGGTGGATTTTTACCGCTAATTCCAATTCTAACTGCTCTAGGTGCACTTGGTAGTCTAACAACTGGAGGTGCAGCTATAGCTAAGGCAGTAAATGCAACAAAGGACGCAAAAAAACAACTTGAGGAAGCCACCAGACACAATAAGGCAATGGAGTCTATTGCTGTGGGAGAAGGACTGTACCTTAAACCATATAAAAAGGGTTATGGACTTGTTTCTAAAGATCATTCAAAAAACTATTAGAAATGCTACCCAACAGACCATTATCAGAATTTGATCTAAGAAAATTTTCAAGAAATATTCCACACTTTAGAGGAGTTTTCATGTTGGACTCGCTGCCAAAACGTGCAAGGAAAATCGAATGTGGAATAATCAATTTAGATTTGTCAACAGGACCAGGTACTCATTGGGTAGCATACTATAGAAACAAGGATGAAAAACAGTATTTCGACAGCTTCGGAAATTTACAACCTCCTTTAGAGTTAATCAAATACCTAGGTAGAAATATTGAATACAACTACAATACACATCAAAACTTTAATACATTTAATTGTGGCCATTTATGTTTGAAATTTCTTTATGAAATAACTAAATATATAAAATAAAACACAAGCATATATTTGTATATTTTAAAAAATTCTTTCGTTGTTTTATTGTATTAGTTACAAAATATATGTACATAACATTTTTTTATTTTTTTTATATTTTTACTGCCAAACAGGGTACTGGGAGTTTGGTATCAAAAACTCGTGCATCTCGCTATCTAAGATCAGGTTTCGCTCTCCTTTTCTTTGTAGTCGATATTTATCATTCGAAAGATCTTCTAATTCTACATTGGTTAATGCATTATATCGGTTCGGGAGAAACATTATATGGCTTTCCAGCTCAAGTTGAATTGTTTCTCCGTACTTTGTTACCCGCATTGCACGTAGGATGTTGTATTTGATTGAATCATCTAGATCCTTTATATGTATTAAGGTTTTCGTATTGCACGAATTAAATTTTTTCACCAGATCCATTGCGGTAGAAATATTTGACAACTTACAAGTTTGAACTTCAATTTCAAAGTATTCACGATATAAGCCTTCTAGACACTAAGAAGTCTAACTGAAAATTGATAAACAATGATATTTGATTTGTATGTAAGATAGAGAGAGAGAGAGAGAGGGGACAAAAGACAGATAGATGAATAATGATATCTGTACTTAAAACTGAAAAGTTCCAAGAAGATAGAGAGAGAGAGGGAACAAAAGAATAGATGAATAATGAAATCTGTACTTAAAACTGAAAAAGTGGAAGAAGATAGTGATATATGTATAAATTTTTGAGTTCTTGACTCAAAATTTTAAATTAGTTTTGGAGTGAAACGCAGATTTAGTTTTTTGAATTGTATATCATTTAGTAGAGAACTAATAGTCAAAAAGATCGCAAGCCAATTTCGGATACAAAAATTAAAAAAAAAAAAATTTAAATCATGAGCGAAATAAGAAACAAGGTTGAACAATTCTTAGCCGATTTTGAAGGATGTCAACTATATGAACACAGGGAAATGGTGAAATTTTTCCTCCATATGTTGGATGAAAACCAGGAGTTTGGTATAATGGAAGATGAGGACAAGGACAATGGTCACTTCAAGTCTTGTCCGTGGAGTCATCCAGATTGTGAGGAAGGTCCAGATACTTGCCGATGCTCCGTATTTTATTTGAGAAAAATGGTGATAAATAATTTAATTAATTCGTATTATGTAATATTTCATTGAAGCTAAATAAAAATCAAAAAACAATAAAACAAAAATCAAGATTTTTTTTTTCTCATTTTTAATATATGTATTTTCTATTTATTTCTGTTAAAAATAAAACAATTTGTTCTCTTAATACTAGATATTATCACATTTCTTCTTCTTCTTCTAAACTAGCAATATCTGCTAAAAGCATATCAAGTTCGTAATGAGGATTAGTTTCTTCTATACGAAAATGATGCCATGCTAAAGTATTTATGTTATTGTTAGTAATTTTTCTCTTATCGTCTGCATAACTTAATACTGCCTTACTTAATTCACTAGTATAAATTTGATGTAATTTGGACTTAAACGTTAACATGGTATCATATACAATGGACTTATCAAACAAACAATTTCTATATGACAATAAACTATACTTATCTAAAATGGATTTCTTTACCCCCTTCGATTTTTTTACATCATTTTCATTTTGAATGCTAAAGGAATACATTTTAGGTCGCAGCCCAACAAATTCTGTCATTATTTTCCCGCAATTTTCGTCTTTCATCATACCCAAAACTTTTTTGTTCAAAAGAGGAATGTCATACTTATTAGCTAGAGCATAATCTGATGTATCAAATTGTTGTTCGATGTCAGGCTTTATGTCTGCGTAAAAGTCGTCTGTTTGTATTGTATAAATAAAAGAGTCAGTGTCCATATAATTTAATGATAAGTTTTTCTTGAACTTAGGTTGCATGTAGCCGTAATGGAAATCATACATTTTCCATTTAGAGAGTTCAAGTACACAAAATCCCAAGTAAATGGGCTTATTGTAAAATGTCTTCACTCTATTCATTTCGATAGCTACCATATCTTCAGAAAATATGGACAAACTATGGAAATTGGATTTTGATATCCAGTCTTGAGCCCCCAAATGATTCCGATTAGTTCTGCTCCAATTGGTTACAATTCTTACATTTCTCCTGTTGTCCACATTCTCCATAGTTTTCCCATACACTGCATTATTAAGCAATTTGAAGAAATTTTTCTCAAAAGCATTTTTAGCAGTGGCTCTATGCTGGGTATTTAAGTCAATATAACCTTTTAGCCATGGAGATTGTTTAAATGTTAGAATTCGATGTATTTTCTTTAAAACTAAACCATATTTCAAACATTGTTTGAGAACTCTATAATGGATAACGTATGAATGCTTTGTAGAGAAATCGGTTATTAATTTGCTGTGCTTCGATTGCAAAGTTTTTTTATTTTCAGCACAAAAAGGAAGGTCATTGTGTAAGTCGTGTAGGTTAAAAGGGTAATCCAATGTGACTTCAAACACATAACCATCTGTTGTATTATCGGCTATGCTTTCCGGATCCAAATTGAGCTCCTCATTCGATAACCATCTGAATCCTCCATATGGGAGATATTCAGACATCGCCCAACCGTACAGGTTATTTGCATCTAAATATACAAGAAATTCGGACGGCTTTTCTTTATCAAAATCTTCTAAATATTTGTTGTTAGCTTTAGAATATCTTTTGCTACACTGTACAATTCCATCACGTATGCCCTTTTTCATAAAATTGTACATATCTATGTCTGTTAATAATTCGAGCTCAATTCTTGTATATTTCAACATTGCATCCCATGAAAGTCCAGGAGCTGTGTAATATTGACATGGATCCAGCTCATATATACTTTTACAAACTTTTCTGAAGTTCTCGAAAATATCTGTTAATAAAAGCACGTCTGTTTTTAAATATAATTCCATGTAATCTTTCATGGTTTTGGAGAATTCCACACGTACAATTATCTGATCAGAGCAAGTTGAATATGATTAAAATTATTAACAATGGTGCTTCTATACCGATGGCATTTCGTAGCTGGGATTGTCATATGAATCCACAATTGAATACAGGAACAAGTCATATTTGGAATGTTAAATTAGCTGCAAGTAAAGAGCGACCACGTTTTGTATTGGTCGCATTTCAACGAGGTAACAAATTTGTTCACTGTGACCTCACTAATTTAAAAGTACATTTAAATTCAACCTCTTACCCATATGATGATCTTAACATAAAATTTAAAAATGAACGGTATGCAATTCTATATGATATGTATGTAAGATTTCAACAAAGCTACTATATGAATGAGCCTCAACCATTATTAACTGCCCAGGAGTTTAAAGACGACGCTCCAATTATTGTAGTAGATGTAAGCTATCAGAACGAATCAGTCAATACCGGACCGATTGACATAAAAATTGAATTTGAAACAGCAACAAATATTCCAGCAACGACATCAGCTTACTGCGTTCTTATTCATGACCGCGTAATAGAATACATACCAATAAAAGGTCAAGTCCGGAAGGTCTTATAAATTAAATAACATGGATGGTGATATTGTTTTTGTAGACTTGCAAGGTTTCAAAAATAATTCAAATGACTTCATCGCAAAAGAACTAGCTGTAGTTTTCAGCAACAACGAATGCTTCAATTTCATCATAAAACCTCCTTTTGATTTCGCATGTTTATCGGTCAAAAAACAGAGAGAAGCAGTTTGGTTAACAAAAAACTATCATCATATTAACTGGAATGATGGATCAGTCTCATTTCAAAGCGTTTGCAAGTTTTTAAAATCCAATATAAGAAATTCACAAATATATGTTAAGGGGGGGAGAGAAGAAAAAATGGCTAGAAAAAATGATTCATCAAACAGTTTATAACATTGAAGACATTGGCTGCATTAATTTTAAACAAATGGAAACTAACCATTCAACATATTTCTATTGTAGCTATCACGACTATGGTGTTTGTGCCTTAAGGAATGCAATTTTACTTAAAAATGAAAATGTTAACAAACTTTTAAATAAATGCTTATAAAAATTAAATTAATGTCTTTTATTTCAAATAAACACCTATATACATATTTATTTCAGAGAACACACAAACAAATAAACACAATGGTTCATTCATTCAAATGGTCAAGGGAATATTTGGGCACAACGAATAAACGCTTATTATTTGTTTGTATGTATATGCGTACATAAATATCTACAAATTTATTTCATTTCATACTGACCCACTTGCGCTAAATCCAGGAAAGCAACAAAAAAGCGGACTGTCACACAGACTCACCAATCGTCACACACACACCCCCTGTCTGACAGGCAGACATTCCAATCGCCACTCAGAACACAAAAACACACACATATTAATATTCTACAAAATACAGAAATCGCACCACCATCCAGATCCCCAAATAAAATCCATCGATGATCGTCATGTATAAAATAAACAAAATATCAAATTCAATATTTATGCAATAGTAATTTTTTTCACAACGTCTTCAAGATCAGAATAATCAAATTATTCCCCCACACTCAAGCATTGCACACAAAAAAGAAATAACTGAATTGCTGGACAAAATATCTTAAGTAAACACACACCAAAATTAAAAATATCTTAAGTAAACACACACCACAATTAAAAACAAGCTAAAAAATAAAAGAAGAAATCTCACTCCAGCAAGAAGAAACGAACCACAAACATTAGGGCCATCCATTTATACAACACTTTTGAGATATTGTACTTCCTAAAAAATGTTGTGTCAGATACTAAAAATTTATTATTTTCTATTAGGCCATAGCACCCATGTAGAGACAGAATTCCTACGCTCACATATGGACAGACAGAAATTCCCACGCTCACATACCGACGGACATGTATTCCCAAGGTCACATATGGACAGACACAAACTCCCAAGCTCTCATATGGACAGACAAAAATTCCCACGGTCTCACGCTCACTTATACAAACTCATTTACAGCACCCCTCCACCAAACTACCCCCCACATATGGACGGACAGAAATTCCCACGGTCTCATACGGACAGACACAAACTCCCAAGGTCTCATATGGACAGACAAAAATTCCCACGCCTACCCCAACATCATAAAAAATTAAACAACAACAATGTGAACATCCCTATTTAACCGTGGGAAAATACACACACACACATTAAAGTATCAAATTACAAAAAAACCCATTAACACAAATTTGGCAATTAAAATTTAAAAATTTTAAAATTTAATTGCTGAAATTTGAGTATTTTAATTGTTCTCGCACATACAGTTATTAACTACTCAGAATTGGAAAATGGAAATATTTTTGGCACATAAAAGTACCCACATAAATTCCAAATTTTGTGTTCTTAGTGATTTTATATATCAGAAAAAATTAAATTAGTATCAAAAAATTAAACATTCGGTTCCAGGGTTGGAAAATCGAAATTTTTTGGTACATATATTGGTACCCACATAAATTCCCAATTTTGTTTATTTTTTCAATGAATATTGTTTTTTTGAAGCGAATTTTATATTCGTTGTTTGCTGGGATCAAGTCGTGTTTTTTGTCGGCTCCGATAAATCACCTGTAAAGTCTGTACTATAGGTGTACTCAATCGTGTGAAGCATCTTATAAGTAACAAGTTGTTGTTTTCCTCCATAAAAAAATGATTTTATAAGTTAATTGAAATTAAATTTCTTTTATTATTTCACTGGAAGTTTGGTTGTTTGTGCTTGTTTCATCATATTACTCAAAGCAAGACGAACTAAATAGATAGATAACATCAAAGCAAATATCTATATCTGTTTCATTCTATCATAATACTGGCAATACTGCACGTAGTTGAATTATCACTGGTTATTCACTGCAATACCCCTCTTTGTTAATTGTAAACTGCATTACCATTTATCACTACACAGTAGGGTGCGCCTTATTTTTAAAAGTGAACCTTAAGTCCCCCTATAAATGTTCTCTATAGCCAAAAAATACGTTGTAAAAAATTTCAATAAGATTGGAATAGGAGAAGGCGTGCCGCACCCGCCCACAAAATGGTAATATTATCAAAATAAATTTCAAAATACAATATTACCACATCAATTATTTAAATATAAGTTCGAGTAGAAATTTTAAATATTCTTGGAAATTATGTAATGAATCTATTCCTTCTGAATCTGAGTTCTATAACGAATAGTGTTCAAACACTGTTATTTTAAGTTATGCCATTTTTTCTGCAAACAGACCGATTTTGATAGTTTATATGAAATTAATTCTTTTTTATAATAAAAAATAACTTTAATAAGCCTCTGTTGTGTTTAATTTATTGTGATTTTTCAATAAAATAATATTATTTAGCTAATTACATTTCCTCAAAGGAATAAGTATATTTAAAAAAAAAAATTTTAACTAATTTTTACTAAGCAAATTTCGAAACAATTTATTCACTTAATAAAACTGATTTGCTCTCATTAGGATATTGTTTCCTATAATCAGCTACAATTTGCATTATAAATTGTTTTTCGTCTTCATCATGTGATAAAACTTGATTAAATTCTTCCATAAGCTTCACAGCCCTTTCTGCAGTATCGTTAACAACCCTCAATTTACTTACAAAAGCCAAGCCAATTTTATACGACTGATCATTTTGCCATTCTTCAGGATCTTTCTGTAAGAAATCTGTTGAAATTGAATACCTTTGGAAAAAATTTAAGGTCTTTTGCGAAATAAAATTCTCGATATTTTTGTTCATAAACTGATCTATTTGATGGGGAAGAATTGTTACTTTCTTTTTATCATCTTCATCAGGCTGATTTAAGCTGCTACCATAAGTCGTTTTGAGTCGTTTGAAATTTGTTCATCAAAAAAAGAAAGCGCTACTAATTCTGGCGAAATGTACCACAAATGGCTGCAGAACTTTCGAGTTAGCTCACGACTTAAATTTTCATCAACATCATTGTTAAGATATAAACTTTTTAATAATGTCAAATCTTGGTTGGGTGCTTCTGTTGCAATCGGCGCTTTTATCCAAACTTTTAAATATATTTTTATAATGAAAATACATACATCTCGAATGGCATTAACCTCATATTCAGACGAAAATATTTGGTCTCGAAATAAATACATTTTTAAGCAATATATTGCTTTAGACATCCAACGTGCATGGTGGAACGCTCCGGGCTTTCAAAATGTAAAATTTGGAAGCTTCCCTCTTAGGAAAACTATTGCCAACTGAAGGAGTTCTTTGTAATCTTCCCGTGGTTGCACTTGGCTTAAAGTAATTAAAATAAACTCACATAATTCCTTTGTATCCCCGATTACATTTTCCACATATTTGTCTTGAACACCAGCTTTAAAATTACTTTTATCTAGTTTACTCCAGTCATCCCTGAATCTTTGAAATATTTTGACAGTGGGACCAGAAGATATTAACATTTTTGCTTCAAAAACGCTCCGCAAAAGTATTTCAAATATGTGATGACGACATGGGTAATACAGAAGATCTTTGTTGAGTGTTTGTTCCAAAAGCACACACGCACCTTGAATTCTTCCTGTATATGTTGCGGTTGTATCGAAGCACAGAGCTTCAACTTTTTCATCGAGCTGCCATTGTTTAAGTAAATCAAAGACGGCCGCTGCTTGCTGTTTTCCCGTGCCTGAACTTATCGCCGGAATCCCGAGTAACTGCTCAGTTCCATCAAAAGATATAATTACAGGAAGACGATCGACTCGTTCCCTGCCCATTAGTGATGGCAAAATTTTACCATCCCAATGAACAGTTACTGCTATTATATGTTTCTCTTGAAACCTTTCACGAATTTTCTTGCCTGCGTCAAAACGAAACTTAGTACGTGACCGGCGGATTGAAGTGGCATTTATTACTAAATCATTTACGTCATGGTTCAAAGCTTGAGCAGTTGCTATTAGAATTCGAACGGCATCGCGATCACTAACTTTACACTTATCTAAAACAGAAACGAGCTTTGGTGTTATAAAATTTTGTCGACCACTTTTTTTTTTCTTGAAGTACTGGCACCTATCTCATACGTTGGGTCTGGAATTTTTGAAATTTCGTAATTGTCAATAGCCTCTTCGTCACTTGACTGTGATTCAAAGTTGTCATATTCGCCTACATTTTTTAAAAATAAATTAGTACAAAGAACACTTTAACTTGTAACGTGCCGTTACAAATACCCCCAACCAATACCACCAGTAAAGTATGCTGGTTAGTGTATTTATTGCATGTACTCACAATAAAACGCTTTGCTAGCAATACTGCATAAACAAGAGCAAGTACACTTACCTAATAACAACCAGCACAAAACAAGTAACACAAGAAAACACATGCACGCACCTACATACATAACAACAACCAAGCAAATAACATTGCTAACCAGCACAAAACAAGTAAAACAAGAAAACAAATGCACGCACATACATACATAACAACAACTAAGCAAAGAACATTGCTAACCAGCACAAAACAAGTAAACACATGCACGCTCATACAAAATACATAACAACAAACGAGCAAATGTAAGCAAACAAAACATAACATTGCTATAATTCTCAGTGGCTTCATATGATAACAAGGATAAGTAGACAAGGTTTGCACACAATCGGGGAGCAATTAACGATATCGTACGAACGATAATTACAAGAAGAATATTCTTGAATTGTCGTCCGAGAGCTTTACCGATTCTTGTTCAAGTACTAATATGTAACCAAATTAATTCGTAGTTTTGCCGATTACAAGCCTCCGAATACTCTTGTAATCGTACTAACCCGTAGCCGAGCTCAAGCCTCCGAATACTCTTGAGTTCGTAGTTTTGCCGATTATAAGCCTCCGAATACTCTTGTAATCGTACTAATTCGTAGACGAGCTCAAGCCCCCAGATACTCTTGAGTTCTTGCCTTCACTAATTAATAACCCGAACGATTACCGACACCGTCCGAGCCGAAGACGAATACTATCCGAATAAGCACCAGAGCCCAGCAGACCGTAGCCGATCCGTACCGAATATTACTGAGTTCGTGCCTTCACCAATTACTAAGCCGAACGATTACCGATACTGTCCGACACGAGGACGAATATTATCCGAATAAGCACCAGAGCCCGAAAAAACCGTAGTCGATCCGTACCGAATACTACCGAGTTCGTGCCGTCGCCAATTACTAAACCGAACAATTACCGAGCCCGAACCGAGGACGAATATTATCCTAATAAGCACCAGAGCAGTGTCGCGAAGACACCACCGCATCACCGATAACTTCAATCTAACCCAATAGCTTTAAGATAATCTAAGTAGTTAAGTTTCGTTTCAATAAACATTTTGTTCCCGAATATATACATCACCTAAAATATTCGTGTTTGTATTGTGAAAGGAAGTAGACCTTTGATACGAACCTGGAGCGACTGAGTCATACCTCAGCTGGAAAAATAAACTACGTTACAAACTTAAAAATTTACCTTGCAATACGACCGTATGTTTGTCTTGAAAACATTCTTTATTCTTCTCTCGAATCGATTTGGCTTTCTCTTTTTTTGCCAATTTGCAGTCACTACCTATCATTGCTCCAGGTCTTCCTTTTTTTCTTTGATTTATTAAAAAAATCTTGTCTTCCGCTATAGAGATCATATCCAATGCATTAGAATGTGCAACGTCAAACAAATCGTCAAATTTATCAACAAAATCCTTCTCAAGTTTCTCCTGTACTAATGTTTGGCGTTTCGAGCTTTTCTGTAAATTTCTCCATTCTAAATATAAACTTTCTACTTTTAAAACACATTTATCAGTAGATCTTATTGGGATTCGTGCTTTGTTCCATAAAACTTCTACTTCTTTTACTACAAGAGAAGCACTTGCACGAAGTTCTAGCTTTACCTTCCTCATGTTATAAAACAATACACGCAAGACTTGAGCATTAGAAGGCAGCTTGGCACCTATTATTTGACTTTCATCATAGCCGAGAAGGTACACTTGTTCTTTTGCTCTTGTGTTCATTTTATTTATTTTTTTCTTTAATTTTACAAACTTACAGACTTATTGGTTTTAGGTTTTTATTTGTTTATTAACAATTTTACTTTTTAACTTTCTAACAGCGGTACTATTTCTCAAGTGAAAAAATGTATTTAATCAAAGAACACTTTACCGTTTTGTTTACAATTTGTGGCGAGATTACACAACTATTCATTATTAAAGTTCTAGAGCTACCAGATTTATATATGCATTTTTTATCCCTTGTCTTACCTTACAAACCAAAAAACTTTACTTATTTTGATAATAACTGTTAAAATCCATATATGGCTGAGCATGTGAATGAAAAAATTTCAAAACTTTAAAAACCGCAGTCTTATTATAATTTTTAGAACATTTTTATACACAGAACAATTCAATTTACTATAATTCACCTAAAAATTGTCAGAATATTTCGTAAGCCAATCCTCAAATCAGCATTTGTAGTTCTTCTATATGAATTAAAAAAAAATTACAACTTGTGGGCGGTTGCGGCACGCCTTCTCCTGTTGCAATCTTACTATAACTTTCCACAAAGTATCTTCTTGGTATAGAGAACATTTCTGGGGGGAGTTACAATCCAAATTTTGAAAAAAAATTTGGCCCATACATATAAGGCGCAACCTACTACACAGTGAACAAAAGTAATTGCATCGGATTATTCATAAAAACTCAAAATTATATACATATAAATTGTTAATTTTTTTATCGGGCTTAAGTTCGAATCTTGCATGACTGCAAATTATTTTTTGTTATTTTTTATTATTAATAAATGAATTTGTTTAAATTCTATTTATTATTTTATATTAAGATTGGAATATTAAGAATATTTTTAATAATCATCAAACCAGCAGAACGGATCAGTACTGATTTCGAGGCCGCTACGCCATCTCATCAGCGTTCTTTGTTCAATTTTTCCCACTTTTGCAAGTGGTGCTAGTTAGTAGGAATATCAACTATTTAACCAATATTTTAACGAAAATTGAATATGAGAAGTTATCACATTCATATTATTAAGTTATTACATTTTGGTTAGTACGAAATTCCCCAACCCTGACGATTAATATTCCAAATATTCCAATATCTCTTTTGCTTTTTCCAGAGCCATCGGCTGCTGAAAGGTAAAGCTTCTTTGTTATTTATGTTCAAGTAATTGAATTTAGTTGTCAATTTACTTTGAACAAGTGCGCGTGCCCCCGCAATGTTTTAAATTATGTATGAATTTTTATTAGTCGAACTTTTTCTTATGTAAATTGTTAATTTTTTTATCGGGCTTAAGTTCGAATCTTGCATGACTGCAAATTATTTTTTGTTATTTTTTATTATTAATAAATGAATTTGTTTAAATTCTATTTATTATTTTATATTAAGATTGGAATATTAAGAATATTTTTAATAATCATCAAACCAGCAGAACGGATCAGTACTGATTTCGAGGCCGCTACGCCATCTCATCAGCGTTCTTTGTTCAATTTTTCCCACTTTTGCAAGTGGTGCTAGTTAGTAGGAATATCAACTATTTAACCAATATTTTAACGAAAATTGAATATGAGAAGTTATCACATTCATATTATTAAGTTATTACATTTTGGTTAGTACGAAATTCCCCAACCCTGACGATTATATACATATATTTGATTGTTTCATCGTTAATTCCCAAGATGGCATACTAGAAAAAGGGATGTACTTTAGAAGGTTCGGATGATAGAATGATAATCTGCTGGTTATATCACGGCTCATACCATTTTAAGTGCGCTGGTATTTCTGGCTTAGTGGGCGAGTCAATAGTAAAAAACAAAAACGTACATTGGCGTTGTAATAGTTGCCAAAAACTCAGTGTTGAATTTTTTAAATTCTTCCAGAGCACTAAAAACCATTTCCTGCAAATCCAGAATAACCTTGGCCATTTAACTGAACAAATTAATGAATATGGAAAACTTTTTAGTGACTTTAAAACTTTAGATAGCTTACAATCGCCATCCACAATTCGCCGCAAAAGCCCCAGATTGTTTAATAAAGATAGCAATACTTCTGCAACAATCAATCAATATGTAGTTAATACGAATAAGGATGGATCCAGTTTAACTAAAAATTCTCCTCCAAGAACAACTATGCCTAATGCCTCAGATAATGTTGGTAACATTATTCATGTCAACGATATGAATAATGACTTATCAACGGCCGTGCCTCTGAATAATGCTTCAATATCTCTAAGCACCGCTCAATTAAGTAATTTTGATGTCTCAACTCCAGCCCCTTTAACCTCAATAGCGAGCTCGGCTACAGTTAATAATCAAAATTTAACTGATACATCATCATCCCCAAGGGAGTTACATACGATTCCTCCAAAAAAAAAACAATATTTGCTACACGTTTTGCATCGGATACAAATCTGAAGATATGAAATAGTATATTGAAAAGAAATTTGAAAATTGCTCACCACAGCATATCCTCGTTTTTAAAATAAACTCTAGAAATAGAGCCTCATTCAAAATAATTGTATCGGAAGTAATGTTTCAACAAATTGTTAGTCAAGAGTTTTGGCCTAAGAATGCTTTAGTACGTGAATTCATTTATAAAGATGATAATAATGCTCGCTTGCCTAATTTAGTGCACCCCAATCCAAAAAACTAATATATATTTTATACCAAAATGTCAGGGGTATTAATTCAAAATTGTCATCTATTTACCAAAACAGCTTTGGATATGACAACGATATTATAGCATTCACTGAAACCTGGCTCAGTACTAAAATTAATAATACCGAAGTTATGTGTTCCAGATACCAAATTTTCAGAAAAGATAGAGAAAGTTGTCAAACAGCCAATAATATTGTAAAAAAATCGGGTGGTGGTGTTTTAATTGCTGTCTCAACTATGTTTACGTCGGAAAAAACATAGAAACTGCATGATTTTTTGCACATTGAGTTTATATGCGTATTAGTGAAAATACATAAACAGCTTATGTATATTCCCAGCATACCATTATCGGAGCGCTCTTATATATGAGCTCATATATGGGCGATTTTATGAGCTTCTGTGAGTGTTTCCTGCGTGCATATTTCTGAGCTCATAAACGATCGATTTTATGACTTTCTATGAGTGTTTCTTGCGTGTAAATTTCTGAGCTCATAAACGATAGATTTTATGTGCTTTTTATGAGTAATTTCTGCACGCTGACAGATAACGGTAAATTCCAGCTAAGCAGAAGAAAGAAGTTACACAAATTGATTCATTAGTGAATATTTTTGGAAGCGTAAAGAAAAAATTGTGAGTTATTTTATAATATATACAAAAATAATACATAATTAAAATAATGAAAAGAGCAAGCTTAAAAGAAAGCAAATTAATAATAAGTGAACTTCGCTCAAACAAATTCCGAAAAGAAAATACAAATATGTATGTTAACTTATTGAATAAAAAATCCTATTTTGAATTGTCTGTTTTTCGTCATTTTTAGGATACTATTTAGAGTTTTTGATGCACGCAAAATGAGGCTCAAAAATGTTATTTTATGCACTGGAATAAGAGCTCAGAATGCGTTTTGAAAAAAGAGTCATAAAATACTCTTTTATGCATAAAATTTAGAGCTCTTTCATGAGTGACCAGTTTAGTGGAAAAAGGCACTCAAATATGAGCGTTTTATGACTGTTTATGATTATTTTATGAACTCATTATGAGCGTCAGCGTTCCGACAAAAGAGTCTTTATGAGCTCATTTACAGCGCATATGGTATGCTGGGTTATTTGCTTGTATATTCCTCCTAACTCGCAATATTCTATCTATGAAGATTACCTAAAAACTATAAATGTTATTGCAGATAAAGTAAATTCAAATGATCTTATACTTGTGCTGGGAGATTTTAATATGCCAAATTTGTCCCGGAAATCTGTGCCTGATTGTAATTATTTGTCACTTTTTCAATCTTCGGAGTTATCACAGTATTTTATTAACAGTTCACTGAAGTGCTGCCTTTTTCAAATCAACTGCACCACAAATAGTTCTGATAAATTGTTAGACCTTGTATTTGTTAATGAACAGTCCGACGTTTCGATATCGCCGCATCCCCCGCTTTCAAATCCTGAAGATAGTTATCATCTTACGATTGAATTAACTTATATCTACCAACCTCTTCGATGGTCAAATACATCTCAGCAAAATAAAAGTTTTCGTTTTAAATCAGCAAATTACATTAAACTTCAGCGTGAGCTCTCTCAAACCGACTGGTTAAATGAATTATCTTATGGCAATGATTTAGACAAAAGTATTAAAAATTTTACCAGATACTAAACAAATGCTTCCTATCTTCAATACCTAGAGTACTACCTGCGCCCTGCCATTTAACACTAAACAACTTTCAAGACTTAAAAACCGAAAGAGTAAACTACAAGCAAAATGCATCTCAACTGAATTATTCTATGTACTCCTCAGCAAGATCTGGATAGACCATTGCTAATGGCTTCTGGCAACTCTGCATATACTTCAAGTCGTCTATAAATTTAGCTCCGTAAAAAATTTATAAAAAGTGCTTAATTTTATATCAATAAATTTGGAACTGTGCTTATTTGGACCTGTGATTTGTTGCTGAATGAGATATACGATTGGTTACTAAGCTGAACTGTTGGTATTGTTAAAAGGAGAAATTAATTTAACATCATCATTGGTGCTAAGTATCCATACATACATATTATCACAAATATACGAACATACATACACATTACGTTTATACATACGTACTTCGTTTTTAGCAAGTGACAATTTTTTGCCACCTGTGTGATCAGCTGTTTCTGCTGTGCTGTGATACATTTTATATCAACCTTAACTGGTTTGTGAATCTGATTTGTTTCTGTGTCGCCATCTGTTGACTAATATATTATTTTGTTGAACCCAGCGAACATTTACTCTACGATTTTTTTTTATTATAATAAATACTCATAATATGTCTTGCATAAATAAAGCTTGTACTCTTGATACGGATTATGATAATATGATTTGCTGCTGGCTGTGCCACAACCTATGCCATTTTATATGTAGTGGACTATCAGTAATTGTAGCTGATGCTGTATCTAAGAGCGAGTCTCTACGTTGGTGTTGCAATGGGTGTAAAAAGATTGATGTTCGTTTTTACAGATTCTTTGAAGGAACTAAAACAAAATTTGTTGAGCTCCAGAATGAAGCAATCAAGCTTTCGGATAGTATTTCGAACTATGGCAAACTTTTTGATGACTACAAGTCATTGGAAAATTTGAAATCTCCTATCCAATCTTCACCTAAGCGTAGAAAGTCGGCTAGGAAAAACAACAACAATAAAAATAAAGATGTAATACATATTCAAAATCAAAATGAAAATAATGCTACGCATACACCGAAAAATACTTTAAATAGTATCAGTGTTACTTCTGATAAAGCTGCCGCTCATGTTATGGATTATTCGTCAAACACAAACTTGCATATTGAAAAACCTGGTGTATCGTCACAATGCGTTCCTGATAATATTTCAACCCCTGTGCAAGCTGTTGACCAGGTTTTTGCCCCAAATTGTAACAACAATCAACGTCTATCTGCCGGGAGGGTTAATAGTAATAGCATTGTGCCCGCTTCTCACAGGGAATTGCACGTAATTCCTCCCAACAAGCATATATTTATATCCCGATTTGCTGCTGATACAACGTCTGAGGATATTGAGTATTTCATTAAGTCTAAACTTAATATAAATGTCGATATCTTTGTCCATAAATTTAGATATGCGCAAGAAAGAAGTATAACATCTTTTAAAGTTACAATTCCGTTTGAGCATTTTAATAAAGTTATTGAGCAATCTTTTTGGCCTCAACACGCATTAGTTCGAGAATATGAGCACACTTCATACCAACAGAAAAGAAATATTGCTCGTATTTCTCCTAAAGAATCAGATGTTCCAAAAAACTAATATTTTGTTCCGATAATCAGCTGCACCTATTATATCAGAATGTCCGTGGATTAAAAACTAAACTCACTAAACTTTTCTTACAAAGTTTCTGCATCAATCATCATGTTATTGTATTTACCGAAACTTGGCTGAATAATACCTTTTTAAACACAGAGATACTTTGTGATAAATTTAATATATTTCGTCGCGATAGAATTACAACTACTACAGGTGGTGGAGTACTAATTGCCGTCGCAAATCATTTTCCAGCGGAAGAAATAAGAATTAGCTTACCTGTTGATTTAGAGTTTATCGCTGTGGTTCTTAAAGTTAACAAGATTAGCATATTCATAACATGTTCTTATATCCCACCTCAATCTGATCCAATTCTATACAAATACCATACTGATGCTATTAAAATGGTGTCTTCTACAATAAATGCTGCAGATTTAATACTTGTATTTGGTGACTTTAATTTACCTCACATTAGCTGGGAGTTCTCCAATGAATGCTACTGTTATTTACCCGTAATACTTGATGAAAATGAAAATGACATTTTTAATAATTTATCCGGCGTGGGGCTTCACCAAATCAATGGAATACAGAACTATTTGGGTAAACTCCTAGATTTGGTATTTGTGAATGAGCCAGCTGAATTTACTTTAAACCGTACAGATCCTCTTGTATTGCCGGAAGATCGTTATCATCCAACGATTGAAATTAGTTGCAATTTACATTATACTAATCAAACTAAAAATTCTAGTAAAAATGAAAAGATTTTCTGTTTTAATCGTTGTAACTACAATGAATTGAATAATCTAATTTGTAATACCAATTGGCTTCAGCTGTTGTCTACACCGAATAGTATGTGGGATTCAGTAGACACTATGGTTAACATTTTTTATAAAATTATGTTTGGCTATATGGAGGAATGTATTCCTAAGTATATACCTCATTTAAATGGCGGTCCACCGTGGAATTCTAGACAACTTTCAGCGTTAAAAAACAAAAAGAATAAATACTACAAGAAGTACAAAAGCACTGGATCCTCGTTTTATTTTAGTAAATATTCAGTTCTACGTGCGAAATATAATTTACTAAATGTACAGATGTATAAAAAGTATCTTCATGTCACCAAACTTAACTTTGCCCATAACCCTAAATCGTTTTTCAACTTTGTAAACTGTAAAAGAAGAGCTTCGGGCTTTCCAAAAGTAATGAAATATTTACGTTCCGAGTCCAGTGATGAGCCTACAGTTAGCAACATGTTTGCGAAATATTTTGCTTCAACATACTCCACTGTTACGTATGAAAAGAACACTATCTACCCATACAAAATCGTTGATAATTTTACTATTTCGCCACCTGTAATAACTACCAGTCACATCTTTAATTGTTTAAATAAAACTAAGTCATCCAAGATTAGCGGCCCCGACGGGATTCCTAGTTGTGTTCTAAAAAACTGCGCTTCAGCTCTAGCAATGCCTTTGTCCATAATTTTTAATACATCATTAAAATGCGGTTACTTTCCTAAAATATGGAAAAAATCGTTTATTATTCCCTTGTTTAAGTCTGGAAACAAGTCTGATATCAGCAATTACAGAGGTATTGCAAAACTGAGTGATTTACCCAAGCTGTTCGAAAAATGTATGATTGATTGTATAACCCATCAAGTTTATCCTATTTTATCCCCATTACAACATGGTTTTCGTAAAGGATGTTCCACTGCAACCAATATTCTCCAGCTTACAACATTAGTAAACCAAGCTTTCAATAATGGCTACCATACTGACGCAATATACACCGATTTTAGTAAAGCTTTTGACAAAGTAAATCATATTCTTTTATTAAAAAAATTGGATTTATTGGGTTTTAGTAATATTTTCATCTCGTGGATAAAGTCATATCTTGTATGCAGAACGCAATCTGTTAAATTTAATAATGCAGTCTCAAGAAGTATTCAAGTTAAATCTGGCGTGCCACAAGGTAGTCACCTTGGCCCAATTCTATTTTTACTTTTTATAAATGATCTACCGGAGGCAATTAAACACTGCAACGTATTGATGTATGCTGACGACGTTAAGATATTTTTAAGTATTAAACAGCCAGCTGATCATCTTCTTCTACAGAATGACCTGGATAATTTTTACAAATGGTGTAAAATTAATTTAATGGAGTTAAATTTAAAAAAATGTAAACATCTAAATTTTTCAAGAGTTCGTGGTTCTGTATTTGCTTACAAGTTCGATTTGTACTGCTTAGACACTGTTGAAACATTTATGGATTTGGGCATATTGTTAGACTCAAAACTAAGTTTTGTGCAACATATAACGATGTCTGTGAACAAAGCGCGTAGCATTTTAGCTTTTGTGAAACGATGGTCGAAGGAATTCAACGATACTTTCATAACAAGACAACTATACATAACACTCGTAAGGCCAATTCTAGAGTATGGTTCCATCATTTGGGATCCTTACTACCAAATACATATTGATCGCATTGAGTCTGTTCAAAAACAGTTTCTTATTTTCTGCTTAAGAAACATTTACCATGACCTAACTCAACTTCCGCCGTATTCAACAAGATTAGCTGTAATTAACCTGCCTACATTAAGAAGCCGGAGAATAATGCTCAATGTAGCTTTTTCTTATAACTTAATAAATGGTAGAATCTGCTCCGAGTTTTTATTGAGCAATGTCACGTTTAACATTCCACAACGCTCATTACGATCATTTCAACCATTATTTGTTAGAACTTTTCGTACCAACTTTGCTATGTCTGATCCACTAAGAAGATTATGTTGTTGCTTTAATGAAATGTATAATTTTATCGATTTTTCATTAGATATATATATACTATTAAAATGAATATAATACTATTTTTAAATAACTAAATTTTAATACCAGATTTCTGGTTTATTGTAATAATATAGTTTGTAAGGAATTAATCCATAAACTAAGTAAATAAATAAAAATCAACTGGCTTATAGTGCTTATTTAAACAGGGTAAAAAATAACTTAAAAAGTTATCCCAAATCTTTTTATAAGTTTGTCAATTCGAAGAGGCATGTGTCAGATTTCTCTTCTGTTATGAAGTTCAAAGATTGTGAGTCTTCAGATGATAAAGTTATAAGTAATATGTTTGCTGACTTTTTTGCATCTACCTATTCATCGTCTACGTTTAGCAATATCGAGCAGTATTCTTACCATATCCCTGAATCAGTGAATTTTAATGTACCCCGTATTGAGCAGCAAACTGTTTTGACTTATACGAAAAATCTAAAACTTTCGTATGTTCCCGATCCTGATGGTATTCTTAGTAGTATTTTAAAATACTGTTCTCATTTACTATACACTCCATTGACCTATTTATTCAATAAATCACTCAAATTGAGTTATTTTCCACCAATTTGGAAGAAATCGTTCATCATTCCGCTGTTCAAATATGGTATATCAAATTAGAGGGGTATAGCTAAATTGAACGCTACACCAAAGTTGTTTGAGCAACTCTTATGCGATACATTGTCTTATCACGCAACATGTATCCTTTCTTCTCAGCAACATGGTTTCTGTAAAGGTCGATCAACTATTACGAATCTCTTAGAATTAACAACCTTAGTTAACGATGGATTTGACACTAGAAAACAAACAGATGTCATCTATTTTGATTTTAGGAAAGCCTTTGATAAGGTGAATTTGGAACGTCTCTAATAAAATGGATTGAATCTTATTTGAAGAACAGAATGCAGTGTGTCAAGTTCCGCAATATGCTTTCTACTGATATAAATGTTATATCAGGTGTGCCTCAGGGTAGTCATCTCGACCCACTTTTATTTACGTTATTTATTAATGATCGTCCCTCCGTTGTTGAAAACTCAAATATACTAATGTATGCAGATGACGTAAAGTTTTCTTATCGTTTGACTCTATTGACCAACAGTTGCGTCTCCAAGCTGACATTATACACTTAACGACTTGGTGCGCTAATAACACAGGGCAACAGCAAAAATATGCTCGAATAACCACTATAAGCATTTGATGTATCATGGGTACCTTAATACAAAAATGGTAAAATTTTTAAATTCTATGGATAGATTTTTTTTTTTTAAATTTTTTTGTAAAATTGCATTTTTTTTAGACGCTTTTTCACATTATTAGTGATAACTCAAAAACGGCTAATCGGATATTATTCAAATATAATCAGAAAAATTAAGATTTACATAGCCTTTAATCCGTCTATATCTTTTGCTTTAATCGGATCAACAGTTTCGGAGTTATAATAAAAAATGTAAGAAAAAAATATTTTTTTTATGTAAAAATGGCAAAAATTTTTGTTTTAGAAAAATCATGAAAAATAGAAAACGGCAAAAAATGTTCAAATTCATTATTCTTTTACAAAGCCACAAATAATAGCAACAAAACGAGATATCGACCATAACAATCGACTGATTATTTTCGAATTTATTCACAATTAAGTAAATTATGCAACTTCTTTTGCCATACATTTCTTATTCATCCAAAACACTTCACCAGTACTTGGATATTGTATAGTAGTTTTAAAAGCATCTATAAAGCATAACTTCGTAACTTCGATCCCTTTCGGAGAATTTGGAATGATTTTAATAGACCTTAGCCTTGTATCGATTTCAACAAAAGTATTGATGTCGTAAAAACTGATATAATTTTATATCTTAACTCTTTACAAAATTGATTATAAATAAATGTTTAATTTGTTAAATCGACATTTGTTTAAGCCATACTTTTTGTTTTTTGTTGTAATTTGTCTTGTTACTATTGTGAAACAAAGCTTTATCGATTCCATTTATTGTATATGTACATTCCATTTATTGTATATGTACATTCAGCAAGAATCATTTCTGAAACATTGTTATATATTAATTGTATCAGTCTGTAAGGATTAATCCATAGACTAAATAAATAAATAAAAAATAAATAAACATATTTTATGTAAATTGTATTACAGGATGTTAATTTCCCAACAGGCTATAGGTTCAAATCTGCGAAACTGCAAATTATTTTTTATTTTATTTTTATTTTTAATAAATGAACGTGATTGCATTCTATTTATTAATTTTTTTTTTTTTTTTGAGAGTGGAATATTAAAAATATTTTTCATAGTCATTAAACCAGCAGAACGGATCAGTACTGATTTCGAGGCCGCTACGCCATCTCATCAGCGTTCTTTGTTCAATTTTTTCCACTTTTGCAAGTGGTGCTAGTTAGTAGGAATATCAACTATTTAACCAATATTTTAACGAAAATTGAATATGAGAAGTTATCACATTCATATTATTAAGTTATTACATTTTTGGTTAGTACGAAATTACCCAACCCTGACAATTAATATTCCCAATATTCCATGTATTTCTTTCGCTTTTTCCAGAGTCATCGGCTGCTGATAACTAAAGCTTCTTTGTTATTTATGTTCAAGTAATTGAATTTAGTTTTCAATTTACAATGAACATGTAAACAAGTGCGCGTGCCCTCGCAACGTTTTTAAATTAATGTATGAATTTCTATTTTAATAGTGAACCTTTTTGTTTATGTAAATTGTATTACAGGATGTTAATTTCCCAACAGGCTATAGGTTCAAATCTGCGAAACTGCAAATTATTTTTTAATTTATTTTTATTTTTAATAAATGAACGTGATTGCATTCTATTTATTAATTTTTTTTTTTTGAGAGTGGAATATTAAGAATATTTTTCATAATCATTAAACCAGCAGAACGGATCAGTACTGATTTCGAGGCCGCTACGCCATCTCATCAGCGTTCTTTGTTCAATTTTTTCCACTTTTGCAAGTGGTGCTAGTTAGTAGGACTATCAACTATTTAACCAATATTTTAACGAAAATTGAATATGAGAAGTTATCACATTCATATTATTAAGTTATTACATTTTTGGTTAGTACGAAAAAGCGAAAGAAATACATGGAATATTGGGAATATTAATTGTCAGGGTTGGGGAATTTCGTACTAACCAAAAATGTAATAACTTAATAATATGAATGTGATAACTTCTCATATTCAATTTTCGTTAAAATATTGGTTAAATAGTTGATATTCCTACTAACTAGCACCACTTGCAAAAGTGGAAAAAATTGAACAAAGAACGCTGATGAGATGGCGTAGCGGCCTCGAAATCAGTACTGATCCGTTCTGCTGGTTTAATGATTATGAAAAATATTCTTAATATTCCACTCTCAAAAAAAAAAAATAAAAAAATTAATAAATAGAATGCAATCACGTTCATTTATTAAAAATAAAAATAAAATAATAAATAATTTGCAGTTTCGCAGATTTGAACCTATAGCCTGTTGGGAAATTAACATCCTGTAATACAATTTACATAAACAAAAAGGTTCACTATTAAAATAGAAATTCATACATTAATTTAAAAACATATTTTATGTTTCGCTAAGAATTAAATTGGTATAAAACATTTTAAAAACTAAAAATTCGGTTCCAGGGTTGGAAAATCGACATTTTCTGATTCATTAAAGTAACCATATAATTTGCTATTTTTGATTTTTATGATGAATTATACCTACTTTATATATCAGGAAGAAAAAATTGGTTTTAAAACCAAAAGAATCTAAAAGACGATTTTACGGTTGGACAATTACAACATTTTGAGGTACTATAAACGGATTTTTTGTTTGTTTGTAAATTAAACATATTTAATATTTCTAAAAGACATTCAGAGGTATTAGAAATAGCTTCCTAGCCGAAAAATTTAAACGAAAAGAATGACATCTGTGAAGGGTATTTAAAATTCGGCACAGCCAAATAAACCATTTCTACTTGTTTTAACTTTGGTTAAAATAGATTATTTTTTTATTATAATTTACAATCAAATGTGATTTTAAGTGAAGTCCAATCATCTATTTTGTTTTTGTTGTGTTTCTATCTTTAGTTGTGTACTTACATATTTATATATGTATGACAATTAAACAAAATTTAGTACAAAATGATTTGTAGTACATATGTATTATTAAGCAGTTTTATTTCAATTATATATTTCTATAGAAAATTTTTTAAATTCTGTTCTGTTACTCTATATAAGAAAATATCTTTCTTATATGCGTGTCACAGATATAAGAAAGTATTTTTCTTATATGCATGTTTGCTTTATAAGAAATCTAGCATATAAGAAAGAAAAGCGGCTCATTTTTAGTCTTTCTTATATGCGTATTGTACTGTATTGTTAAGCAAATGATATATTTTTATATCAAAAAAGGTTTAAAGCGTTAAACCTGGAGCCAGAAAATCCGAAAAATACATTTTAGAACCACGTTTTCTTTAGTGGCCGTTGAAGTACCATATTACATAGAAACATTGTGAAAATATATAAAAAATTTTATTCCTTAAGTCTATATTCCTTCAAACATTTATTTTTAAGTTTTTACGAGGTTAAGCTTTTCTCCGATCTTGTCCTGCGTTACCTCTCTCCGTCAGATCTGCTAAACTTTTGAACGGCTAAACCGAATCCAACCAAACTAGCTGCGTTTTAAAAAGTTCCTTCAAATTTAAATTTCCTGCAAATTGGATCCGGTTCGGACTGGTAGAATTTCGGATATATCAAAAAAGCTGAGAGACATTTTTTTTTCAAAAACGTTTTTTAGAATAAATTTTAAACGGCTTTGCTGATCGATTCTAAAATTAATTGTCTCTTGACAATGAAAAAATGGGTCAAACGAAAAAAATGATTTAATAGAAGTAAAAACACTATATTCGACCGGGTCGAATCTTAAATACCCTTCAAATATTTAGTAAGTGAATTTAAAATGTTTAACTTGGTGGGACAGAGTTCCTTTATATAATATCGGACGTCAACGCCCACTAAAGGGGCGGGGTTCAAAAATAGACAATATCATGTTATCCAGAGACGAACGTATGGGCATTGCTAGACCGTCTTAGACTTCATCACTAATAAAGAATATACACATATTTACTTTATAGGGTCCATTCCTTTGGATGGTATAAAAACTGTATTTTGGTGGGGTCGCTCTTGAAATGGCTGCCATAAAACTCTAAAAATAAATGATGGGATAATTATATACAAAGTTAAAAATATTTTTTTATAGGGTCACTTAGGGGGCAAAGGGAAAGGCGGGGGTAGTGCAGAAACAGGCAGTCATAAAACTCTAAAAATAAGTGCATGGGATTATTGTATACAAAATTAAAATAATTTCTTTTTGTAGGGTTATTTAGGGGGCAAAGGGAGAGGAGGGGCTGGCGCAGAAATCGGCAGCCATAAAATTCTAAAAATGAATGCTTGGGATAATTGTATTCAAAATTAAAAAAATTTTTTGGTAGTGTCATTTAGGGGCAAAGGGAAAGGAGGGGATAGGGCAGAAATCAACAGTCATAAAACTCTAAAAATAAATGCTTGGGATAATTGTATACAAAATTAAATTTATTTTTTTTTGTAGGGTCATTTAGGGGGCAGAGGGGTAGGGCAGAAATCAGCAGTCATAAAACTCTAAAAATAAATGCTTGGGATATTTCTATACAAAACTTATTTTTTTTTTTTTTTGGTAGGGTCATTAAGGGGTGAAGGGGGAGGAGGGTGTAGGGCAGATTCGTGCCAAGTTTCGCCTCAGCTTCGTTATTAATGCTTAAAAATATTATTTTTAAGTAATGTAGGCTTAAGTAAAACAATTTGTTAAATTTTTATGCTATTTCTGCATATAATAACGCCCACTAAAATGGGCGGTGTCCAAAAAATAATTTCTTCAAAACATAATTATACCAAATTTCAAGAGTCTAGAACTTTTCGTTTTAACTGAATCCTGATTTCCACGGACGGACTTTGATTTTTTGTGAATTGAACTTGTACGGACCAGTAGATTTCAAGAAACACAAAAAAAAAATTTGCAGTGTTTTTTTAGAATAACTTTTAAACGGCTTTTCCGATCGGTTGCAAAAACTAATCAGCAATTGCCAATCAAAACGCATTCAGAGGTCTACCAACCGAATCAAAATCGGTTTACGCTTTCTTAAGATATCGTGAACGAAATATCCAAAACAAGAGGGTTTTTAAAACACCACAAAAATGTATATGTGATCAATTAGTGTCCCGATTTTTGATAGGACTCGAAGAACTACATCAATCACTGTTTACCACATGGAATCCCATCGAAAGTTATAGCAGTTTTAAAATTAAAATAGTACCATTTTAGCGCTTAAAATTAGCGGGAAGTTGCAGCTATATCACTTAAGGTTAGCCGTTTTCCATACATATATATAATTTTTGCTATAAGCATTTAGAGTTTATGTAAATATCTAAAACGAAATAATAATAAAAATATGGCTTCAAATTTTGAATTTTCATATACTTTTGCAATGAATTTCCCAATGGAAGAACATGGAGTGAATTTTTTCCTAAGTCAAAACTTCCAAGCATCCTTATATATTTATTAAGTGCTAGAATTGTTGATATTGGCATATATTTTCCTATTACAAGCAATACGTTAACTTTACAAGATATATTGATAATACGTGGATATAATTACTTCAATAATCATAAATAAGTATTGTTGACAAAACATTACTGTTATTTTATTCTATATATTTTATATGTATGACTTCATTTTGACAATAATTATAAGTTCAATAGCCACAAATTGTTATTGTTAATAAAGCATAAGTAGATGATTATAATTTTTTGTTAAGTTCAGCAATTGTACAAGCAATATGAGTCATTGTGCAATACCTACAATTTACTTAAAATATTTTGTGTATGACATATAGTATACAGGAAAGAATAAAATAAAGAAAGTTGTTCATTATTCTAAGACATTAAAAAGTATTTTATGTATGAATTTCTATTTTAATAGTGAACTTTATTTATGTAAATTGAATTACAGGATGTTAATATTCTCGGCAGGCTATAAGTTCAAATCTGCGAAACTTCAAATTATTTTTAATTTTTATTTAATAAATGAGTGTGATTACATTCTATTTATTTCTCAGAGTGGAATATTAAGAATATTTTTCATAGTAATTAAACCAGCAGAACGGATCACTACTGATTTCGAGGCCGCTACTCCATCTCACCAGCTTTCTTTGTGCAATTTTTCCACTGTTTCAAGTGGTGCTAATTAGTAGGAATATCAACTATTAAACCAATGTTTTTAACGAAAATTGAATATGAGAAGTTCTCACATCCATTTTTACAAGTTATTACTTTTTGGTTAGTACGAAATTGCCCAATATTCCATATTCCATAAATCTTTTTCTTTTTTTCTAGAGCCATCGGCTGCTGATATCTAAAGCTTTTTTTATATCCTCCAAAAAGAGTTTGGATGGAATATTCACTTTGTCATTCCGTTTGTAACGCATCGAAATATCCTTCTCAGACCCCATAAGGTATATATATTCTTGATCGGTGATGAAATCTAAGACGATCAGAGCATGTCCGTCCGTCCATCTGTGGAAATCAGGATTCAGTCCAAACGAAAAGAGCTAGACTCTTGAAATTTGGTATAAATATATTCTGAAGCTCAGAGCAGGTTAAGTTCGGAGATAGGCTAAATAGGGCAAGAGGGAAAAAAGTTCCCCTAAGAAGAACTAAACCAACACAGAAAAAACAACATAATTTTTAAAGTTTTTTGGTTATTTTGTTAAGCAATTGATATATTTTTATGTCAAATACGGTCCAACGCCTTAAACTTGGAGCCATAGAATAAAACAAAGTTATTTTTGGACCCCGCCCAATTTAGTGGGCGTTATTATATGCAGAAATAGCATAAAAATTTAACAAATTGTTTTACTTAAGCCTACATTCATAATAGAGGCGATTTTTAAGCATTAATAACGAAGCTGAGGCAAAACCTGGTACTACTCTGCCCTACCCCCTCCTCGCCCTTCACCCCTTAATTAACCCTACAAAAAAAAATTTTTAATTTTGTATACAATTATCCCAAGCATTTATTTTTAGAGTTTTATGCTTGCCGATTTCTGCCCTACAGCCTCCTCCCCCTTTGCCCCCTAAATGACCCTACCAAAAAAAAATTATTTTTGTATACAATTATCCAAAGCATTTATTTTTAGAGTTTTATGACTGCCGATTTCTGAACTACCCCCTCCTGCCCCTTTAATTTCTTCGATATGCACATGGGACCCGATAAAGTATATATATTCTGGATCCTTATGAATAGCGATGACGATTGAGCGATGTCCGTCTGTCCGTACGTGAAATCGGTTTTCCCAAGCCCCCAGAAGAGCTAGATACTTCGTTCGTCGACCGTTGGATTGGAAATGAAATAGAGTGCTATTGAAATTCAGACAGATCCGAAGTATGGTTCCAGAGCTGGGAAGCTTACACCTATTTCTCGACGCAAATTTTACACCAAAAATAAATTTTTTTTAATGTTTATAAATTAAACCTATTTCCCAAAGCTTCAATGGTCTATTGAAAATTAAAAAAAATAAATTTTCCAGGAATGGGAAATAAAATTTTTTGTTCGCTCCATTCCGTATATTGTAGTACATGTAGTAACTAAAATTGTTAAAAATTATAAGTTTTTCTTTAACAAAACCTCTTTATACGTCATGAAGATTTGCATTGGCCAAACAAAATGTTTTTAATTCAAATTTTGCATTTTTTTTATACATGAAAGTAATCAAACAGGCAACTGATGTTTTTTTTTTGTTTTTTCCTAACTAAGCCTGTCTTATAATTTAGGAAGAACAAAATTGGTATCAAAAATTCAAAAATAAAATTTCGAATGCAGGATGGACAAGTGCAATATTTAATAGTACATGCAAGTGACAAAAATGTTTAAAAATTTGAAATTTTTCCTAAAAAAAATTACTCTATACCTCATGAAGCGTTGCACTGATAAAAAAAAATAAAAATTAAAATTTCGCTTCCAGGGTTGGGAAAATTAAAGTTTTTTTGGTACATGCAATATTTTGTAGCACATGTAATAACCAAACTTGTTACAAAATTTCAGTTTTTCTTAAAAATAACTACCTTATACCTCATGAAGATTTGCATTGATGAAAAAAAATTAAAAAATTTATATTTCGCTTCCTGGGTTGGGATATTGAAATTTTTTTTATACATAAAAGTAACCAAAAATGCAATTGACGTTGTTTTTTTTTTGTCTAAAACTATTTTATATTTTAGGAAGAACGAAATTGGTATCAAAAAAGGAAAAAAAATCAAAATTTCGAATCCAGAGTTGGATAACTGCAATATTTTGTGGTACATGAAAGTGACCAAAATGGTTACAAATATTAAGTTTTTCTTAAATAAAACTATTTCATGCCTCATTAAGAGTTGCATTGGTAAAAAAGTTTAAATTTCGTTTCCAGGGTTGGGATATTGAAATAAATAAAAGTAACCAAATAGGCAATTGACGTTGTTGTTTTTGTTAATTAAAACTATTTTATAATTCAGGAAGAACAAAATTGGTATTACAATCTTAAAAAATTAAAATTTCGACTCCAGGGTTGAACAAATAATATATTTTATGGTACATGAAAGTGACCAAAATGTTTAAAAGTTTTAATTTTTTTGTCAAGTAAAACTATGTTACACCTCACTAAGAATTGCATTGGTAAAAAATAAAAATACGCTTCAAGAGTTGGATAATTGAAATATTTTTGGCACATAAAAGTATTAAAATTAACATAAATTCCAAACTTTGTGTTTTTAGTGAATTAACCCTATTTTATATTTCAGAAAAAATTTAATTAGTATCAAAAAATTAAAAATTCGGTTCCAGGGTTGGAAAATCGAAATTTTTTGGTACATAAAAGTAACCATATAAGTTCCCTATTTTGGTTTTTTTGAGTGAATCAAACATATTTTATGCTTCGCTAAGAATTAAATTGGTAATAAACATTTTAAAAACTAAAAATTCGGTTCCAGGGTTGGAAAATCGACATTTGCTGATTCATAAAAGCAGCCATTTTATTTGTTGTTTTTGATTTTTATGATGAATTATACCTATTTTATATATCAGAAAGAATTAAACTGGTATTAAAAACCAACAAAATCTAAAAGACGATTCTACTTTTGGACAATTAGAACTTTTTGGGGTACATGAAACAGATTTTTTCTTTTTGTTTGTAAATCAAATATATATAACATTTTTGAAAGACGTTCATAGGTATTAGATATAAGAAAAGCCAAACATTTAACTTCCTAGCCGAAGAATTTAAACGTTTTCTTAAATATAAAAGTAACCGATAACATCATTTTGATTTTTTAATTAAACCTACTTTCTGTTTTGGCAAGAAAGAAAGAAAGAATAATTACATCTGTGAAGGGTATTTAAGATTCGGCACAGCCGAATATAGCACTTTTACTTGTTTAATAGTTCTTTTGGAATTATTGAAAAACTTCCCCAGCAAAAGTTTAATGATTTTTTGCGACCTTCAATTTTCTGATATTAGGGTGGCACATTAAGGTGGTAGGAACTGAGATCTGGTGGGTAAATACAAGAACGGTATATTTGAGGTTAATGACTATTAAAGCAAAACATTGGTCTCCTCAAGACAAAAACATCGACATATCACTCTTTGAGATCCTACTATATATGTAGAAGATATAATGAAAAATGTATTTTATGGACCCCTACATGCTTATATTCGGTGCTGTACGGCGAACTTTTTTTTTCGCCCTAATGTACATAATTCAGCTTGTACAAAACACACAATCAATTGAGTATGAACACAAAACATACTTAGGATCACTTTCTGGTCTATAACTCTGACACTAATCGAGTCTCCACCTTTAAATTTTCTGGAAATGTAGAAGAGCGTCTAATACTTGTAGTAGTTAGGTATTGGGGTTTTGCGGTCGTTAAATATTTGAATTTAGCTGCCCAAATTTTCAAAATTTTGACGTTAATTGCCAAAATTTTAAACATTTGCAAAATTTGATTTTAATTTTTTTTTTTTGTAATTTGATATTTTAATGTTTGTATGTGTGTATTTTTTCCCACGGTTTAATAAGGGTGTTCACATTGTTTTTTCTTTATAATGTTGGGGTAGGCGTGGGAACTTGTGTCTGTCCATATGAGACCTTGGGAGTTTGTGTCTGTCCATATGTGACCTTGGGAATACATGTCCGTCGGTATGTGAGCGTGGGAGTTTGTGTCTGTGCATATGGGACCTTGGGAATTTGTGTCTGTCCATATCTGACCTTGGGAATACATGTCCGTCGATATGTGAGCGTGGGAATGTGTGTCTGTCCATATGAGACCCTGGGAGTTTGTGTCTGTCCATAAGAGACCTTGGAAGTTTGTGTCTGTCCATATGAGACCTTGGGAATACATGTCCGTCGGTATGTGAGCGTGGGAATTTGTGTCTGTCCATATGTGAGCGTAGGAATTCTGTCTGTCCATGTGTGCTATGGCCTAATAGAGAATAAGAAATTTTTAGTATCTGACAGAACATTTTTTAGGAAGTACAATATATCAAAAGTGTTGTATAAATGTATGGCCCTAATGTTTGTGGTTCGTTTCTTCTTGCTGGAGTGAGATTTCTTCTTTTATTTTTTGCTTGTTTTTAATTTTGGTGTGTGTTTACTTAAGATATTTCAGTTATTTCTTTTTTGTGTGCAATTCAGTTATTTCTTTTTTGTGTGCAATGCTTGAGTGTGGGGGAATAATTTGATTATTCTGATCTTGAAGACGTGAAAAAAAATTTACTATTGCCATGTATAATATTTTATACATGACGATCATCGATGGATTTTATTTGGGGATCTGGATGGTGGTGCGATTTCTGTATTTTGTAGAATATGAATATTTATGCAATGTTTAAGTGTGTGTGTGTTTTTGTGTTCTGAGTGGCGATTGGAATATATGCCTGTCAGACAGGATGTGTGTGTGACGATTGGTGAGTCTGTATGACAGTCCGCTTTTTTACTTTCCTGGATTTAGCGCAAGTGGGTCAGTATGAAATGAAATAAATTTGTAGATATTTATGTACGCCTATACATACAAACAAATAGTAAGCGTTTATTCTTTGTGTCCAAATATTCAATTGACCATTTGAATGAATGAACCATTGTTTAAACGTATGCATTGTTTTAATTTTTATTAATAAGTAATATGTATCAAATGATGTATAAATTTTTATTTATATCTTAATGTAAATTTGCCTCTACTATGTCCTCTGCCTTTACCAAGAAGCATGCATAAGCTTCTCCCTGTACTCTGTATATATTATTGAAAAACTTCCCCTTTCAGTTCATGTGTCTCTGTACTCAGTACATATCACTTATAAAAATGTTTGTTTACTTAAATATTGTCCACGTAGCAGTTTCATTCCCTTAACATTTTGTATCGTAGAGGCATGCATAAGCATGTCCCTGTACTCTGTATATATCACATTCCGTTCAAAACTTTGTAACGTATCTGCATGCACAAGCATGTCTCTGCACTCTTTACATATCACTTATCAAAATGTTTGTTTACATAAATGTTGTCCAGGTAGCAGTTTCTTTTGCTACAAAATTTTGGAACGTCTCTATATGCATAAGCATGCTTACGTAGTCTGTGCATATCACTTATCAAAATGTTTGTTTACATATATGTTGTCTTCGTAACAGTTTCATTCCACTAAACAATTTTGTATTGTAGAGACATGCATAAGTTCCATATCATATATCTAAACTGTACTTCTAAACTGTACTTCTAAAACTACTTTATTAAAAATTATGTACCACAAGTAAGCCACAGTTTTACCACAAAAATACTAAGCATATCTGTGTATATAATTCAGAAAATTTTCCAACTTCGAGTCAGTACAGTATTGTATTTAAAAGTGTTTTTAAATCCTTAATAAACAAGTTCCAGTAACCTGAAGAGTCTATTTGTTATAAAAAAAAAATGTTTGTGTTATTATTATTAATACATTAAACAAAAAAACAAACAGAACAAAATATGAGTCCTTCTTCTTTGTATCAATGTGCTATTTGTGATTAGGTATACAAATATCAAAAATCATATCTGAATCACATCAAAAATCATGCAGCACATGGAAAACTACACACATCCTTGAGGAATGAACAGGCAAGCACTTTCCAACATCAATATCCCATCGGTTCTTATTATCCGACCCCAATGACAAGGAATGAGCAGCTTATGGGGTTCAGAGCTCCACAGAATTATCAAGAATATGCTATGCTTTCATACTATTCCATGCCAATGACATGGAATAATCAGTTCCAGCAATATCAGTATCCAAGCTACATGTATTACCCCATAACTTTGAATAATAAGTTGCAGCAATACCAACAACAACCACATCAGTTTCAGCAGTATGAACAATATCAACAACAACAGCAACGAGAAGTTCACTATGGAGCTATTTGGTGAATGGAGATATGGATATGTGTTCCCCTGACAGAGAAGAAATAGAAGAACAAGAAACGTTATTCAATTCGATAAGTGCTCCATATGCTAACTCAGAGAAAAATACCGAAGATAATGTAAGATATTATAAAATATCGAAAGCATTCAAAAACAATATCATCACATACGCAATCCCTAGTAAAGAAGATGAGCTACTTTTGGAAGAGTTTGTTAAGGAGAAGAAAAGTATTTGAAAGGCTTCCAAATAATTTGAATAAACACAAGATATTAAAATTAAATATAACTATTTTAGCTGAATACATTAAAATTATTGAAGAAGAATTGGAGTTAAGCATTATAACCCATAGAGCCAAAATGGCATTGCTTACTCTAGGAGATAACATAGAGGAACTAATCGCTAAGCAGATTGCTGAAATTTTGAACATAATGTCTGAGTTTCAAGAAAGGGATTCTGGTTGGACTTTAACGCGTATAGTTCAGGCTGAAATTAGTATCAACAAGTCATCTCTTGTTAAGGTATCAAATTGGATATCTTCTATTCAAAAACTAGACCTGCATTAATATAATAAACAATGAAGAATACTGTTTTAAGTGGGCTTTAATAGCTGCAATAGATACCACGGCATACAAAGACCCACAACGTTGTAGATCATATAATATTGCTGATATAAATAGCGAATTAATCAGGCTTCAAAATAATGTCGTACTAGATTTCAGCCTTTTAAGTTTCCCTCTTAAATTAAAGGATATCAGAATTTTTGAAGAGAAACACTTTGATATCAGTGTTAACGTGTTTGGGTATGATGAGGAAGCTGATCAAATTGTTGGACCATTTTACCTGACAAAAGAAGAAAAAACAAACATGTTAACTTACTTCTTTTGGAGAAAGGCGGGTGTCATCATTATATTTTAATAAAAAATATATCAAGGTAAATTAAATTACAATTTATTTTAAATTTTTATTTTCTATTTTTATTTATTTATTTATCTTTTTTTTAGGCTTTTAAAGATCCAGACTACCCAACATAAAGACACACTTTTTTTCTGCAATATCTGTCTACAACATACCCATAGTGAAACCACTATGATGAAACATAAATTAGAATGTGGTAAAATCGTTACCACTATGCCGTCTGCTCCAAATAATACTCATCATTTTAAGGGGCATCACAGGAAAATGGATGTGCCCTTCGTTGTTTATGCAGATTTCGAATGCATATTACAGGAGATTGATTTTAGTGTAAGTAATAAAACAAAATTAGTTAAGAAACATATCCCCTGTGCTTTTAGCTACTATATTAAATGTTTTCATAAGAGCAACTTAGATAAATTAAGAATATATACGGGTAAAGACGCCTCAGAAAAATTTTTAGAATTTTTAATTAAAGACTGTGAGGATATATATAATGATCATTTATTAAATAATAAGAAAATGGAAGTGTTATCCCCTACAGATACATATAATTTTTATAATGCTTTGACTTGCCATATATGTCAACAGAGTTTACGTAACGATCGTGTTAGAGATCACTGTCACATTAGTGGAAAATTTAGAGGTGCAGCCCACAAGAACTGGAATCTAAATTACCAAATGCCTAAGTTCATACCAGTATATTTTCACAATTATTCCAACTATGATTCACATCTTTTTGTTAAGGAATTGGGGAAAATTTCCATGAAACTAAAAGTACTCCCTCTTAACAAGGAAATATATATATCACTTTCCCAATTCACAGAAATGAGTGACGGCCATAATCTTGAAATAAGATTTCTTGACACAATACGATTTATGACCGACAGTTTGGAATCATTGGCTTCAAATTTATGCGATAATGATTTCATCACCATTAAATCTATGTTTCCCTCAGAAAAAGAATTTCAGCAGATTTAGAAAAAGGGTATTTTTCCGTATGAGTATCTAATTTCTTTTCAAAACCTTAATGAGTGTCAGCTTCCTTCGCGCAGAGATTTCTTTAATAAACTGAACAACAAAGAATGTTCTTTAGACGAATACTCACATGCCGAAGAGGTTTGGAATACTTTTGGTTGCAAAACCATGAAAAATGACATGGAATTAAATTTAAAAACGGATGTGCTTTTACTAACAGATATTTTCGCGAACTTCAGAAAAGTTTGTAAAAGTATATATGAGTTGGATCCATGCCAATATTACACAGTTCCTGCACTTTCATGGGGTGCAATGTTGAAATATACAAGAATTATTAACAGACATAGATATGTACAATTTTATGAAAAAGGGTATAAGTGGTGGAATTGTACAGTGTAGTAAAATATATTCCAAAGCAAACAACAAATATTTAGAAGATTTTGATAAAGAGAAGCCGTCCGAATTTCGTGTATACTTAGATGTAAATAACCTGTACGGTTGGGCGATGTCTGAATATCTTCCATATGGAGGATTCAGATGGTTATCGAATGAGGAGCTGAATTTGGATCCGGAATGGTTATGTGTTTGAAGTCTCATTGGATTACCCTTTAAACCTACACGACTTACACAATGACCTTCCTTTTTGTGCTGAAAATAAAAAAAATTTGCAATCGAAGCACATCAAATTGTGCAATCGAAGCACAGCAATTGTACATTATACATTATTGAGTCCTCAAACAATGCTTGAAATATGGCTTAGTTTTAAAGAAAATACATCGTATTCTCACATTTAAACAATCTCCATGGCTAAAAGGTTGTATCGACTTTTAGCCACTGCTAAAAATGCTTTTGAGAAAAATTTCTTCAAATTGCTTAATAATGCAGTGTATGGGAAGACTATGGAGAATGTGGACAAGAGGAGGGACGTAAGAATTGTGACGATTTGGAGCAGAACTAATCGGAATCGTTTGGGGGCTCAAGACTGGATATCAAAGCCCAATTTCCATAGTTTTTCTATATTTTCTGAAGATATGGTAGCTAAAAAGATCGAAAGGGGTAAAGGAATCCGTTTTAGATAAGTATAGTTTATTGTCATATAGAAATTGTTTGTTTCATAAGTCTATTGTATATGACACCATGTTAACGTTTAAGTCCAAATTACATCAAATTTATACTAGTCAAATAAGTAAAGCAGTATTAAGTTGTGCAGACGATAAGAGAATAATTAGTAATAATAACATAAATACTTTAGCCTGGCATCATTTTCGTATAGAAGAAACCAATCCTCATTACGAACTTGATATGCTTTTAGCAGAGATAGCTAAACTTCAAGAAGAAGAGCAAATGGAATAATATCTAGTAATAAGAGAAAAAATTGTTTTATTTTTATGAAAAATAAATAGAAATTGTTCAAATACATATATTAAAAGTGAGAGAAAAAATCTTCATATTTGTTTTGTTTTTTATTTAGCTTCAATGAAATATTACATAATACAAATTAATTAAATTATTTATCACAATTTTTCTCAAATAATATATGGAGCATCGGCAAGTATCTGGACCTTCCTCACAATCCTGATGACTCCACGGACAAGACTTGCAGTGACTATCGTCCTTGTCCTCATCTTCCATTATTCCAAAATCCTGGTTTTCATCCAACATATCGAGAAAACATATCACCATTTCCCTGTGTTCATATAGTTGACATCCTTCCAAATCGGCTAAGAATTGTTGAACTTTGTTTCGAATTTGACTCACGATTTGAATTTTTGTTACTTTTTGTATCCGAAATTGGCTTGCAATCTTTGTGACTATTAGTTTTCTAATAATAGCTTTCAACGAATCAGTTGTAAGATAAATGATATACAATTCAAAAATCTAAATCTGCGTTTCACTCCAAAACTAATTTAAAATTTTGAGTGAAGAACTCAAAAATGTATACATATATCACTCTATCTTTTTCCAACTTTTTAGTTTTAAGTATAGATTTAATTATTCATCTATTCGTCTTTTGTTCTCTCTCTCTCTCTCTCTCTCTTACATACAAATCAAATATCATTGTTTATCAATTTTGAGTGAGACTTCTTAAGCTGGAAGTACATAACAGCCATACCTAAATACGGGCGGAAAGCGGAACGTTTTTTTCTGCTGAGCTTTAACGCTGAAATGCCATACCTAAACAAAAGCGGCAACGTTATGTCAAAAAACAATAAAAACAGGGTTATCAAACAAACAAATTAAACAACCCTGATTATATTAACAGCTGGACGGACGACATTTGTGATTTTGTTATTGAAATTTTGTACAAATTACAAACGTGCATACATATTTATGTATATAATCATATTGTAAATATTTTCTTATCTCCATTTTCTAATACGAAGTGCACCAATTTTTTCTTTTATTATATATTTCACTTTTGTAAATATTTGCTTTTTTTCTCTGTTTACAATTGTTTTCTTTCCAACTAACTTCATTAGAAAACGCTCTGTCAAAATCAGATATTCCAACACCAAAGCGTTGCTGCCACGTTATTTCGGTATGCTCCATACAAAATGTATGGACATGAGAACTTTTGACAGCTAAAAAACGCTTGCCGCCCGTATTTAAGTATGGCTGTAACACGCGTTTCACGCGTCACGCGTTTCACGCGTCACGCGTTCTATACGTTTCATACTTCAAACGCGTTTTTCAACTCAAGTTACATGCAAAGCGTTTTATGCGTCAATGTTTATGTTTTGATCAGCTGTAATGTAATATTCACAAAAGTTTATTTTGCTAAAATGTTAAATAATATATCTGTACAATAGCAATCTTTTGTTGTATAGAAATTCGTAATTTTTAACGGCATTAATTAACTTCTCATCCATTGCACTTTAATATTGTTATCTGTGTTTAACCTACCTTGTTAAATATATTGCAAAATTAATAAACATAACAGAGATGGTACTTATTACATAAAATAAATCGATAAATTATATGAATATTTGTTTGAAGAAACAATTGTGATAAAATAACTATTTCAATGCATTTCAGTCTTGAAAATATTAGTAATCTCTATTGCGACAGTGTTTTCTTATTTAAAACGTTTTATTATAATAAAAATGAATAAATAATAATCCACGACAGAAACATATTAATCGATAACATTGAAGATGTAATATAATTTGTTATCCCTGGCTATCAAAAAATGCTGACATTTTTTCAAGACGTGCCGCGCGTACAAAAGTAGAAAGTAGATCTACTTTACACGTCAAGCGTTCTACGCGTTTTGCCATGTAACTTGTTCCATACAATTGCACTAGTTCTACTTTTTTGACAGACGCTTATAACGCGTAGACGCGTGTTATGTACTTCCAGCTTTAGTGTCTAGAAAGTTTATATCGTGATTACTTCGAAATTTAACTTCAAGCTTATAAGTTGTGAAATATTAATAGCGCAATGAGTTTAATAAGCAAATTCAACAAAATCCTTAATCCATATAAAGGATTTAGATGAATCATCCAAATACGTCATCGTACTTGCAAAGCGAGTAACAACAAAGTACGGGGAAACAGTTCAACTTGAACTGGAAACCCATATACTGTTTCTCCCCAACCGATACAATATATTAACAGATGTAGAATTAGACGATCTTTCAAATGATAAATATCGACTATAAAGAAAAGGAGAGAGAAACCTGATCTTAGAAAGCGAGATGAACGAGTTTTTGATAGCAAACTCCCAGTACCCCGTTTGGAACTAAAAAATTAAAACAATGTTATATATTTTATAATTTACAAAAAAAATTAAAATAAAACAAACGAAATTGTTTTCAACTATACAGATACATATATGATTGTGTTTTATTTGATATATTTAATTATTTTATAAAGAAATTTCAAACATAAGTGTCCACAATTACATGTATTAAAGATTTGATGTGGATTGTAGTTGTATTCAATATTTCTACCTAGGTATTTGATTATCTCTAAAGGAGGTTGTAAATTTCCAAAGCTGTCGAAATATTGTTTTTCAACATTGTTTCTATAGTATGCTACCTAATGAGTACCTGGTCCTGTTGACAAATCTAAATTGATTATTCCACATTCGATTTTCCTTGCACGTTTTGGCAGCGAGTTCAACATGAAAACTGCTCTAAAGTGTGGAATATTTCTTGAAAATTTTCTTAGATCAAACTCTGATAATGGTTTGTTGGGTAGCATATCTAATAGTTTTTTGAATGATCTTTACAAACAAGTCCATAACCCTTTTTATATGGTTTAAGGTACAGTCCTTCTCCCACAGCAATAGACTCCATTGCTTTATTGTGTCTGGTGGCTTCCTCAAGTTGGTTTTTTGCATTATTTGTTGCATTTACAGCCTTAGCTATAGCGGCACCTTCAGTTGTTAGACTACCAAGTGCACCTAGATCAGTTAGAATCGGAATTAACGGTAAAAATCCGACAATTTTTGGAACATTGATTATGCGTGGTATTACAACGCGTGCCTTTTTCCCCTTAAGTGATCTGTTGATAATTTTACGAGCGATTTTAATGGCCGAGTTAATGTCTTGTGGTTTTTCCTTCCGTAATGTTTTTGTTGCTGCTCTAATTGAACTATCGAACAGCTTTTTTCATTTAAATGAGTTCATGGCGATAGCCTTTGCCTATTTTTGCTCTTCTTCTCCATACCCACACCAAATTTAGTTTTTGCTTTCATTGTATTGGCCACCATATATGAAAATGTTTTTTCTGCAAGATTGCTATCGCTTGAAAGAACTCTTTCTCAAGCTTTATTTTCAAGAATTTTATCAGCTTGGTGTCTACTGTTTAATTCTTTGTTTTTGGTGTAAGCTATAGTGATTTTTGCAAGCAGCATCCAATAAATTAATTCTCTTATCTCCTTTAGCTAAACGCTTTTGTAATCTTGTGCCAGGTCCACAGCACTCATATCCAGGAAGATGTAATTCCAAAGGTAGATAATTTATTGTTTTATTTAGTAAACCTTCTCCAACGATAGTTTTCTTATGACTGAATGTTTTTTTATAAAACGTAACCATATTATTTTATTCTAGAATAAAAGATATTGTTTTGTGCATTTTACAAGTAGTTATTGAAATGCGCTTAGTAAAACAACACAAAAATATTTTAGTTCGTAATGTGGATGTATCTTCAAATGACAGTACAAAAATAAGACATAGTTCCTTGCTACAAAATTCTATTCGAGCATTAATAGTTGGTCCTTCCAATTGTGGAAAAACTAATGTAATGATCAGTTTGCTAGAAAGTCCTAATGGTCTCAAGTTTGAAAATATCTATTTGTACTCAATATCTCTTAATCAACCTAAATATGAATACCTAAAGAATTTAATTTCGCCAATTAAAGGAATGGGATACTACACATTCGCAGACAATGAGTCCGTTGTTCCTCCTAGCGAAGCTAAAAGCAATTCAATTATTATTTTCCATGATGTTGCATGTGAAACAACAACATACGTGCATATTTTTGTATGGGGCGTCATAAGAATGTAGATTCATTTTACTTGTGTCAAACCTACACAAGAATTTCAAAACATTTAATAAGAGATAATGCCAATTCAATTATAATTTTTAAACAAGATGCGAAAAATAAGAGACATGAACTTTGGAAAGTTTGAGTATATATGTCAAGAATGTTGGAAGGATAAATATGGATTTTTAATGATAAGTAAATATAATGAACTAGACAATGGTCGCTATTAAAATCATTTGATTACTTCGTCATAATATAAATAACTGTTCATCAAGGGTATCGCTTAGTACATAATCTGGCTTTAAACATTATACATGTGATTGTTATAACGGGTCATCTAAGGAAAACTTGATCTGATACATAATAATCTGATCTGATACCTAATAGGATGATCTGATAACCTCATCTGATACCTGATAAACTGATCTGATACCTGATAAGCTGATCTGATACCTGATAAACTGATCTGATGCCTAATCTGATAACCTGATCTGACACCTGATAAACTGATCTGATACCTGATAAGTTGATCTGATACCTGATAAACTGATCTGATACCTGATCTGATAAACTGATATGATAACCTGATCTTACACCTGATAAGCTGATCTCATACCTGATCTGATAACCTGATCTGATACTTGATAAGCTCATCTGATACCTAATAGCTAAAATGAATGAAAAAATTCTGAAAGACTTATTGACAACAAGAAATATATTGAAGAAAAAGCTTCGTTGTATAAAAACTGGTGAAATAGATACACAACAGCAATTAAGAGATACATTCAAGCCCATAACAGAACCTTTAAAAGAATTTATAAATAGCTCTAAACATATTGATATACCGAATAGAAAAGAAAAGAATGATAAGAAAACTGAATATGAGGAAAGTGCCAGTTTTCATCCTCAGAACTCAACAATCAAGATGGAAACAAGTACCCCTAAGAAACTAATTGAAGAATCAATGTTTAAACAGTCTAACAGTAAAAGTAACAGCGATTTTGATGAAGATGACTTTTATTCACAACATTCTAATCGTGGCGAAAGTTATCCTGTCTTATCACTATAGCAATCGAGAAATGAACTAGATACTGACTATGGCCCACATAGGGATAATAATAAGGAATGGAAATTTGGTAGTAGCAACATCGAGTTAAATCAAGATAAAATACAAGTTGGTGGTCAAATATGGGCTCTCACCCCAGGACTGTTCTCTTTGATGTTTCATAAAACACCAAAAAACTATGATAAATTCGAGCTAGAAATCTATAAAAAAATATTGCTTACTACCAATGCACACAGAAGAGATTATAAGTCCGGTCAATCAAGGGGACTAGAGGGTACAAGTACAAACATATTATTGGAAAACTTTTTAAAGAGAAATATCAAAAGAGCTCTTCGGAATTAGCAAAGGCTAATTATTTAGGTAAAGAATTGATGCAGGTAAATCCTCATAAAGCAAACTATATATACTAGGATGATCCAAACGAGTTGGTAGATCAACTTAGACTACTGCTTGCATCACAGTCTGCTGGTCATACTAATTACCACGAGATTGTCTCAATTATTGAAGAACTACGTGAAGCTAATATAATATTATAAACTATGTAAACGCATACACATTTTAAATATAAATTATGTCTGTTGATAAATTCGGGCATTATCTAAACGACACTAGTAGTATAATTTCATTGAAAAATACACCTAAATTGTTGGGGTTCTTTTTGGATGCCAACAACAACATTGATGTCCAAAACAAAAGAATCAAAAATGTTGCTTTGGAGGAAAACGATGCTATCAATAAATTGTTTTTGCAAACTCAAAATGATAAAAGAATTTAAAGAAAATAACAACAAAATGCACAATACTCTAAAAAATCAAATCGAAATGCAACAACATGAAATAATATTACAGTTGGAAGAGAATAAAAAAATGCAAGAAAGCATTTCCAAGATCAGAGCATCCTTCGAAGAAGAAATTGAAAGATTAAATGAGAAAACGTATAGATTTGAAAATTACATGTTTGTGTCAATTTCTGAAAGCGCATCAGATAGATCACAACACACCCAAAAGACTTCTTAAAGCTTAGACATGAATACAAAAAGAAGTTTAGTGAACGAGCTCCATAAGGAAGCTCGAAAAATATTTGGACGCCGTAGAGTTGTTATTAAAGGAATAGACGATCTTTGGCAAGCGAATTTAGTTGAAATGGGGAACTATTCTACATACAATAAAAATTATAGATTTTTGCTAACTGTAATTGATACATTCTCCAAATATGCTTGGGCAGTACCTCTGAGAAGAAAAACAGCTGTTGACACAACGCAAGCAATGGAGACTATTTTTCAATTGGGGCGTGTGCCAAAAAACTTACAAACAGATGATGGTAAAGAATTCATCAACAAACACTTTAATCTCAACTTATAGCATCATGAAAGCATCAATAGTAGAACGATTCAATAGACCATTAAAAGGAATGATGTGGAAAGAGTTTAGTTTTAATGGTTTCTACAACTGGCTTGATATATACAATGATTTACTTAATGCATACAATAGAAAAGTTCATCGCACCATTAAAATGCCACCGATTAAAGTCAACTCAAAAAATGAAAAACAGCTTCTGAATACAGTATACAGCCATTTAAAGATGTACAAAATGTCAAAATTTAATGCAGGGGACCATGTACGTATTAGCAAATATAAAAATATTTTTGAGAAAAGCTTTACTCCGAATTGGACAACAGAAATTTTCACAATCAAAAGAGTACAAAATACATATCCTACAACATACATATTAGAAGATTATCTTGGAAATCCTATTAAAGGTGGCTTCTATACGGAAGAACTGTCAAGAACTAGATTTCCAAATACATGTCTAGTTGAAAAGGTTATTCGACTGAAGGGGGACAAATCATTAATTAAGTGGTTGGGATTTTCTAATCAACACAATTCCTGGATAAGCAAAGATGAAATACTATAGTTGGAAAACGAAATAAATCGCCATCTGCAATGATAACAACGACAATCAATATTTTTAATAACTAATGTTAATTTTAAAATAAGATTATGAAATATATATGCAAATCATTCTTATAAACCATACTGTGTAGTAAACTTTATTTATTTGTGAACAGGCTGTTATAATGTCAATAACACTTACTCTGAGCTCTAACTCATCAGCGCTATATGCTAATTATATTCCTCCCATTGGCTTAAACGATACATATGAGTGTGCGCTAACTGATTTTCCTTCATACAATAGTATTACAAATGTAGACTCCTATAACAATATGTTTCACATAGGGGAATATGTAATTGAAATACCAATTGGATCTTATGAATTGAAAGATATAGTTGACTACATAGAAGAGCAATACATACGACTTACTCCTAGAGAGCATATTTTTATAGAAGCTAACAACAATACGATGCAAGTTAAAATAAATAGTTCTAAAGATCCGATATATTTTAATAAAGAAAATACAATTGGGAAGCTTTTAGGATTCAATAGTAAAATCTTAACACCGACCGATGATCATTACTCAGATCTTTCAGTTATTTTTAAAGTAAATCTCTTGCGAATTGAAAGTAGTATCGCTACTAACACATATATGAACAATTCAAAATCACATACCCTACATGAGTTTCCTATTAATATACCTGCAGGCTATAAAATAGATGAGATTCCAAGGAATCTAATTTATTTACCTGTAACCACCATAGAGATAAGTTCTCTATTACTGCGCGAATTAAAGTTTTACACTTTTTTTGAATTAAAAAAATAATTTTATTTTCTTAACTCGGATGAGTTATTCTTAGTTCTTATGCTAATAATAAACTGACTTACAATTTTGAAATATCTTTCTTAAATACTAAAAAATACATGTCTTTGTTTCTTACATTTAAGTATTAGGATAAACATATCTTTGTTTCCTATATTTAGGTATTGTAATAAACATATCTTTGTTTCTTATATTTAGGTATTGGAATAAACATCCCTTTGTTTCTTATATTTAGGTATTATGATAAACCTATCTTTGTTTTTTAGGTAATAAAACATATCTTATTTTTTAGGTAATTTCTTTGTTAGTTAAACAAGATTGAACATGGTTTATTTCTTATCTTATAATTTTGTAATGTTATATTAGAGAAAGTATCTTAGAAAATATTTACAATTACATATCCATAAAATTAAGAACAATGCAATGTTTGTATTTTATTATCTTTTAGAAAAAGTGTTTTTTGTATCATGACGATGCATGATCATTACTTATCACTGTGTGTGTGTGTGTGTGAATGAGTGTTCTACCTAAAGTCGTTAACTCTCCCCTGGGTTAAACGAGAGCGTCCCGATCTCTATTAATTCTTTCAACTTGTTGGTTATAATAAATTCTAAAATTTTGTTCTGCTTGTTTTCTTTTATATATTAGTACATACTTGAATATTTTGAGTCCTATGTAAAATGTACTGAGTATTATAATTATGAAAATTAATGTATAAAAAGTTGAACGTATCCTATACGTTCTTCATATGGTATGATTAATTTTTTTAGTGAGTCAATATTATTAAATGCGTTGTTACGGTCCGACATTAATATTTTCATGATCTCAAAATCCTCATCATGCTTTTTATGAATTGCTTCTATAAGTCTGTCATGTATATTCCTATAAGTATTATTGTCTATCCTAACTTCGTCAGTATACGTTACTAATGTTATGCCCGTAGTTGTGATACTGTCAACTTGATGAGTGCCATCCAATAATATGAATCCTTCGTCAATTTTAAGTAAGTCCTGGTTATATTCCTGAATAACTATGCATTTACTATTCCTATTGTTGAGAAGTGGAAGTATGCATGTGTCCGTTTCGTTGTTCGTCCTGCAAATATTTTTTCCTAGAAAGTTCTTGCAAAGGTTTACCCTGACGTAGTCTTTTCTACATTGGGCAATTTTGTCATCTGATTGTATTTTTCCGTGCCTAAAGCTTATGGGTGTGATTTTAAAGAGTTTGCATTCATTATTTAATATAGGGTATTTATAGATGGCTATAAATAAGTCTGCTGTCCTAGCTATGTGTATGTCTGCGTATTCTAAAATATTTATTATAGGTGCTGATATCAATTCGTGTTCTATTATTTCTTTTACATCATCTAAATTTAAGGATTCAGTTAAATATTCCTTATTTTTTGCAGCATTAATTGTTCTTACTAGTAATAGTAGTTGGTCATGTACCTGTTCTATGATTAGATTGTTTTCTAATGTCTCACCCTGTAATTCATCGATTAATTTTTCAAACCTTGAGTTGATCAGACGTTGTTTTTCATTATTTTTTATTAATTCATTTATTTTAGTTTCCATCAATATGAAGTCGTTATGGTCTGGATTTCCTGTAATAAATTTCAATGCTGATCCTAGAAAATTTAGGGATCTCGTATGTCGTTTATATTCATTAAGTTGGCTTGCCAATGCTTCAATTTTGTTGACTAAAACTTGGAGTTCTAAATTTTCTTTTATATCGTATACATATTTCATTATATTTGTGTATGGTTCTAATATTTTTGTAATGTTTGTGACATGAAAAAGGTATGAATATTCATCATAAAGAAAAACATCATTAGTCCTCGTTAGGACGTATTTTTGATTTTCCAGATTTTCAATTTTTAGTTCTGCTTCTGTTTTTGGCATGACCACTGCGAGTAATATCAGGTAGAGAATCATTCTTGTGGATTGTATAATTCTTTATGTTGTCTTTATGAACAATTACTCCCCTCGTAGTTAAGACAGTGTCCTCACGATCTTCTTTTACAATGTATTTGATGTATCTTGCGTCGTTCTTTTTTCTTAATCCTTTTATTTTCACTAAAATTTGTTCGTTTGCAGAGAAAGTTCGGTGTCTTGTGCCTTGATTTAGTCTTCGTAGTGTTTTTTCAGATGCTTGTTTTAATTTTTCATATATGTCACTTTTTTCGTATTTTATCTTATTAAACAAAATGTCTTTAGGTTTGAAACCAGTTACTGTATGAATTGTATTATTTATTTCCCGTACCGTTTTATAAATTTCATCTGCTATCGTTGTCTCGTTTTGTATTTTAAAAATCCTGGCTAGTTCCGATATTGTACTATGAGCTCTTTCAACCTGTCCGTTCGATGTTGATCTATATACTGGTGTTTTAATTTTTGTAATACCATATCTTGTACACATCATTTCTACTGCTGCTGTATTGAGACATTTTTCATTATCTGTCATTAGTCGTGTGCAGTTCGGGTAATTGTTTGTAAGTAATTCTTCAATTTTATTACTCATATTTTCTCTCGAGTCAAGTTCTCTCAGAGTTATATACTTTGAAAATTTATCAATGGCAACTAAAAAAGTTTTTCCTTCGTTGAAATAAATGTCCATATGTATATATTCGCCTGGCTCTGTTGGTATGTCTGAATCTTTCAATGGTTCTCTTGTCGGGTTTCTTTCGTATCTACCAAAAAGACATGGGCTGCATTTTTTATTGTATGCTTTACAATGCTGTTCAATTTTTGGCCAGTAGTGTGTTTCAAGTATTTCTCTTATATTATTTTTATAACCTCGGTGAGCTCTGTTGTGGATATTTTTTACTATTTCAATCTGTTTATCATTATCTTGAATATCAATTAGTTTTCTTTGTGTATATACGAATCTTATGTCATTAAATGTGTTCTTTATAATTGTTCCAAATTTAAATATATTTTCCATTGTAGTATGAATGGCAGTAGTTTTTTGTGGTTGTAAAACCTTTTTTAATTCTTGTATCAATTCTTGTTCGTTTGTAAAATTTATTGTATGTCTAATCCTATTTGGAAAAATTGTACGTGTTCGTGTTTCTTTTAGTTTAGTATTTGGTACCAGTTCTATTTGTAGTGCATAAGCGTTGAATGGACGTGTTACGCTTTTTATAACTTCGCTATGTGAGCTTTCAGCAGAATGTACAGTGTCTATAGATGAAACATTAATCTGTTGTCTTGATAATGCATCAGCTACTACATTTTGGTGTCCTGGTTTGTATACTAATTTTGCTCCAAAATCTTCGATTATTGATTTCCAACGTTTCAATTTCGGGTTTGGGTTTTTTTCAGATATAGCGTGAGTTAAGGATTGGTGATCTGTATAAATGGTGAGGTCTGTTGTGCCATAAATATAATTTCTCAGTTTTTGCAGTGCCCAGATTATCGCTAGTAACTCTTTTTCGTTGGTGCTGTAATTTTCTTCAGTTTTGCTCAATGTTCTGCTGAGGAAAAAAATTGGTTTCTTCATTTGACTAAGTACGGCTCCAATAGCTATGTTAGATGCATCAGTAGTCAGTTCAAATGGCTTATCGTAGTTAGGTTGAAAAAGTTCAACTTGTTCTTTTAAACATTTTTTTAGTTTGTTAAATGCTTGTATGGCAGCTTCGTCTAAATGTATTTTTGTTGTAGCACTTTTATTCTTTCCAATTTGTCCATTATCTCCTCGTAAATGAACTGTAAGGGGCTTAGCTATGCTAGCATATCCTTGTATAAATTTTCTATAATAACCTGTCATACCTAAAAAACCTCTTAAGTCTTTGAGTGTTTGGGGTAAAGGATATTTATCTATTGTTTCAACCTTTTCTGGGTTCGTAGCTATTTTATCATGCTTAATGATGTGACCCAAGTATTCGACCTCTGTTTGGAAAAATTTGGATTTTTCATTGGATACCCTAAGTGTTGCCTGATTTAAAGCATTAAATATGATTTGAATGTGTTCCATATGTTCTTCTGGTGTTGAAGAGTATATGAGTACATCATCAATGTAGACATAAGCGAACTTCCCGATATATTCTCTTAGGATATCATCGACACATCTTTGGAATATTGAAGGGGCGTTTTTTAGTCCGAATGGCATACGCACAAATTCGTACTTGCCACCATTTATGCAAAAAGCTGTCTTTTCTCTATCTTCCTCCTTAATTTTTATTTGATGGAAGCCTGATTCCAAGTCTAGGGTTGTGAAATATTTGGCTTTACCCAAATTTTGTATAGTCATATTTACATCAGGAATAATATATCTGTCCGTTATAGTACTAGAATTTAATTTTGAAAAGTCTACGACCATTCGTCTTTTTGGTCGTCCTGTCTCATCTATTCCTTTTTTTGGAACAGTCCAGATGGGTGAATTATATGGGCTATTACTACGTTGAATTATTCCTTCATGTAGTAATCTTTCAATTTCTTTATTTACGAAGTCGTTATCCGCTATGGGATATGGGTATTGCTTCGTCCAGATGGGTTCATCTGTCTTAGTCCTAATAGTGGCTTCAATTGCTGTTGTAAAGGGTAAAGGTCCTATGCCATTATTATCCCTCATTAGAAAATCTATTCTTTCTTTATATAATTCATTTCCTATAATATAATTAACTTTGCTAATTTCGTTTTTATTTATTGTGAACGTCATGTTTTGTATATTTATTATGGCATTTAGGGCACTTATTCCCTGCCATCCTAATATTAAATCGCTTTCTTTTATATTATCTAACTCGAAAAAGTCTATGTCTTTGTCAAGAAATTTAATGGTTTGTTTTGAATTTATTATAGAAGTTCCATGAATTGACATAACTTCAATAGGATTTACCTTTTTTCTTAAATTTAATTTTAGTGTTTTTTTTATATAGTTATGGGTTGCTCCAGTGTCTATTAATACATTATATGTTCTTTCTTCATCAGACATTGTGATATGGGGCAACCCATTCCTTAGTTTAAATTCTTAACAACTAATTTATTTACAGTACCTGTTTCTACAATCAAACTATCGGTGTCATCTTGTGTGGTGATATTGTTGTTCCTCTGTTGATGAAAGTTTCCGCTGGGCTTTGCTTGTTGCTTCCATGATTTGTTGTTGTGTTTTTGGTAGGAATTGTTGAAACGTGTGGGCTGTCGTTGAGCAGTGTTTCCTGAACTAATGTCCATTGGTTCTGGTCGAGGTTGGTGATTGTTGATTTGCTGCTGGAGGTTGAATCCCTGAGGTCGTTGGTTGCTGAAGTATCTTCGAGGATTGTTAAAGTTGTATTCTTGGCGCGGTTGGTTTTTTCGATTTGGTTGGAACTGTTGTCTCTCGAATCGTGGCTCACTTAATTGTATTTTTGATGTGTGTGCCGTATCGTATGATAGTTTTAAGTTTTGATGCTTGCTATCATGTTCTATTGTGCGGGCAATAGAATATGCGTGTTCCAAATCCTCTGGAGCATTTGCGTATAGTGTGGACTGTACAAATGTATTATTAACTCCAGATATGAACACTCGAATAGAGTCCTGTTTTGCCTGTTCTGTCATGGCATTAACGGCTTCTATTCCGTATCCGGACATTGTGATTTTTGATATTATTAAACTTAAGCATTTGTTTATTTCATCATGAAATTCTTCCAATGTTTTTCTTCCTTGGTAGCATCGCTTCATCTCTTCTTGCAAGACATATAGAGGTCGAGTATCGGCGTACGTGTAGTCTAGCCTTGCTCTGATGGCCTCGAAATTGAAAATTGTACCATGATTGGCTAAAACCTGAGCGGCTGCTCCTTGTATTTTTGTTTTTACTATTTGTAATGCCTGGGAGTAGATACTGGTGTTTTTTAGTGGTTCTATGCTATGCATCATTCGAGATGTATCTTCTCTCCACACTCGATATTTGGTAATATCACCATCAAATGTCGGAAGTGATTTGAATACATCTAATTTTACTTCGTTGACATTTCTTATTAGTGTCGAAATTTCTTCCTGGGGTGCAGGTTGTGGATGATTCCATTGAGGATTTACCTGGGGGTTGTTTCTCATTTGTTGTATTTCTAATTTTAATGCGCTGACTTCCGCTGCGTGTTGCTGCATCATACTCTGCATAGTGGCTTGTAGAGTTGCCATTTGCTGGACAAGCATGTTGATTTCCACATTGTTGTTATCCATTTTTTGTTCTTCTAAATCTTCTAAAGGACGTGTGTAGTCGAAAGCTGCTTCTCTTTTCATAAGGTTTTTTATTCACTAACACTTTTATTGATTTTTATCACTACAATTTATAAGTTATTTTTTATGTTGCTTTTTGTTTCAGTTCTCTATTTTCTTCTTCGTATGAAGATTTTAATTTTCCTTCTATGAAGGTTGTCTTGAGTCCTTGATGTGACAAGGATTCCAATGGTCCGCTTACTGAAGAATAATTTTAATTATTCTCCTGGCAGGATCGCCAATTAAAGTTTTACACTTTTTTTGAATTAAAAAAATAATTTTATTTTCTTAACTCGGATGAGTTATTCTTAGTTCTTATGCTAATAATAAACTGACTTACAATTTTGAAATATCTTTCTTAAATACTAAAAAATACATGTCTTTGTTTCTTACATTTAAGTATTAGGATAAACATATCTTTGTTTCCTATATTTAGGTATTGTAATAAACATATCTTTGTTTCTTATATTTAGGTATTGGAATAAACATCCCTTTGTTTCTTATATTTAGGTATTATGATAAACCTATCTTTGTTTTTTAGGTAATAAAACATATCTTATTTTTTAGGTAATTTCTTTGTTAGTTAAACAAGATTGAACATGGTTTATTTCTTATCTTATAATTTTGTAATGTTATATTAGAGAAAGTATCTTAGAAAATATTTACAATTACATATCCATAAAATTAAGAACAATGCAATGTTTGTATTTTATTATCTTTTAGAAAAAGTGTTTTTTGTATCATGACGATGCATGATCATTACTTATCACTGTGTGTGTGTGTGTGTGAATGAGTGTTCTACCTAAAGTCGTTAACTCTCCCCTGGGTTAAACGAGAGCGTCCCGATCTCTATTAATTCTTTCAACTTGTTGGTTATAATAAATTCTAAAATTTTGTTCTGCTTGTTTTCTTTTATATATTAGTACATACTTGAATATTTTGAGTCCTATGTAAAATGTACTGAGTATTATAATTATGAAAATTAATGTATAAAAAGTTGAACGTATCCTATACGTTCTTCATATGGTATGATTAATTTTTTTAGTGAGTCAATATTATTAAATGCGTTGTTACGGTCCGACATTAATATTTTCATGATCTCAAAATCCTCATCATGCTTTTTATGAATTGCTTCTATAAGTCTGTCATGTATATTCCTATAAGTATTATTGTCTATCCTAACTTCGTCAGTATACGTTACTAATGTTATGCCCGTAGTTGTGATACTGTCAACTTGATGAGTGCCATCCAATAATATGAATCCTTCGTCAATTTTAAGTAAGTCCTGGTTATATTCCTGAATAACTATGCATTTACTATTCCTATTGTTGAGAAGTGGAAGTATGCATGTGTCCGTTTCGTTGTTCGTCCTGCAAATATTTTTTCCTAGAAAGTTCTTGCAAAGGTTTACCCTGACGTAGTCTTTTCTACATTGGGCAATTTTGTCATCTGATTGTATTTTTCCGTGCCTAAAGCTTATGGGTGTGATTTTAAAGAGTTTGCATTCATTATTTAATATAGGGTATTTATAGATGGCTATAAATAAGTCTGCTGTCCTAGCTATGTGTATGTCTGCGTATTCTAAAATATTTATTATAGGTGCTGATATCAATTCGTGTTCTATTATTTCTTTTACATCATCTAAATTTAAGGATTCAGTTAAATATTCCTTATTTTTTGCAGCATTAATTGTTCTTACTAGTAATAGTAGTTGGTCATGTACCTGTTCTATGATTAGATTGTTTTCTAATGTCTCACCCTGTAATTCATCGATTAATTTTTCAAACCTTGAGTTGATCAGACGTTGTTTTTCATTATTTTTTATTAATTCATTTATTTTAGTTTCCATCAATATGAAGTCGTTATGGTCTGGATTTCCTGTAATAAATTTCAATGCTGATCCTAGAAAATTTAGGGATCTCGTATGTCGTTTATATTCATTAAGTTGGCTTGCCAATGCTTCAATTTTGTTGACTAAAACTTGGAGTTCTAAATTTTCTTTTATATCGTATACATATTTCATTATATTTGTGTATGGTTCTAATATTTTTGTAATGTTTGTGACATGAAAAAGGTATGAATATTCATCATAAAGAAAAACATCATTAGTCCTCGTTAGGACGTATTTTTGATTTTCCAGATTTTCAATTTTTAGTTCTGCTTCTGTTTTTGGCATGACCACTGCGAGTAATATCAGGTAGAGAATCATTCTTGTGGATTGTATAATTCTTTATGTTGTCTTTATGAACAATTACTCCCCTCGTAGTTAAGACAGTGTCCTCACGATCTTCTTTTACAATGTATTTGATGTATCTTGCGTCGTTCTTTTTTCTTAATCCTTTTATTTTCACTAAAATTTGTTCGTTTGCAGAGAAAGTTCGGTGTCTTGTGCCTTGATTTAGTCTTCGTAGTGTTTTTTCAGATGCTTGTTTTAATTTTTCATATATGTCACTTTTTTCGTATTTTATCTTATTAAACAAAATGTCTTTAGGTTTGAAACCAGTTACTGTATGAATTGTATTATTTATTTCCCGTACCGTTTTATAAATTTCATCTGCTATCGTTGTCTCGTTTTGTATTTTAAAAATCCTGGCTAGTTCCGATATTGTACTATGAGCTCTTTCAACCTGTCCGTTCGATGTTGATCTATATACTGGTGTTTTAATTTTTGTAATACCATATCTTGTACACATCATTTCTACTGCTGCTGTATTGAGACATTTTTCATTATCTGTCATTAGTCGTGTGCAGTTCGGGTAATTGTTTGTAAGTAATTCTTCAATTTTATTACTCATATTTTCTCTCGAGTCAAGTTCTCTCAGAGTTATATACTTTGAAAATTTATCAATGGCAACTAAAAAAGTTTTTCCTTCGTTGAAATAAATGTCCATATGTATATATTCGCCTGGCTCTGTTGGTATGTCTGAATCTTTCAATGGTTCTCTTGTCGGGTTTCTTTCGTATCTACCAAAAAGACATGGGCTGCATTTTTTATTGTATGCTTTACAATGCTGTTCAATTTTTGGCCAGTAGTGTGTTTCAAGTATTTCTCTTATATTATTTTTATAACCTCGGTGAGCTCTGTTGTGGATATTTTTTACTATTTCAATCTGTTTATCATTATCTTGAATATCAATTAGTTTTCTTTGTGTATATACGAATCTTATGTCATTAAATGTGTTCTTTATAATTGTTCCAAATTTAAATATATTTTCCATTGTAGTATGAATGGCAGTAGTTTTTTGTGGTTGTAAAACCTTTTTTAATTCTTGTATCAATTCTTGTTCGTTTGTAAAATTTATTGTATGTCTAATCCTATTTGGAAAAATTGTACGTGTTCGTGTTTCTTTTAGTTTAGTATTTGGTACCAGTTCTATTTGTAGTGCATAAGCGTTGAATGGACGTGTTACGCTTTTTATAACTTCGCTATGTGAGCTTTCAGCAGAATGTACAGTGTCTATAGATGAAACATTAATCTGTTGTCTTGATAATGCATCAGCTACTACATTTTGGTGTCCTGGTTTGTATACTAATTTTGCTCCAAAATCTTCGATTATTGATTTCCAACGTTTCAATTTCGGGTTTGGGTTTTTTTCAGATATAGCGTGAGTTAAGGATTGGTGATCTGTATAAATGGTGAGGTCTGTTGTGCCATAAATATAATTTCTCAGTTTTTGCAGTGCCCAGATTATCGCTAGTAACTCTTTTTCGTTGGTGCTGTAATTTTCTTCAGTTTTGCTCAATGTTCTGCTGAGGAAAAAAATTGGTTTCTTCATTTGACTAAGTACGGCTCCAATAGCTATGTTAGATGCATCAGTAGTCAGTTCAAATGGCTTATCGTAGTTAGGTTGAAAAAGTTCAACTTGTTCTTTTAAACATTTTTTTAGTTTGTTAAATGCTTGTATGGCAGCTTCGTCTAAATGTATTTTTGTTGTAGCACTTTTATTCTTTCCAATTTGTCCATTATCTCCTCGTAAATGAACTGTAAGGGGCTTAGCTATGCTAGCATATCCTTGTATAAATTTTCTATAATAACCTGTCATACCTAAAAAACCTCTTAAGTCTTTGAGTGTTTGGGGTAAAGGATATTTATCTATTGTTTCAACCTTTTCTGGGTTCGTAGCTATTTTATCATGCTTAATGATGTGACCCAAGTATTCGACCTCTGTTTGGAAAAATTTGGATTTTTCATTGGATACCCTAAGTGTTGCCTGATTTAAAGCATTAAATATGATTTGAATGTGTTCCATATGTTCTTCTGGTGTTGAAGAGTATATGAGTACATCATCAATGTAGACATAAGCGAACTTCCCGATATATTCTCTTAGGATATCATCGACACATCTTTGGAATATTGAAGGGGCGTTTTTTAGTCCGAATGGCATACGCACAAATTCGTACTTGCCACCATTTATGCAAAAAGCTGTCTTTTCTCTATCTTCCTCCTTAATTTTTATTTGATGGAAGCCTGATTCCAAGTCTAGGGTTGTGAAATATTTGGCTTTACCCAAATTTTGTATAGTCATATTTACATCAGGAATAATATATCTGTCCGTTATAGTACTAGAATTTAATTTTGAAAAGTCTACGACCATTCGTCTTTTTGGTCGTCCTGTCTCATCTATTCCTTTTTTTGGAACAGTCCAGATGGGTGAATTATATGGGCTATTACTACGTTGAATTATTCCTTCATGTAGTAATCTTTCAATTTCTTTATTTACGAAGTCGTTATCCGCTATGGGATATGGGTATTGCTTCGTCCAGATGGGTTCATCTGTCTTAGTCCTAATAGTGGCTTCAATTGCTGTTGTAAAGGGTAAAGGTCCTATGCCATTATTATCCCTCATTAGAAAATCTATTCTTTCTTTATATAATTCATTTCCTATAATATAATTAACTTTGCTAATTTCGTTTTTATTTATTGTGAACGTCATGTTTTGTATATTTATTATGGCATTTAGGGCACTTATTCCCTGCCATCCTAATATTAAATCGCTTTCTTTTATATTATCTAACTCGAAAAAGTCTATGTCTTTGTCAAGAAATTTAATGGTTTGTTTTGAATTTATTATAGAAGTTCCATGAATTGACATAACTTCAATAGGATTTACCTTTTTTCTTAAATTTAATTTTAGTGTTTTTTTTATATAGTTATGGGTTGCTCCAGTGTCTATTAATACATTATATGTTCTTTCTTCATCAGACATTGTGATATGGGGCAACCCATTCCTTAGTTTAAATTCTTAACAACTAATTTATTTACAGTACCTGTTTCTACAATCAAACTATCGGTGTCATCTTGTGTGGTGATATTGTTGTTCCTCTGTTGATGAAAGTTTCCGCTGGGCTTTGCTTGTTGCTTCCATGATTTGTTGTTGTGTTTTTGGTAGGAATTGTTGAAACGTGTGGGCTGTCGTTGAGCAGTGTTTCCTGAACTAATGTCCATTGGTTCTGGTCGAGGTTGGTGATTGTTGATTTGCTGCTGGAGGTTGAATCCCTGAGGTCGTTGGTTGCTGAAGTATCTTCGAGGATTGTTAAAGTTGTATTCTTGGCGCGGTTGGTTTTTTCGATTTGGTTGGAACTGTTGTCTCTCGAATCGTGGCTCACTTAATTGTATTTTTGATGTGTGTGCCGTATCGTATGATAGTTTTAAGTTTTGATGCTTGCTATCATGTTCTATTGTGCGGGCAATAGAATATGCGTGTTCCAAATCCTCTGGAGCATTTGCGTATAGTGTGGACTGTACAAATGTATTATTAACTCCAGATATGAACACTCGAATAGAGTCCTGTTTTGCCTGTTCTGTCATGGCATTAACGGCTTCTATTCCGTATCCGGACATTGTGATTTTTGATATTATTAAACTTAAGCATTTGTTTATTTCATCATGAAATTCTTCCAATGTTTTTCTTCCTTGGTAGCATCGCTTCATCTCTTCTTGCAAGACATATAGAGGTCGAGTATCGGCGTACGTGTAGTCTAGCCTTGCTCTGATGGCCTCGAAATTGAAAATTGTACCATGATTGGCTAAAACCTGAGCGGCTGCTCCTTGTATTTTTGTTTTTACTATTTGTAATGCCTGGGAGTAGATACTGGTGTTTTTTAGTGGTTCTATGCTATGCATCATTCGAGATGTATCTTCTCTCCACACTCGATATTTGGTAATATCACCATCAAATGTCGGAAGTGATTTGAATACATCTAATTTTACTTCGTTGACATTTCTTATTAGTGTCGAAATTTCTTCCTGGGGTGCAGGTTGTGGATGATTCCATTGAGGATTTACCTGGGGGTTGTTTCTCATTTGTTGTATTTCTAATTTTAATGCGCTGACTTCCGCTGCGTGTTGCTGCATCATACTCTGCATAGTGGCTTGTAGAGTTGCCATTTGCTGGACAAGCATGTTGATTTCCACATTGTTGTTATCCATTTTTTGTTCTTCTAAATCTTCTAAAGGACGTGTGTAGTCGAAAGCTGCTTCTCTTTTCATAAGGTTTTTTATTCACTAACACTTTTATTGATTTTTATCACTACAATTTATAAGTTATTTTTTATGTTGCTTTTTGTTTCAGTTCTCTATTTTCTTCTTCGTATGAAGATTTTAATTTTCCTTCTATGAAGGTTGTCTTGAGTCCTTGATGTGACAAGGATTCCAATGGTCCGCTTACTGAAGAATAATTTTAATTATTCTCCTGGCAGGATCGCCAATTAAAGTTTTACACTTTTTTTGAATTAAAAAAATAATTTTATTTTCTTAACTCGGATGAGTTATTCTTAGTTCTTATGCTAATAATAAACTGACTTACAATTTTGAAATATCTTTCTTAAATACTAAAAAATACATGTCTTTGTTTCTTACATTTAAGTATTAGGATAAACATATCTTTGTTTCCTATATTTAGGTATTGTAATAAACATATCTTTGTTTCTTATATTTAGGTATTGGAATAAACATCCCTTTGTTTCTTATATTTAGGTATTATGATAAACCTATCTTTGTTTTTTAGGTAATAAAACATATCTTATTTTTTAGGTAATTTCTTTGTTAGTTAAACAAGATTGAACATGGTTTATTTCTTATCTTATAATTTTGTAATGTTATATTAGAGAAAGTATCTTAGAAAATATTTACAATTACATATCCATAAAATTAAGAACAATGCAATGTTTGTATTTTATTATCTTTTAGAAAAAGTGTTTTTTGTATCATGACGATGCATGATCATTACTTATCACTGTGTGTGTGTGTGTGTGAATGAGTGTTCTACCTAAAGTCGTTAACTCGCGTGGTTGGTCAGAACGGTGATTTAATTAATTTTCGAGGAGAGGAAATTACAATTCGAATACATTTAAGGCCAACTAAGTAATGATAATATACAATACAAGTATATCACAAAATACGGCAGTCACGTCTCATTCACAGATATTACAACCTGAACCACAATTCAAAAGAACTGCTCGTCAAAGGTCACTTACGACAGCAAACATAAGTTTTCTCAAGTCTTTGAATTTCAAACTGAAAACAAAATGAGCTCTATAATAAACGTATTGGATAAGCCATTGTCTGACGAAAATATAATAAAAAAGGACTATCATACCTACATACCATATCTACAATCGTAACCTACATACCATATCTACAATCGTAAAACAATAATGATGAGATTCGAATCTCAATACAAAATCAACAGTTGTACGTGTTACCTAGTGAGAGCTATATATATATATATATATATATATATATATATATATATATATATATATATATATATATGTGGAAAGTTTGGTTGTAGATGAAAAAACTGGAAAATTTTCAGAAAATTTTAAATTGAAAAACAACTTTTTTGAACATTTATTTGATGAAATCCGCTACAAGCTTAATGGCATTGAAATCGATCATATAAGGTATTTAGGAACAACAACCACAATAAAAAATTTGGTATCTCTATCACTGAAAGCGTTGTAATGCAAAATGGTGGATGGCATAAAACTGATGATTTGAATCTTAAAATGGATATTTTAATTTTTATGTACCACTAAAAATGCTTTTGGGATTTGCTGAAGACTACAACAAAGGTATACTTAATGGAAAGCATGAATTGATACTCTTGCGCGATAAAAATTATGAAGCTTTTGTACACTCGAGCGTTTCTACAGAAAAATCGAAACTTACAATTTCACTTATCTCCTGGAGAATTCCACACGTACAATTATCTGATCAGAGCAAGTTGAATATGATAAAAATTATTAACAATGGTTCTTCTATACCGATGACATTTCGTAGCTGGGATTGTCATATGAATCCACAATTGAATACAGGGACAAGTCATATTTGGAATGTTAAATTAGCTGCAAGTAAAGAGCGACCACGTTTTGTATTGAGATAACAAATTTGTTCACTGTGATCTGACTAATTTTAAAGTACATTTAAATTCAACCTCTTACCCATATGCTGATCTTAACATAAAATTTAAAAATGAACGGTATGCAATTCTATATGATATGTATGTAAGATTTCAACAAAGCTACTATATGAAAGACCCTAAAAACATTGTTAACTGCCCAGGAGTTTAAAGACGACGCTCCAATTATTCTAGTAGATGTGAGTTATCAGAACGAATCAGTCAATACCGGACCGATTGATATAAAAATTGAATTTGAAACAGCAACAAATATTCGGACAACTACATCAGCTTCCGCGTTCTTATTCATGACCGCGCAATAGAATACATACCAATAACAGGTCAAGTCCGGAAGGTCTTATAAATTAAATAACATGGATGTTGAAATTGTTTTTGTAGACTTGCAAGGTTTCAAAAATAATTCAAATGACTTCATCGCAAAAGAACTAGCTGTAGTTTTCAGCAACAACGAATGCCTCAATTTCGTCATAAAACCTCCTTTTGATTTCGCATGTTTATCAGCCAAAAAACACACTCTAAAATTTTTGCTGGAATTTACGTTCATATTTTGCATAAATTCCTGTTGAAAAAATTTTGTTGTTTAAAATTACGTCAATTTTGATCTTACAGAAAAAAAAATTAATGAGAAATAAACACTATTTTGTCTTATTTTAAACAAAGTACTAATTATTATGTAAAAATTGTCTTCTTTTAAGCGACTGTGTTAAGAAATGTGTTCAATGTGACTTAACAATACGAAAAATGTTTAAAATTAAACATATCCATCCAAAAACAGAACACTTAATATAATAATAGCAACTTCTTCATAAAGAAGAAGCATTAGAGAGTTTTTATTTCATTAGCATATGGCGTGATATTTTCTGTGAAGAAATATATTAAGTTTCGAGTAATTAAATGAACAGTGAGATAAATATTTCCTGAAATTTCGGGCACAAGTGTAAACAAGCTTAATATAATATAATACCTCATTTCAAATAAATACTTTTATTTTAGTTTGTATTTTACATATATACATAGTAAGTTTTTATATCTTTTTTAAAATAAATATAATTTTAAATATTAATTGTATAAATTTATTTTATTTAATTATATAGGACTCACATATATATATATATATATATATATATATATATATATATATATATATATTTCAAATCGTTTATTCGACATATTGTCTCAATTGAATTAGTGCTTTTTGTGGAAATTAAGGTGGAAAAACAAAACAGATTCATATCGAATAAAATTTGTTTGTTGTGTTTTCTTGAATTTCAAATCCTATGGTTTTACTTGTGTAATTCTCAAGTCATTTTTGGAAGTTTATGTGTAAGCTGAGAGGTTTTGTTATTTTGGAATTAGGTTAAAGTTTACTGATGATTTGGTGTAAGAACCAATGAAATGCAGGCGTATAGACATACTTGACCACATAACAAACAAAAAGCACTAATATATGTATATATATATATATATATATATATATATATATATATATGTATATATATATATATATATATATATATATATACATATATATATAAATAAATGAAATTTATTTGTTGGTGGTTAAGCAATGTCTATATGCATTTCATTGGTGCTTTACCAAATCGTCAGTAGACTTTAACCACAGTTTTGAAAAGTTAAAAACCTCTTATCTTATGCATATACTTCCAAAAACCATCTGAGAATTCACAACTTGTAAATTACAAATAATTTTCAAAAATAACAGAATAAAAATAGTAGGCTTTGAAACTCATACAAAACTAAACCAACAAATAAAGTATATTCGATATGAATCTATTTTATTTTTCTACACCTTTATATAGTTATATAGTTATATATATATATATATATATATATATGTACATATATATATATATATACATATATATATATATATATATATATATATATATACATATATATATATATATATATATATATATATTTATACATATATATATGTATATATATATATATGTATATGTATGTATATATATATATATGTATATGTATGTATATATATATATCTATATATATATATATATATATATATATATATATATATATATATATATGTATATATAAAATATATATATGTATATATATATATATATATCCAGTTAAATATATATATATATATATATATATATATATCTAAAATATGGGGAAACTAGACTAGACACAATATCTTTAAAAGTATTAAACATCTCTTGTTCAATAGTAAACATATTTTGTTCGAAAATCCACAAATTGTTTGAAAATATATGTTGTGTAATTTTAGGTCAATTATATTCGTTAAAGTGTTGCCGACTATTATTGACGTAAATTTCAACAAAAGTGTTTTAGAGTGCAGAGTAACAGTTTCGTTAACAAAAAACTATCATCATATTAACTGGAATGATGGATCAGTCTCATTTCAAAGCGTTTGCAAGTTTTTAAAATCCAATATAAGAAATTCACAAATATATGTTAAGGGGGTAGAGAAGAAAAAATGGCTAGAAAAAATGATTCATCAAACAGTTTATAACATTGAAGACATTGGCTGCATTAATTTTAAACAAATGGAAACTAAGCATTCAATATATCTCTATTGTAGCTACCACGACTATGGTGTTTGTGCCTTAAGAAATGCAATTTTACTTAAAAATGAAAATGTTAACAAACTTTTAAATAAATGCTTATAAAAATTAATATAAATGTCTTTTTATTTCAAATAAAAATCTACATACATATTTATTTCAGAGAACACACAGCAAACAAACAAACAAAATGGTTCATTCACTCAAATGGTCAAGGGAATATTTGGACACAAAGAATAAACGCTTACTATTTGTTTGTATGTATATGCGTACATAAATATCTACAAATTTATTTCATTTCATACTGACCCACTTGCGCTAAATCCAGGAAAGCAAAAAAGGGGACTGTCATACAGACTCACCAATCGTCACACACACAGCCTTTCTGACAGGCAGACATTCCAATCGCCACTCAGAACACAGAGACACACACACACATATGGACACATGCTCACATATGGACAGACACAAATTCCCACGCTCACATACCGACTGACATGTATTTCCAAGGTTACATATGGACAGACACAAACTCTCAAGGTCTCATATGGATAGACACAAACTCCCAAGGTCTCATACGGACAGACATAAATTCCCACCCTCACATACCGATGGACATGTATTCCCAAGGTCACATATGGACAGACACAAATTCCCAAGGTCTCATATGGACAGACACAAACTCCCACGCTCACATATCGACGGACATGTATTCCCAAGGTCACATATGGACAGACACAAACTCCCAAGGTCTCATATGGACAGACAAAAATTCCCACGTCTACCCCAACATTATAAAGAAAAAACAACAACAATGTGAACGCCCTTATTAAACCGTGCGAAAAAATACACACACACAAACATTAAAGTATCAAATTACAAAAAAAAAACAATTAAAATCAAAATTTTGCAAATTTACATGCAAATTTCTAAAATTTTGGCAATTAACGTAAACATTTTTAAGATTTAGGCAATTAAAATCAAATATTTAACGACCGCAAAACCCCGATCCCTAACTACTTACTTGACATATATTTTTTAAGAATTTAAAAATATATACTTTTTCAGATATAGACCTCTGAACTCAAGTAAAAACGTTGTATTCGATCGGGTCGAATCTTAAATACCCTACAAATATTTAGTAACTAAATATAAAATATATAACTTGGTGGGACAGAGTTCCTTTATATAATATCGTACGACAACGCCCACTTAAAGGGACGGGGTCCAAAAACAGACTATATAATGTTTTCCACAGACGATCATTACTGATCAAGAGTATATATACCTTATGGGATCCAATTCTTTTTGGAAGGCACTAAAAATGTATTTTGTCGGGGTCGCTCTTGCAAGGGCGGTGAGGGAGGCATTTCACCTTTGTCATAAAACTCTAAAAATAAATGCTTTTGATAATTATATACAAAATTTAAAATTTCATTTAAGCGGCAAAGGAGGAGGAGGAGGTGATAGGGCAGACTAGTACCAGGTTACGTCTCAGCTTCGTCATTAAAGCTTAACAGCCTTATGCAAAAAAACTTAACACAGACTGGTAAACCAATGTTAAACAAAATTCCTTAAAGTATCATACAACAACGGTTGTTAGCTTAACACACGTGTTGCAAACCGATGTTAACATCAAATAATTTAAAGTAGTTACTCATGTACTTAAAACGGTGTTAAATATTTTTTTGGCAAATGTTTTGTGAGAACTTTTAATTAAAGAATTTCAGTTTTGTGTATTTTTATATTAAAAATGGATACATTAAATTTAATGAACAGAATCGGTAAAATTATTTATTTCGATGTGAAAATTTTATTCAATGTGTAATTTTTAGCGGGCTATTATCGGGCACGTACTTATAAAAGAGAAGTACCGTTTTAGCAAGGAATCAGTGAGGAAAATTGTAACATTAGTAAAACAAGACATTGAAGTAGACAGCAGGGGATGTGAAACATCGCCAAAATACAATTTTGGTAGCCATCCACTGATTTTTTAGCTGTGTTATTGTGCGTTGACTCCCGACACATTAACTGTTGAAGCTAAAAAATTTAGGAAATTTAAAAAAAGGAAATGATCATGTGGTTGTATATATTGTAACGACGTGGTTTTCCGCTCTGTTGCTGGGGCAACTCAGCGGAGTCCAGTGTCGAACATAAAAATCTTTTAACAAAAGAGAAAGCAACGCGGGTAGTCTAGGTCGTCGTGTGACTGTCCACGTCAGCTTGCAGTATGTCTCTTCTGTAGGAGATGCTAATAGTATCTCCCAGCCTCCAGATGGCTCCTGCAGTGAAACGGAATACACCGCTGTGTGACCGAAATACTTGGGCGAGGGGACGGCACCACCATTACAAGGGAACGCCGTTGCAATAGTGGGTCCTGGGTAATATCCTCTAGTGAAATGGAATACACCGCTCCGCTAAACAATACTACCCTACGGCTGACCCTCCCAAGATAAAAGGGAATACTATTTGAAAAACCCACCCACTACACAAGGAATACCTATCCTCTGGATGATGCTTCCCTTAGTCCGGAATACACCGGCCTACTAGAAGTGATCACCCACGGCCTATGTCCAGTGTCGTCTCTATAGTATTTCTATTGAATGGACACTCCGATTCAACAGCAATACTAAAGGGTGTTTTTTTATGAAGTTTTCTTTTTATACGAATCACTCTGTTGTCTGACAGCTGTTTAGACAGTTTTCAGTATTGTTTGGCAAATCATCATGAACAGGTTAACTCCAGAACAATGCTTCCAAATCGTGGAAATTTATTTTCAAAAACAGTGTTCAATTAAAAAAGTTTATCCGCTTTTTTACCGCAAAATTCTCTTCAGAGATAAGGAGCATGTTTGGTTGAATGGATATGTCAACAAGCAAAATTGCAGTATTTGGAGCAAAGATAATCCACACGCCGTTCAAGAATTACCAATGCATCCCGATAAATGTACTGTTTGGTGCGGTCTATGGGCTGGTGGAATCATCGGTCCTTATTTCTTTAAAAATGAGGAAGGACGACGCGTTACCGTGAATGGAAATCGATACAGAATCATGATCAATGAATTTTTGGTGCCAAAACTTCAAGATATGGATGTAAACGAAATGTGGTTTCAACAGGATGGTCCCACTTGTCATACTGCGGGCGAAACAATGGACTTATTGAAAGAACATTTCAACGACAACATTATTTCGAGAAATGGACCGGTGAATTGGTCTCCGCGTTCGTGTGATTTGACGCCACTCGATTATTTTTTGTGGGGATACCTGAAATCATTGGTTTACGTGGATAAACCAGCTACGATTGACGCTTTGTGAAACCAGTATTCAACGTGTCATTGCTGAAATACGCCCTGAAATGCTTGAAAAGGTGGTCGAAAGTTGGACCTCCAGAATGACCTTAGTCGTAGTGGCCACATGCCCGAAATTATATTGAAATGTTAAATGACAAGAAAATATCTACCAAATAAAAATTTTTTTTGGCCATTTCATAACTTGGCATGTGTTTTATTTAAATTTCAAATCAGCAAGCTCTTATAAAAACACCCTTTATTTTTGTTAATATTTTTCTGGAATACACCGTAGCAATATCAACCTTACCGTTCAATAGTCAAAAGCCCCTTCTACTCATTTGTGCTTGCTTTTATACACAAATTCTGTTGGTATGTTCGTTACAAAATGAGTATTGCTCCATGTGAACGTACGTATGTAGGTACAAAAGAGACACAAGACCAATGGTGGGCACCGTCAATGTATTGGTAAATTGTGTATGTGTTGAGCTTCAGAGCTACCCACCAAACACAAAGGTATATTTAAACATAATTAGTAATATTTTCTAAGTTGAAAAAAACGTTGATTACGTAAAATTATTAATTAAAAATAATCTTTTTTTAAGTAAATAGTCAAATGAAAAAAATTAAAAAAGATAGGACAATTATTTGCTACGTTTTCCATTCAAGAAAAAGTAAATAAATAAAACAATAGTTTCTTGCTGGAGTATAAAACTGGATATTCGCCAGAAACAAAAAATACGCGGTTGGATGTATCAAACTTAATAAGCTTTGATATTTGTCGGCATGGAAGATCATTTTCATATGGGAAACATATTCAAAATATTTTTGATAAGATTTTACACAGACTAATTAATAACACTGAGTGTACTCGTATTACTAAATTAAAGGAACTAGTATAGTCCGCTTCTGGAGAAAAATTGTATTAAAGGCATTACTTGTTATCGAAAGCATTGTTTACAACAACATATTTTTCTCATATCATCATGACTGAAATTGTTTGCTGGGCAAATATTCTGGAAATAAATTCGTAAGCATCCGTCTGATATTCATTCGTCGCTGTCTCATCGACGACTAAATTAAAGCCAATAATGGGTATCTATGCACAAGACATAAGCTGTACAAACACGTAAACTGAGTGTTGCTGCTGATCATTAAACGATCAACGCAACCATGTGCATGCATCTTCTGTGTATCATTATGTATATAGATCTGCTGCAGAGACATGAAATGTACATGCACATACTGAGTGTGTGGAATGTGAGGAATGCGACCACCGTTATTTCTTGCCTATATGAACATGGTAATAACAACGGCAATGCTAATAGTGACAAATAGTAATGATAATAATAATTTCAAGTAATACTAACAAAAAGAATTCAATGTTTGACTTATATAATAAAAAGAACTTAATAATTAACATAACAATAATAATAAGAATAATAATTATAATTCAGGCAAGTGACAAAAAGAATTCAATGTTTGGGCTTAGTACTAATGAAAAGAAAACTTAATAAGTAACATAAAAATAACAATAATGATCATTTCAGTCCGAATGTAGATGAGGTGTGGACAAAAACGAGCCCCTGACTTTTGTCGTCACAATATATATATATATATATATATATATATATATATATATATATATATATGTATATATATATATATATATATATATATATATATATTTATATATAAAATATACACATATATATATATATATATATATATACGAGTCCCTGACTTCTGTCGTCACAATATATATACTTTTATATATATATATATATATATATATATATTTATATATATATATATATATATATATATATATATAAATATGTGTATATATATATATATATATATATATATATATATACATATATATATATATATATATATATATATATATATATTTATATGTTATTTAGATAACTTTCTGCCACTTCCACCCATGCTTTTTTCTTTGAATGGTTGGTATTGTTGTCCGTATTTTTGTTTTCAATGAGGCAATTCACACTGGATGAATTTTTAGTCCGCTTAATTTTTGTTCTTTTCAAAACACACTGGATTAATTCATGCGGCATAAAATTGTATACGTATACACAGCTTTGTGTGTGTTAGTATTTTTATACCCTCCAACAAAGAATTTGGAGGGTATATTCACTTTGTCATTCCGTTTGTAACGCATCGAAATATTCATCTCAAGTTCTCTAAGACGAACTGAGCATGTCCGTCCGTCCGTCCGTCTGTGGAAATCACGATTCAGTCCAAACGAAAAGAGCTAGACTCTTGAAATTTGGCATAAATATATTTTAAAACTTAGAGCAGGTTAAGTTCGAAGATGGGCTAAATCGGGCAAGAGGGAAAAAAGTTCCCCTAAGAAGAACTAAACCAACCCAGAAAAAACAACATAATTTTTAAAGTTTTTTGGTTATTTTGTTAAGCAAATGATATATTTTTATGTTAAATACGGTCCAACGCCTTAAACTTGGAGCCATTAAATAAAATAAAAATATTTTTTGACCCCGCCCACTTTAGTGGGCGTTATTATAGGCAAAAATAGCATAAAAATTTAACAAATTGTTTTACTTAAAAATAACACTTTTAAGCTTTAATGACGAAGCTGAGACGAAACCTGGTACTACTCTGCCCTACCCCCTCCTTCCCCTTCGCCCCCTAAATGACCCTACCAAAAAAAATTTTTTTTTTTAAATTTTGTATATAATCATCCCAAGCATTTATCTTTAGAGTTTTATGACTGCCGATTTCTGCCCTACCCCCCCCTCTTTCTTTGCCACCAAAATGACCCTACCAAAAAAAATGTTTTTTTAAATTTTGTATATAATCATCCCAAGCATTTATTTTTAGAGTTTTATGACAAAGGTGAAATGTTTCCCCCACAGCCCTTGCCAGAGCGACCCCGCCAAAATACAGTTTTTATAGCCTCCAAAGAGAATTGTGATGAAGTCTAAGACGGTCTAGCAATACCCATACGTTCGTCTGTGGAAAACATGATATTGTATATTTTTGAACCATCGCCCCCTTTAGTGGGCGTTGACGTACGATATTATATAAAGGAACTCTGTCCCACCAAGTTAAACATATCAAATTCACTTACTAAATATTTGGAGGGTATTTAAGATTTGAACCGGTCGAATATAACGTTTTTACTTGTTTTGTTTATTTGATGTTTGTCTTTCGTTCGCTGTACACATACATTATGAAACAAACTTAGCGCAAATATGACTGGAATAAGTGATGAAAAGTGTGCAATAATCTTAGGAGGAATTTCTAGTGCCTGTAACTTTGAAGCTGCAGCATTACTTCTAGAAGATGAGAAGGCAAAGAAAAGAAGCGAATACATTTGAGAAAATGTATTCCGGTTGAAGAAAAATTGTCTGCAACTTTAAGATTTTTAGCTACAGGAGAAACCTTTAAGGAAATTGCCGAAAATAGTAAATTGTCTGCACCCTATTTAAGATCAGCTACGATTACGATAACCATGTTTTTCAATGCAAAAAGGACATTTAGAAATGTAATAAAAATTGTATTCACTAATTATAAACAATTGCATATACTTTAGGCATGGCCCTCTAACTAGCATATATTAATGTTTTTTAAACAATAAAATATGTATGTCCAAATATATTACAGTAATTTGATAAAAAGATTTTCATTTCTGCACACTCCATTTGGTGATGATAATATTGTATTGGTGATTATAACTTTTATTACATTGAGAAAATAAGACTTTTAATATAAGAGTTTGAAGAAAGAAAAAATTAATAGTGAAAAAAGAAAAAAGGACACATCAATTAAAAAAGGACACCTTAAATTTTTTTAAGCTAAACGTGAAAAGTGAATTTTTAAAGGTACATTCATATAAGTTTATTTCAGTAAAATTTTGCTGAAATTTTCAGTAACCAAAAACTTTTACTAAAAACTAAAATTGCTGCAAAAATTTTTATAAGTTTCTGAAATTACCGAAAAAATTCTTACTGACTCATTTATCAATTTTAATGGTTGTTGGCGCGACCAACCCCCTTTTGTTTTGAAGTTCATGTTTACACAAAGATGGACAACTAAAGACTAAAAAACACTCTATAAAGAACAAAACGCAGAACCTGTGTTTTCATAAGTGTGTATGTATTAGTTCTGTTCTGCTTGTGCGGGGTCAAGGCAGATTTACCAGGTACTCTCAGTACCGCAGCTGTATATTGAAATTTGTTGAGCTACTGTCAAAAGTTTATATACAAGCCACATAAAATGTTTTTTTTTCTTAAATCTTCCTTGTTAATAATGCTTCTTCTTCCTTGATTTTGACATTAGCTCTTCATTTTCTACCAACAAAATAAGTGTGGTTTTTGGTGTTGTTTCATTGTTGTACTAGTAAGAGTACCTGGTAAATCTGCCTTGTGCGGGGTAGAATCTGGTTGAAAAATTATGCCAACTCAAAGCTACCCTCTTCACCGAAAATGCCACAAGCTGCCATGTTATGCCAGCATAATTCATCCAGTGTAAATTGCCTCAATAATGACTTTTACCAAAGAATCTATAATATAAAGATGTTGCACTCCATATATTACTAATATTAAAAAATTTTATACTGCTTTGTGATGCGGGGGACAAGTATGTAGCAACGAAAACTTTTCTCTTTCTCAGTTTTTTGCAAACACAATTTATGGTTTCCCCCTAGATTTAGGGTTTTTTTTTTATTTAGGGGCAGATTTAGGGGTTAATATTCTTTAGGGGGAAATTTGGGGGTAAGAAAATTTTATTTAAGGGATTTTTAGGGGATTTTCGAATTTATAGTTTGGTACATAATAGTACATAATTTAACCACTGAGCATGTCGAAGATATTGTATCGAAATGTAATCACGCAAATACAAACATTAAAACATTTTTCTCGTTAAATCAATTTTGTTGGTTTTCCTTGAACTGCAAAATATAAATTTTAAAAAGTTGTTCATCTTTACAATTTATTACAAATATGCCAAAAAAGGATAACATATATAAACAAAAATATAAAAAGGAGTGGAAAGCAGATCAGCAGTTTAAAGGTATTGCATTTTTAAATAAAATTTTAAACACAATAAATGCAAAATTAAATTTCAGATTGGTTAGCCCCTGTCCAGGGAGACAACTACAAAGCTTAATGCAAATATTGTAAAAGCATTATGGTGGCTAACAGGAGACCTTATTGCACCACAAAATACGAAAAAAACATATTGGATTTGCATCCCAAACAAAAGAAGTACATGTACCCGTAACAAACTTCCTCAAGCCGTCTCTTACAAAAGAAAGACAGATTGCAGATATATTTTTTGGGGGGCTTTTTATAAAAAAAAACAAGTAAAAACGTTATATTCGACCGGGTCGAATCTTAAATACCCTCCAAATATTTAGTAAGTGAATTTAAAATATTTAACTTGGTGGGACAGAGTTCCTTTATATAATATCGTACTTCAACGCCCACTAAAGGGGGCGGGGTTCAAAATTATACAATATCATGTTTTCCACAGACGAACGTATGGGCATTGCTAGACCGTCTTAGACTTCATCACAATTCTCTTTGGAGGGTATAAAAACTGTATTTTGGCGGGGTCGCTCTGGCAAGGGCTGTGGGGGAAATATTTCACCTTTGTCATAAAACTCTAAAAATAAATGGGATAATTATATACAAAATTAAAATTTCTTTTTTTTTGATAGGGTCATTTAGCGGGCAAAGGGGGAGGAGGGGGTAGGGCAGCAACAGGCAGTCATAAAACTCTAAAGATAAATGCTTAGGATGATTATATACACAATTTAAAAATTTTTTTTTTCTTTGGTAGGGTCATTTAGTGGGCAAAGGAAGAGGGGGGGGGGGGCTAGGGCAGATATTGGCAGTCATAAAACTCTAAAGATAAATGCTTGGGATGATTATACACAAAATTTAAAAAAAAAATATTTTTTTTAGTAGGGTCATTTAGGGGGCAAAGGGGAAGGAGGGGGTAGGGCAAAGTAGTACCAGGTTTCGTCTCAGCTTCGTTATTAAAGGTTAAAAATTTTATTTTTAAGGAATGTAGGCTTAAGTAAAACAATTTGTTAAATTTTTATGCTATTTTTGCCTATAATAACGCCCACTAAAGTGGGCGGGGTCAAAAAAATACTTTTATTTAATTTAATGGCTCCAAGTTTAAGGCGTTGGACCGTATTTGACATAAAAATATATCATTTGCTTAACAAAATAACCAAAAAACTTTAAAAATTATGTTGTTTTTTCTGGGTTGGTTTAGTTCTTCTTAGGGGAACTTTTTTCCCTCTTACCCGATTTAGCCCATCTTCGAACTTAACCTGCTCTAAGCTTCGAAATATATTTATGCCAAACTTCAAGAGTCTAACTCTTTTCGTTTGGACTGAATCGTGATTTCCACAGACAGACGGACGGACATGCTCAGTTCGTCTTAGATTTCATCACTGATCAAGAATATATATACTTTATGGGGTCTGAGATGGATATTTCGATGCGTTACAAATGGAATGACAAAGTGAATATACCCTCCAAATTCTTTTTTGGAGGGTATAATAAAAATTTAGGTGTTTTCGTGCTTTTCGAGTAAGAATGATAGTACCTCAATTCAAATTTAATAGAGATAAGAATGATGAAACCAAATTACTACTTAAACTTTTCTGCTTTAGGGGGTTTTTTAAGAAAAAGTGTAGAATCTAGGGGGTTTCTAAATTTTTTTGGGGGGAAGAAGAAAAATTATCTGACAACACTGGTACTAATTCTTCTATAGTTTGCAAAGACCGAAGAAAACTGTTTTTTCCAAATGCAAATTTATTTTTCTTCAATGTTTAGTTTTTACACAATGAATTTCTTTTCATTGATTTATTAATATTTTTAGATAGAAAATATTTTACAATGAATAGTTGTTTATAGTAACAAATTCATTCATAATAAAAATGTTTAGAGAAAACAAGGGGGTGAAGAGTATACGAGTAATAACGGTATATAAAAAACTTTGTTTTTAGTTGTTATTAAATATGTTTTAGCAAAGAGTTTTTGGTTTTAGTTAATCATTATAGGTCAGTATTCTAAAACAAGTGTATGTAGTTTAAAATAATAAAAATATTGTAAAGCGAGAAAACATTTTATTTGAAAAATTTAATAGCGCAAGTGATAAAAATGGTAAAAAATTTTGTAGAAGAACTAAATGTGTATAAACCCTAAGATTTTTGAACTACATAATCTATGAAATTGAATTTAAAATATTTACATATATTTAATTTATTTGTCAGTCACTGCTATTGTTAATAAAAATGAACTTTCAAAAGTGCATACATGTCCGATATTGTAAAATTTTTTAACTTAAACAGAAGACACACTCTTCAAAAAACTGCCCAGGAAGGACGATATTTTTAAAATTTAAATTGATTCTGATCTTGTTTATTGTAGACGTATTTTTGTTTGCCACAGCAGCAAAAAGGATTATTTAATTCTGTAAAGGTATGTATATATCGATGGCTTAATATAAAAAGGCATAATTCGAATTTTTGTTAATTTAGAAGAGCTAAAAAAACTAAATAAATCCCTAAAATTTTAGATATGTATAACAAAAATGTTAATACAATTTTTAATACAGAGAAGCAACACATTTAATTTCTTATTTAAAAAATATTTAATTTTTTTGTTGCATCTGAAATTTTGTCTTAAAAAAAACACAAAAAATGCTATTTTGAAAAAAAAGTGAGTTAGGCCTTTTTTATATTAAGCCATCGATATGTATATAATTTAAACTGGCTCAAAAGCATTTCGACGATCACACCTTAGTAAAGTTTAATAGATTTGAAGATAACTTCCAATCACTGAATTTAGTTCAAAAATGTCTTGTATTCTCTGCTAGTATTAATGTTATATCCTTAAAAATTCGAAACATTCTGAATTTTTGCTTCTAGAATTTAAGTTCATCCGCTCCCAGGAAGTGTGGCAGCAGATGCTGCCTTCAGCATTGTCGCAGATCTCGAAGAACTTTTCCCGATATGAAGCTTTTTACTTTTCCAATTATCGATTCTCCTTTGTTTAAACAATGGACCGAAAAAAGCAACTTAGATGAACAATTTATCAAAAACTCATCCACATTATTCCTGTGTGAACGGCATTTTGCTGTAGATTGTATTGGAAAGAGTTGTTTAAAGCGAGGAGTCGTGCCAAGTTTACATCTATCTGAGACCGACGAGATTATAAAAAGTGCAGAAAATGAAATTTATTCCGAAAACGATTTATGTCTTCCTAGATCTCCGCCGAAAAAAACCTAGAATATCAGAATCGCCTTCACCTTTTTGTACAAATTGTGAAAAAAAATTAAGAAATGAATCATACTATCGTAAAAAATACGTACATAAGTATGGCTGAAAGGCTCAAGGCAACTAAGATAACTAATCGTAAATTGAGGTCAAAAAATGAAACTTTGAACAAAAGGGTAAAATTACTAGAAAGAAAATTCAAATTAAAAAATTCCATTGAAAACGAAATTGACAGTATGGATATAAATGCAAATGAAAAAACGCTTTGTAAAATGCTTGTAAAACAAGACACAAAATCAAACGCTCGTTGGGAAGAAAATGAGAAAATTTTGGCCGAAAGAATTTATTATAGATCAACCTCTACCTACCTATTTTTACGAAACAGTTTGAAACTGAATCTTCGAAGTGTGTCATCTTTAAGCAGATGGACGGAAATAAAAAATTTGGAACCTGGCGATAACTTATGTATTTACAAAGCACTGGAAAGAGTTGTAGCTAAAATGCAAGATACAGAAAAACAATGCATTTTAATTTTCGATGAAATGTCTATTCGACGTAATTTGTAGATGTTATAGACGGTGTGGTAGATCGCAAAATGAAATTGGTACCCATGTTTGTGTATTTATGATTAGAGGAGTTATTAAAAATTGGAAATTTGTGTTAAATTACGTCGTAACAGCAACTTCTGTAAATGAAGATATATTAAAAAAATTGATTTTGAAAAATTTAGACAATGCAGACAAAATAGGATTGAATGTGCGAGCGATAACATGTGATCAAGGTCCCAATAACAGAAAGTGCTACGCTATCTTGGGTGCATCCCCAGAAAATCCTTTTTTTTACGTATAAGGAGAAAAAAATGCACCTTCTATATGATGTACCCCATCTCATTAAATCTGTTAGAAATGCTTTAATTAAAGCCGATTTCAAAAGAAGGAGTAGCACAGTTCGATGTTATAAAAGAACTTTTTGAACTAGAGTATGGGAAAGTTACAAAAATGACAAAACTAACAGCAAGTCACATAAACCCTACTAATTTCGAAAAAATGCGTGTGAACATAGCTGTTCAAACTTTAAGCCATTCAGTTGCAGCAGCAATTCAGTCCGTTATAGAAAACCACCAATTTAAAAGAAGTTCATTGGAGGTAGCTATATCAACTTGCACATTTATAAAAAAAATCAATAGTTATTTTGATTGCTTGAACAGCAAGGCATTAACCGATTCCAACCCAATGGGACGTGGTTTAAAACTAAACAATAAATCTTGGGAAACTCTGAAAGAGTTACCAAGTTATATGAATAAGATTTCATATAATGGAAGTAAAATTTTTTCCATCAGTGGACTTATTCAAACCACAAGGGGCATATTGTCATTAACTGAAGCCATGCTACAAGAAAATGACGGTATATTTTTTATTTTAACTAGTCGGTTTAATCAGGACCCTTTAGAAAACTTATTTTCATATCTTCGCGCCAAAGGTGGACATTGTAAAAATCCTTCGGTTCACGAATTCAATAAAACTATAGCCAAGCTATTATCGTTAAAAACAATCGAATTTAATTCCTTATCAAATTGTGAAAAACATGGTGCGATTATGTTACCTTTGGATTTTCAGCAAGAATTAGGAGATACTTCAAACACTTTTACAGTATGCGGAAGTCATCAGCCATATTTAATAAATATGTTGGACTTATACGAAGAAAATGAGGAATATTTTGATGATAAGTCTGATAGCTTTAATTCAGTTAATATTCCCATAGAGTTCACTTCAAGTCGGTATTTCACTGGCTATATAGCACAGCGAATAACTTGCGAAAAATGTCAAGTAGATATAATTAAATCAGATGAAATATTGACATACCCATCAGAAATGTATATTCATACAAAAAATTACGTTGACGAATCTGATTTTGGAAGTTTATGTGGACCATCCGACATGTTTTTCGAAATATGCAAAATACAAATAAAAGTATTTGAAAAAATATTTAAGGAAAACAAAAGTATTAAAAACATCAAAAAATTTATTGCCGAGCAATGTATTAAATGCATAAAAACTACTCTATATTTCTTTTGGTTTGATGAAAACAACGAATGTTACAAACTGTGGATATTTTATTTACGAAGTTGTAAGTAAAGGTAATGCTCAAAAATTGCATCATCAATGTGGGATATTACATTAAAAAACTGCACATCTGTATAGGTATTAACACTTCGGAGAGAGTTGATATATTTCTGTTTCTACACAAACAAAATACATATACTTTACCCTACATTAATACAACCAATTGTTAAGCTTATTTTCTTATTCAAGTACATTTTTTATCAGAAAAAAAAATGGAAAATACACAATAGCACAAACATTCATATGTATGTTCTCTAATTTCATATCCCTCTCCACAAGTTCCTCTGGCTAAGAGAAAAAACTTCATACTCTCTTAAATGGGCACTTTGATAATTCCCATTGAAATTTTACTACCGGCAAATTAGTGTATGGAAGTGCAACATCTTTATATTATAGAGCAGTGGTGTTCAAAAATTAAAGTGATGATGTATTGGTGAGAGACTTTGCCCAGCAGACATAATGTCAAACGCTTAAAATAAGAAAAAAAGACAGAGTTTTTGCCAACTTATTAAGTGAATGTAATTTTAATTTAAAAAAAAATATTAAACATTCCATGTTAATAATTTTATTAGAAAAATATTTTTTAAGTTCAAAGAAGTTATTTTATTTCGCTGCTTAGAACAAAAATTTAATATAAATGTTCGTTAAAATTCTTACTACATACTAATTTAAGCTATGGCTTGAACTACCAATAATAAAAAGTATTGGAAAAACGTTCACATGTACTTAAGTATAAAATTCAAACCAAATAAGTTTGACTTAGGTATGATAGGACAAAAAATTCAGAAAAATGGGACATGAAGAAAAATAATCAAACGGTAACACGGGTATTATAACAATAACATGTTAACATCAGGTTGATACAGTTCTCGTATTCTTTTTCACAATAAAATTTGTGTAAATAGGAACTGTTATCAAATTCAACTAAGCCACCTAATAAGTGGTGACAAACACAATACACATGAGCACTGATGATGAAAGGGTTGCGTCTTTCGAAAACAGCTGTTCTGCTCTGCTGTGTAAGTTGAATAAAACTGATGTTGACTTTCCTTTGTGCCTTGGAATATTTATCATGTCTTTCTGAGATTTAAAAACAAATTTCGAACAATTAGCCTATGAATCTTAATTCAATTTAATATAGCAATATAAATGTTCGTTAGAATTCTTACTACAAACATTTTTCATGTTTGAAAAAATTTGTTCACATAAGTAAGTAGTGGAAAAAAATTATATATATTTTAAATAAATTTTTTTGAGCTTTTTCCAAAACTCCAGACTACTAATTTTATCGAAATGTTTTACTTCAGATTTAATTCAATTTCGACTTTAACTTTCGTGTTCAATTGTAATTGAATCGCTTGTGTTTGCTATGCTTCGTCCAACAAGAAGCAACAACAATGCTTAATAAATTTTTGAAATAAAATGACAATGACCATCCGCATGAGTTATTTGTTAAAGGAAAACACTGTTTGAATTTTTATTTTTGCGTCTTCGCTTTATTAAATGAATCTTAAGACTAAATTATTTTCTAAAATCTTTTTAACAACCATCCAGAATTTATTTTCGTTTTCTTACATTTAAAAATTCTTACCAAGCAAAATCGATCGTAAAATTTTGTATCGATTGTGGTTGGTTATTTTCTTTTTGTTTATTTAGAATTTTATTGTGCAACGACACTTTGTTTCATGTCAATGCCTTGGCTTAAAAATTATACTAAGTAATCAAATTTTAAGGTTTTGTTTATTTTCTTTAATTTTTATGGTGCAACGACACTTTGTTTTGTGTCGATGCCTTTGTTTAAAAATATGCTAGTTATTTAAATTTAAAGTGAAATTCGATATGTGTTTGGTTGTATGTATATTTGGTTGTTTTTTTATGTATTTCAAAACTTGAGGCAACGGCACTTATATTTTTCTAGTGTCGTTGACTTTTTGTAAATATTAAAGTTATGAATGTTGGTTTAAGTATTTTGAAATTATACCGGAGATATCGCTAGAATCCACGAGGGGTGGTTGTGGAATAACATATGTAACTCCTCCCCCGTTAGATGAAGGATTCTCCCGAATTCTCTCGTTTACAACAACCGTTTCTCTTTTTTTTGTGTATATTATTATTACCAATATTACTACGACTATTAAGAATATCATAGCAATTGGAGCACTATATAATATTACTTCGTTTTTAAATTTTATTTCCTTAATTTCTTTAATATTTTGGAAACGTCCTAATACTATCTCGTTAAATGTTAATTTCCGAGTGAAATTCTTTCTGAATGTTGGCGGTTCCACAATCTTATCGTTAAATTCTAGTTTTTTATTAGAGTAGATATTATTTTCGATGTTTATCGTGCAATTATTAAACGTAATGATATAATTTTTATATAATTCTACGTTCCTTTTATTATTACAATTATAATGAAGTTCTGTATTTTTTGCATTAACAATCAAAATTGTGTCATCAGTTAGTGTTTCTATTCTAGTTTCATTATTTTTTATCCAATAACAATTATTATGAAATATACAATTTTTGCTTATCTTTAAATCCTTAAACATTTTTTCCTCTTCATATGTGTATATAATGTCGTTTATTTCCGTAACAAGTTCTTTACTTTGGTCTATTTCGAGTTCGTCCTTATTTGGTAAGGCTATGATTAGTTTTATTGTGGTACGAATGTAACTTTCTGGTATCTTTATAGCCAAAACTATTGTATCATCTTCGTAAAGTAATACTCCCATCTTGATGAGTTTTAGTTTGTAAAAATCAATACTATTCATTTCTATTTCTTCAGCTGTCAGTATTGAGGGATGGAATATATTATATTTTGCGGATGCTTATTATCTTGAATCTGGTCTATCTTTCCTTCTAGCATTATTAACTTCATAATAAGGTTATGGAATTGTAATCCGTCAAATACCTGATCGTATGATTTTTGTATACTGTTAATTGTGGTTCTTATTTTCTGTCTATCTTCGTCTATACTATTCTTGATTAATATAATACTCTTGTTAAAATGTTCGTTAATAACTATCTGTTTATTTGTGGCTGTAATAATGTTGTGATTATTACCAACAGTTACTTCTAAATGCTTTAATATGTTTTGTCGGTCCTCGTCGTCCATAAGTCCGAACAACCATTTTTGTGCAGACCCTATTGCGTTCAGGAGACCACGTTTTTTCCTATTTTGTGTTGGAATTATTGATTGTAGTTTTGCTTTAGCAATTTTTATTTCATTCTTTATTATATTTTTATATTCCTCGCCCAATGAATCGGTGATTTTTTCCAGGTCGGACAGTATATTTTGAATTTCTTGCGGTTTTATAAGGTGTAATATAATTTTTGTTTCATAAATGAGCTCCGTCTCGAACATGTTAATCAATGCGTAACCATTTTCATTCGTTAGTGGATGAACTGTTAGAGTTGATCCCGTTATGTGTATGATTGACAGTAGAAGTGTTATTATGATGGCCTGAAAATTTTAAAGGTCTTTTAATATTGGTTGTGTGAATCCTCTCCAGATTTTTTTTCACAAATTTAGGTTCCTCTTTATGTCTAACGCTTTTATAATTTTTAATGAATCCCTGTTGCCTATTTTCTGAATATACTTCCCTATTTCTGTTTGCCTTTGTAATTTTATTTTCTTTATGCTTAATTAAATTGTTGTAAATAACGATTTGCTTTACTTTATTATTTTCTGCATCAAATGGCGTACACTTTATTGTGCTATGGTATGTGTTATTGTAATGGTAAATGGCTTTACTCATCTGTTCTATTATTGGTATTTTTTCTTCGATGTTTAATGTTCCAATTTTTTCGGATATTGTGTTGTTTAGTCTTTCCGCATCTGCATTGCCAGTATGGCTGTTTGGTTTCGTGAAGTGAAAATCAATACATTCTTTTCTTAAGAAGTCCTTAACATTTGCATTATTGAATTCATTATCGAAAACAAATTTTTTTATTTTGCCCTTTATTGACAGAAATTCTTGAATCTTAGAGACGAGAGTTATACTGTTTCTATCCATTAGTGGGAAAGATATTGCGTGTTTTGAGAACTTATCGACAAAAATTACGAAAGGTTGCCTACTATTTATATGAATTATTTCGTGTGTTCTGTTAGAGCAAACTCATTTTTTATAGGTTTCCTATCGTACTTCCCACCAGTACATATGTCGCAATTATTGATAATTTTATGAACACTTTCTTTTAATTTTGGGTTATAAATTTTGGTTTTCATGCCTTCATATGTTGCTATAATACCAGCATGTCCGGTTTCGTTTTTATGGAAAAGTGCTATTTGCTTACAGAGTTCGTCTTCGTTATGGATGTCTTCTGCAAAATGGGAACACTTAATAAATTTTAGAGGGCTTCCATTGAACTTTTTTATTATTGCTTGTTGTATTTTATTATATTCATGATCGTTCGTATCGGCATATATTGCAATTTTTCCTTTTGAAAAGTACTTTGAAATTAATCTTGCTATAGCATTTTGTGATAAATCCTTTAGATCTACAAATAGTCTCTTATTGTTAAATATGCGTTCAAATTCCTTACGTTTTGTGTGTAGAAATATTATCTGTTGGCGGAATCTATTCACGACGGTAGTAAGTATAGGAATGTGATCATTAAGCTCTTCTTTTTAAGAATGGGTTGTTGCAAGCGCCAAAGAACTCCCATTGTTACTTTCGAGGTTGGTTATGTCGTTAAGACAATTGATTTCAGAACATTCTGTATTTATTCGACTTAAAAAGTCCGCTATTTTATTGTCTTTGCCTTTTATATGTTCGATTCTGGCATCATATTCTCCCAATTGTAGGATCCATCTTTGTAGCCTTGGATTTATATCCTTTCCAGCGAATTTAGTGTGCAGCCATTTCAGCGGCTGATGATCTGTTTGCAGATCGAATTCTCGACCATATAAGTAAGGCCGGAAATATTTAACTGCCCATACAATGGCCAGCAATTCTTTTTCGACCGTAGAGTAATTACGTTCGTGTTTATTTAGTGTTCTGGATGCATATGCAACTGGGTGGCCTTCCTGTGTTAAAACTGCTCCCACAGCGAAATTGCTTGCATCCGTTATCAATTTGAATTTTTTTGTAAAATTTGGATATCTTAGAATAGGGGTTTGAGTTACTATATCTTTTAACTTTTCAAAGGCGAATATATAGTTTGGATCATTTTTATTGACTTTTTCGTCTTTTCGCAAATATTGTATCATTGGTGCTGCTATTTTAGCATAATCCCTGATGAACTTTCTATAAAATCCTGTCATACCCAGGAAGGATTTTATTTGCTTCTGGTTGACCGGGAATTTTAAATTTCGAATTACATCGATTTTTCGATTATCTGGTTTGACACCATCTGTCGTCAGGACATGACCCAAAAATAAGGTTTCTTTCTTAAGAAAGTCACATTTGTCGGGTTGAATCTTCAGATTTGCCCGTCTGAGGGCATGTAAGACAAGCCTCACATTAGAGATATGTTCCTCCAGGGATGTACCGAAAATGAGGATATCGTCCATGTAGACGACACATATCTTATTAATATGCTTCCTCAGAACTGAATTGATTAGTCTTTGGAACGTGGAAGGGGCGTTCTTTAGACCAAAGGGCATCCTGATGAACTCATAATGCCCGAATGGTGTTGAAAAGGCTGTGTTAACCCGATCCCCTTCGTTAACTTTTATTTGATAAAAGCCTTTTGCCAGGTCTAAGGTCGTAAAATATTGTGACCTCCCTAGCTTATCAAGAATGCTGTTTAAATTCGGTATCGGAAATTTGTCGTTAACAGTATTTGCATTCAAAGCCCTATAATCGACGACTAGGCGCCATTTCTTTTTGCCTGAGTTATCAATTTTCTTTGGTACAATCCAAAGTGGACTGTTATAAGGTGAGTTACTGTGTGTTATGATTTTTTGCTCTAGCATGTCATTGATTTGTCGTTCTACTTCTTTTTCGTGGATCTGTGGGTACCTATATATTTTTGAGAATAAAGCTGTATCGGTTTTTGTGTTGATTTCGTGTTTTACTATCTCGGTTGCTGTTAATTTGTCTCCCTCTTTATAAAAAACATCATTAAATTCATCTAATATTTTATTTACTTCGTTCTGCTCTTCATTGTTTAGATGGCTAAGATCAATGGAGTTTTTTACGTATCTCTCATTAACCGGTTCCATTGCTCTAATTTCTTCGTATGAAAAGGACTGTATATTATTATCGAAAAATATTTTGTTTCCGAATACTTCGATATAACGATCATATGAGTTGATTCTAGATTTAAATGGGATAAGAAAATTCTGTCCGATGATTGCATTGTAGCTTTTGCTGTGGAAATCTACTATCTTCCATGAAATTGTCCCTATGGAGTTAAATTCTTTTGGTATTGGTGTAGTGATGCATTGTGTAACTTCAATAACACCATTAATTGTTTTGTAATATAATTTATTTTTTAAAAGTTCTGGTATGAAACCCGAAAGTGCTGTTGGCTTAATAATGCTTGTATCTGATCCAGTATCTATTAAGCACTTCAATACCTGCCTACCAATATTAACTGTTATTATTGGCAATTTTGATCCGGAGGCTGAATTGTAAAATTTACCTCACCATAGGATTTTGATTTTGTTGTTGGATATTGTCGATTTCCATATAATTATTTGTTCGAGTAAGATTAGATTGATCTACGCTCATAAGAGATTGGCGAGTTTGGCCTGATCGATTTGATTTATGATTGTTGTGGCTGGCATTTTTATTAGCTAAATTTTTGTAAGAATAATTCCTAGTGTGGTGCTGGTTTCCGTGGTTAGTTGGTACGAAATGATTGTTAGAATGTTGCATGTATTTGTTTACTTCACTGCTATTGTTTTTTGCATTGTAATAGTTCTGTTTACTATCGCTGTATCTGTGTGTAAGTTTTGTGTGTGTTATGTTTCCTAAACCTAAAATGAATGCATCTTGGATCATCAAGGGCCTGAATCTGCGTATATTTGGTATATATTTCTCTTATTGTATTATTTTGATCTATATGGTGCCTTAAAGGTATATCTATCTTTTCGGTTAGAATATTAACTAAGTGTTTGTCAACACAGTCCGGTGTATAGAGGTCTGGTTTTTCATTATCATATAAATATATTTCATCAATTTCAAATTTAGCTTTTTTTATTTGATCAAAAAGTTCTCTTAAACTACTCACTTTCATGCTTCTACACCTGTTGAATACCTGTCCGTATGAAGTTTTAGGTTTGTACTGCTCGATAAGTTTCTCCTTAATTTCGTTCCATGTTGGGTTGCTACCAATTTCCCTCACATAGTATGCTGCTTCTCCTGTTATTTTTTCGTTGATTATTATGGATAGTACCAGGTTCATCAATTCTGTGCTGTATCCTGGGCATAGCGATATTACTGCTTCCACTGACCTGATGAAGGGCATCACACTGTTGTTTTCATCGAGACATCGCAGTTGTCTGAATTGTTGTAGTACATCTTTTGGTGTTAGTAGTACCTGTTTTATTTGTTGGTTTTCTTGCTTTTGTTGTGCCAACATTTGCTCCTGTTGGATTATTACTTCCTGCAATTGCTTTATTTGTTCGCTTAATTCGTTAACGTTGTTTCCAGCGTTGAGTTGTCGGTTTGCATCAAATTCTTCGCGTCGTGACATTGTTTTGTTTTTTTTTTTCTTTATTTGTTTAATATTGTTTTATTTATTCACTTTTAGTATTAATGTGTAAACACGTATGTAAAGTATTTGTTTAAAGTTGTCCTTTTATTATATAAACATATGTATAGTTAATATTATTATTTTATTCTTTAGAATAATATGAGTTAGGTTCTTTTATCTTAGTCCTTAGGGTAAGACAACGTTGACTGCGCCAGTTATTTGTTAAAGGAAAACACTGTTTGAATTTTTATTTTTGCGTCTTCGCTTTATTAAATGAATATTAAGACTAAATTATTTTCTAAAATGTTTTTAACAACCATCCAGAATTTATTTTCGTTTTCTTACATTTAAAAATTCTTACCAAGCAAAATCGATCGTAAAATTTTGTATCGATTGTAGTTGGTTATTTTCTTTTTGTTTATTTAGAATTTTATTGTGCAACGACACTTTGTTTCATGTCAATGCCTTGGTTTAAAAATTATACTTAAGTAATCAAATTTTAAGGTTTTGTTTATTTTCTTTAATTTTTATGGTGCAACGACACTTTGTTTTGTGTCGATGCCTTTGTTTAAAAATATGCTAGTTATTTAAATTTAAAGTGAAATTCGATATGTGTTTGGTTGTATGTATATTTGGTTGTTTTTTATGTATTTCAAAACTTGAGGCAACGGCACTTATATTTTTCTAGTGTCGTTGACTTTTTGTAAATATTAAAGTTATGAATGTTGGTTTAAGTATTTTGAAATTATTCCGGAGATATCGCTAGAATCCACGAGGGGTGGTTGTGGAATAACATATGTAACTCATGTGTTCTCATCGCTTGCTCAACGACGACTGAATGAAAATTTTTTTAAGAGCATAACAAATGTATGTAAATTTTTTAAACAATTGTTCTATGGGCTGAACACCACTGTTATAGAGCCTTTGCTTTTACCTTCTTTCTTATGAGTTCCTTAAGCAGCATCTATGACGGCAGATATCATTCAAAGTATTAACACACATAACTGTCATCCCTAAATACGAGCGGCAAGTGTTTTTTAGCTGTCAAAAGTTCTCATGTCCATACATTTTGTATGGAGCATACCGAAATAACGCGGCGGCAACGCTTTGCTACTGGAAAATCCGATTTTCACAGAGCGTTCTCTAATGAAGTTGGTTGCAAAAGAAAAGAATTGTAACCAGAGAAAAAGACCAGAGAAAAGTGAAATATATAATAAAAGAAAACCTTTGTGCACTTCGTATTAGAAAATGGTGGTAAGAAAATATTTACAATATGATTATATACATACATATGTATGCACGTTTGTAATTTGTACAAAATTTCAATAACAAAATCACAAATGTCGTCCGTCCAGCTGCTAAAATAATCAGGGTTGTTTAATATGTTTGTTTGATAACCCTGTTTTTATTGTTTTTTTACATAATGGTGCCGCTTTTGTTTAGGTATGGCATTTCAGCGTTGAAGCTCAGCGGAAAAAACGTTCAGCTTTCCGCCCGTATTTAGGTATGGCTGTAATGTAAAAACAATAATATTTATAGTGATGTACATGCAATCAACACAATTAAAGAATGGTTGTTTTTTAAATAATCGGTTTAAACCCTTAAAAAAATGGCGTATTTATTTTGCACTGTTATAAATATCTTTAGTTTATGTTTTTTCTGTAGTATATATATTATTTTGCATATAAAAAATTAAAAATATTATTTTATGTTAAAAATATACAAAACATTGCTAAAACATTTGACTATCAGGATGAATTAGTACTCACTATTTTGCATCGTTAACTACAAAGAGACAAGAGAGAATGATGACGTTGCCAGTATCAACAAGTAAAATTATTTGAAGTATGCAATAGTTAACGCACTGTTTTTGCATATAATTTTTATACCCTTCACAAAAAAATAAAAGGGTATATATAGGTTTGTCATTCCGTGTGTAATTTCTTCGATATGCACATGGGACCCCATAAAGTATATATATTCTGGATCCTTATGAATAGCGATGAGCGATGTCCGTCCGTCTGTACGGGGGTTTTCCCAAGTCCCCAGAAAAGCTAGAGACTTCGTTCTTGGACCGTTGGATTGGAAATGGACTTAAATAGAGTGCTATTGAAATTCAGAAAGATCCCAAGTACGGTTCCAGAGCTGGGAAGCTTACACCTATTTCTCGACGCAAAATTTATACCAAAAATCAATTATTTTTTTAATGTTTGTAAATTAAACCTACTTCGTGCTTTGGGGAGCCTCAATGGTTTATTAAAAACTAAAAAAATAAAAATTTTTTTCCAGGGATGGGCAATTAAATTTTTTTTCGGCCTATTCCGTATTTTGTAGTACATGTATTAACTAAAAATTTCAAGTTTTTCTTTAACAAAACCACTTTATACGTCATGAAGATTTGCATTAGCCAAAAAAAAATCAAAAATTTTAAATTCAAATTTTGCTTCCAGAGGTGGGAAATTGAATTTTTTTTATACATGAAAGTAATCAAACAGGCAACTGATGTTGTTTTATTTGGTTTTTTGCTAACTAAAACAATCTTATAATTTAGGAAGAACTAAATTGGTATCAAAAATTAAAAAAAAAATAAAATATTTTATGGTACATGAAAGTAAAAAATTTGCAATTTTTTTAAAATAAAACTACTTTATTCCTCAAGAAGCGTTGCACTGATAAAAAAACAAACAAACAAAATATATTAAAATTTCGTTTCCAGGGTTGGAAAAATTAAATTTTTTTTGGTACATGTAATATTTTGTAGAATAACCAAAATTGTTGCAAAATTCGGGTTTTTCTTAAACAAAACTACTTTATACCTCATGAAGATTTGCATTGATAAAGAAAATTTTAAAACATTTAAATTTCGCTTCCAGGGTTGGAAAATTAAAATTTTTTTATACCCTCCAAAAAAGAATTTGGAGGGTATATTCACTTTGTCATTCCGTTTGTAACGCATCGAAATATCCATCTCAGACCCCATAAAGTATATATATTCTTGATCAGTGATGAAATCTAAGACCAACTGAGCATGTCCGTCCGTCCGTCCGTCTGTGGAAATCACGATACAGTCCAAACGAAAAGAGCTAGACTCTTGAAATTTGGCATAAATATATTTTAAAACTTAGAGCAGGTTAAGTTCGAAGATGGGCTAAATCGGGCAAGAGGGAAAAAAGTTCCCCTAAGAAGAACTAAACCAACCCAGAAAAAACGACATAATTTTTAAAGTTTTTTGGTTATTTTGTTAAGCAAATGATATATTTTTATGTCAAATACGGTTCAACGCCTTAAACTTGGAGCCATTAAATAAAAGAAAAATATTTTTTGACCCCGCCCACTTCAGTGGGCGTTATTATAGGCAAAAATAGCATAAAAATTTAACAAATTGTTTTACTTAAGCCTAAATTCCTTTAAAATAACACTTTTAAGTTTCAATGACGAAGCTGAGACGAATCCTGGTGCTACTCTGCCCTACCCCCTCCTTCCCCTTCGTCCCCTAAATGACCCTACCAAAAAAAAAAATTTTTTTTTAAATTTTGTATATAATCATTCCAATTATTTATCTTTAGAGTTTTATGACTGCCGATTTCTGCCCTACCCCCCCCCCCCCCCCCCTCTTCCTTTGCCCCCTAAATGACCCTACCAAAAAAAATTTTTTTTTTTTAAATTTTGTATATAATCATCCCAAGCATTTATCTTTAGAGTTTTATGAATGCCGATTTCTGCCCTACCCCCCCCTCTTCCCATGCCCCCAACATGACCCTACCAAAAAAAAATGTTTTATTAAATTTTGTATATAATCATCCCAAGCATTTATCTTTAGAGTTTTATGACTGCCTGTTGCTGCCCTACCCCCTCCTCCCCCTTTGCCCGCTAAATGACCCTATTAAAAATAAATAAAAATTTATTTTAATTTTGTGCATAATCATCCCAAGCATTTATTTTTAGAGTTTTATGTCTACCTGTTTCTGCCCTACCCCCTCTCCCCCTTCGCCCTTTAAATGACCCTATCAAAAAAAAAGAAATTTTAATTTTGTATATAATTATTCCAAGCATTTATTTTTAGAGTTTTATGACAAAGGTGAAATGTTTCCCCCACAGCCCTTGCTAGAGCGACCCCGCCAAAATACAGTTTTTATACCCTCCAAAGAGAATTGTGATGAAGTCTAAGACGGTCTAGCAATGCCCATACGTTCGTCTGTGGAAAACATGATATTGTATATATTTGAACCCCGCCCCCTTTAGTGGGCGTTGACGTACGATATTATATAAAGGAACTCTGTCCCACCAAGTTAAACATTTCAAATTCACTTACTAAATATTTGGAGGGTATTTAAGATTCGACCCGGTCGAATATAACGTTTTTACTTGTTTTAACATAAAAGTAACCAAAAAGGCAATTGACGTTGTATTTTATAATTAAAACTATATATATTACCTATATGGTTATAAATATTAAGTTTTTCTTAAATAAAACAATTTCATGCCTCATTAAGAATTGCATTGGTAAAAAAAATTTAAATTTCGTTTCCAGGATTGGGAAATTGATATATTTATTCTGCATAAATGTAACCAAAAAGGCAATTGACGTTGTTTCTTTTTGCTAATTAAAGCTGTTTTATAATTCAGGAAGAACAAAATTGGTATTAAAATCTTAAAAAATCAAAATTTCGACCCCAGGGTTCGACAAATGATATATTTTATGGTACATGAAAGTGATCAAAAAGTTTAAAAATTTTATTTTTTTTTTTTTAAGTAAAACTATGTTACACCTCACTAACAATTGCATAAATTACAAATTTTGTGTTTTTAATGAATTAAACCTATTTTATATATCAGAAAAAATTAAAAGTTCGGTTCCAGGGTTGGAAAATCGACATTTTCTGATTCATAAAAGCACCCATTTTATTTGTTATTTTTGATTTTTATGATGAATTATACCTACTTTATATATCAAAAAAACAAACCAACAAAATCTAAAAGACGATTCTACGGTTGGACAATGAGAACTTTTTGGGGTACATGAAACGGATTTTTTGTTTTGTTTGTAAATTAAATATATATAATATTTTTGAAAGACGTTCATAGGTATTAGATATAAGAAAACCCAAACATTTAGCTTCCTAGCCGAAAAATTTAAATGTTTTCTTAAATATAAAAGTAACCGATAACATCATTTTGATTTTTTTAATTAAACTTACTTTCTGTTTTGGCAAGAAAGAAAGAAGAATTACATCTGTGAAGGTTATTTAAGATACGGTACAGCCGAATATAGCACTTTCACTTGTATATCAGTATCCCAAAAATTTCATTTTAGAGTTTTATGACAAAGGTGAAATGTCTCCCCACATCCCTTGCCAGAGCGACCCCGCCAAAATACAGTTTTAATACCCTCGAAAGAGAATTGCACCCCATAAAGTAAATATATTCTTGATCAGTGATGAAGTCTAAGACGGCCTAGCAATGCCCATACGTTCGTCTGTGGAAAACATGATATTGTCTATTTTTGAACCCCGCCCTTGGAATTTAAATTTTAATATTTTTTTTTGCTTTTTTATCAAATCGATTCTTCATGAAGTATAAAGTACTAGTTTTATAGAAGGAAAATTTAAAATTTTTAACATGTTCCAAAAACAAATTCATTTTCCCAACCGTAAAAGCGAAATTTTACTTTTTTTTAACAGTGCAACTCTCTTTATGAGGTATAAAATAGTTTTATTTAAGAAAATTTTAAAATTTTTAACCATTTTGGTCATTTTCATGTACTAAAAAATATTGCACTTGTCCAAACCTGGATTCGAAATTTTGATTTCTTTTTTTAAATCTTTGATACCAATTTTGTTCTTCCTAAATTCTAAAACAGTTTTAGTTAGCAAACCGAAAACAACGTCAGATGTCTTTTTGGTTACTTGTAACCATAACAAAATTTTCAATTTCCCATCCATGGAAGCGAAATTTTAAATTAAAAAATTTTTTTTTACCAATTCAAGTCTTAATGATGTATAAAGCGGTCTTACTTTAGAAAAACTACTGCATGTGCAAGATAAAACTTTTAGATTCCCATCCCTGGAAAAAATTCCTTTTTTTTAGTTTTTAATAGACGATTGAGGCTTCCCAAAGCATGAAATAGGTTTAATTTACAAACAATCAAAAAAATAATTGGTATTTGGTATAAATTTTGCGTCGAAAAAAAGGTGTAAGCTTCCCAGCTCTGGAACCGTACCTCGGGTTTTTTTGAATTTCAATACAACTCTATTTAAGTTCATTTCCAATCCAACGGTCCGACAACGAAGGCTGTAGCTCGTCTGGTGCTTGGGAAACCCTTAACAGACAGACGGACAACGCTCAATCGTCATCGCTGTCCATAAGGATCCAGAATATATTTACTTTATGGGGTCCCATGTGAATATCGAAGAAATTACGCACGGAATGAAAAATTTTTTATGTATGTTTAAAGAGTACATATCGTCAGCTTATTATTGGTTTGTCAATTTTTTTAAAAATGGTCGGTGGTATTTTTAAAAAAATTGAGTTGGTATGGGGTATATACATTTTAGATGTCCTCTTTCTGAATCCAAAATCTGTTTCACGAAATTGTCTATGGTTTTTGAAATATGAAGCATTGACTTTGGGTCATATCCACAAGTTTAACGTCTACTGAGTATTGGTTTGATTTACAAACCCCTATTTGGTGCATGCAGCTAATTTTTCATAAAAAATTTAAACAAATTTATATATGTTTTGTTTGGCACCATTTAATACAATTACTTAGAAATATGCCTGCGAACAAAACAAAATTATAGGTTGTATTACAGGATGTTAATTTCCCAACAGGATATAGGTTCAAATCTGCGAAACTGCAAATTATTTTTTATTTATTTTATTTTTTATTTTTAATAAATGAACGTGATTGCATTCTATTTATTAATTTTTTCGAGAGTGGAATATTAAGAATATTTTTCATAGTCATTAAACCAGCAGAACGGATCAGTACTGATTTCGAGGCCGCTACGCCATCTCATCAGCGTTCTTTGTTTAATTTTTCCACTTTTTGCAAGTGGTGCTAGTTAGTAGGAATATCAACTATTTAACCAATATTTTAACGAAAATTGAATATGAGAAGTTATCACATTCATATTATTAAGTTATTACATTTTTGGTTAGTACGAAATTCCCCAACCCTGACAATTAATATTCCCAATATTCCATGTATTTCTTTTCGCTTTTTCCAGAGCCATCGGCTGCTGATAACTAAAGCTTCTTTGTTATTTATGTTCAAGTAATTGAATTTTAGTTTTCAATTTACAATGAACATGTAAACAAGTGCGCGTGCCCTCGCAACGTTTTAAATTAATGTATGAATTTCTATTTTTAATAGTGAACCTTTTGTTTATGTAAATTGTATTACAGGATGTTAATTTCCCAACAGGCTATAGGTTCAAATCTGCGAAACTGCAAATTATTTTTTATTTATTTTTTTTATTTTTATTTTTAATAAATGAACGTGATTGCATTCTATTTATTAATTTTTTCGAGAGTGGAATATTAAGAATATTTTTCATAGTCATTAAACCAGCAGAACGGATCAGTACTGATTTCGAGGCCGCTACGCCATCTCATCAGCGTTCTTTGTTCAATTTTTCCACATTTTGCAAGTGGTGCTAGTTAGTAGGAATATCAACTATTTAACCAATATTTTTATTTTTGGGAATTTCGTACTAACCAAAAATGTAATAACTTAATAATATGAATGTGATAACTTCTCATATTCAATTTTCGTTAAAATATTGGTTAAATAGTTGATATTCCTACTAACCAACACCACTTGCAAAAAGTGGATAAATTGAACAAAGAACGCTGATGAGATGGCGTAGCGGCCTCGAAATCAGTACTGATCCGTTCTGCTGGTTTAATGACTATGAAAAATATTCTTAATATTCCACTCTCGAAAAAATTAATAAATAGAATGCAATCACGTTCATTTATTAAAAAAAAAAAAAAAATAAAAATAAATAAATAAAAAATAATTTGCAGTTTCGCAGATTTGAACCTATAGCCTGTTGGGAAATTAACATCCAATTTACATAAACAAAAGGTTCACTATTAAAAATAGAAATTCATACATTAATTTAAAACGTTGCGAGGGCACGCGAATAATGTGTTGATTAAAAACACCCGTTTTTACACCTTTAAGTGCTTTTTATTTGATTTGAATCTTAAGACTTAAACTACAATAATTTTTTAATCCTAACTTAATGTGAGCAACGACAGTTTTTTATGCTGACGTTGCTGTCTGGCAAAATGTGGGAACGGAAATAAAATGTAACTTTAGAACTTGTATGTACGTTTTCCCACGGTTTGCCAGCCGGTATAATTGGTGAGGTGGTTTGTATGTAACTCCTCCACCCCTTGTTTGAAATCCTCCTGGATTTCTTATACATGTATATATTTTTATATTTGTTTGTGTTTTTTGTTTTTCTGGAAGAAATTCTTATATCTTAGTATATATATGATGGTATTTTATATATAAGTATATTTTTCTTTTATTATGAAAATTTATAAGATTAAATATAACTGACCGTTGTAACTTGGAGTTCATTTACAAAAAAAAATTATTAATTATTCGGTCTATACTTATTTATGATATTCTCAATGTCAGAAGGACTCTGAGATATCGTTACGACTTGGGTTTTATTTACACCCGTCTTTTTCTTCTTTATTATAAAATAGATTAATACAAGTGCAATAGTTACAGCAATTATCAATGTTACGTTCAGTCCATATGAGACTTTACTATGAACTTTCAATTCTTTAATTTCTTCTACACTTTTTACATGTTGCAAAGTAATATTTTGAAATTCAAAATTAGGGTTTGTTACATTAATAATTGATGTTGGTGGAAAAAAGAATTTTTCATGTATTATATGTTGTTTGTTTTCAAAAATTTTATCATCGATTGTAATGCTACAATTGTTTATATTTATTAAATAATTTCCTGATAAGCTTAAGTTTCTATTGTCACAAGTTTGCTTAATTTTAATTTTTCTAGCATTTTTCAACAAAATAGTTGCTTCATCCAACTCTATTGTTTCTGTTTTATTATTAAATATGTACTTACAGTTATTTCTAATTGAACAATGGTTGCTTTTTTGGAGATGTTTAACGATTACATTTTCCTTATAGTGTAAAATAACGTTATTTATTTCAACAATATTTTCGTTAACTTCATCAATTTCCATAAAATTTGTGTTTGGTACAGCGGTAAGTAATCTCAATTCTGTAGTAATGAATTTATCAGGGATCTGTATGGCTATTATTAGAGAATTGTCCTTGAACGTCATCACTCCGATTTTAAGGAGTTTTAACTTATAAAAATCAATGTTGAAGTTTTCTATTTCTGTTTTAGTAAATATGCTAGGATGAATAAAACTGTTTTTGGCGGATGCGATATTATCCTGTATTTTCTCTATATTGTCTTCAAGCATATTTAATTTAGACAACTGGTCTAAGTAAAGGTAACGTTATTTCGTTATTACTTTTTCTGATTTGTTCAAAAGCAGATTTTATACTATTTCTATCCTGATCTATAGAGTTTTTTAAGCTAGTAAGTGATTTATTAAACGAATCATTGATAATAATTTGATTGTTTTCTGTCCTAATGATATTCCTATTATTTTCTTCAACTGTGGAGATATGATCCATAATTTCTGTCCTATCGTCATCGTCCATTGTTCCGTATAGCCATTTTTGTGCTGTGCCGCTGATATTTATTAAACCTCTCTTTTCCCTTTGTTGTTTTGGTTTTATTGTTAAAATTTTTTCATGTATACTCTGTATCTTTTGCAAAAGGATTTCCCTATTACTTATGTCTACAGTTTTAATATTTTCTTCTAAGACATTAAGAATTTCCACTATTTCTAAAATATTTACGATGTGTACTACTGTGTTAGTAGTACTAACTATTTCCACTTCACCCATCTTTATATCAATATAGCCATTGTTCTCCGGTAGCTGGCTGATTTGTAAAAATCCCTCAGTCCGAACCACCAGTAGAAGGAATACCATGGCGGTTACCAGGGTCTGAAAATTTAAGAGGTCTTTTAATGTTGGTCTCGTGAACATTTCTTAAGAGATGTTTCCTATATTTCGGATGTTCTTTGTGTCGTAAAGCCCTGTAATTTTTTATATAACCTTCCTCTCTATTCTCCTCATAATTTTCCCTATTTAGATTTCTTTTTTCATTCAATTTGTCCTTATACTTCTCCATTCTTTCTTTTATTATTTCAAAATTTATTTTGTTATTAACCACATCAAAAGGGGTACATTTTATCGTACTGTGGTAGCTATTGTTATAAAAATTTATAGCTTTTATTATTTGTGTTTCTATTGGTAATTGTTCTTCGAGGTTTAATGCTCTTATTTTCTCAGTTATGGTATTATTTAATCTTTCTACGTCGGAATTCCCGGTATGATTATTAGGTTTTGTTATATGAAAGTCAATTCCTTCTGCATCTAAAAAATTTTTAACATTGTTGGAATTGAATTCGTTGTCAAATATGAATTTTTTCGTTTTACCTTTTATTGCCAAAAATTCTCTAAGTTTTTGTACTATAGTTGTACTATTTCTATCTGGCATGTGAAAACAGACAGCATGCTTTGAAAATTTATCAATGAAAATCATAAACGACTGCTTGCTATTTACATATGTATCTACATGTACTATTTCATTTACAGATGCAGGTGTTTCGGTTCTTTGGAACTTCTTTTTGATTGGATTTCTGTCATACTTTGCTGATGAACAAATGTGACAATTATTTATTACCTTATGTATTGCCAATTTTAAATTTGGATTATAAATTTTGTGCTTGATATTTTCATAAGTAGCCAATATTCCTGAATGTCCGCTTTCATATTTATGGAAGAGAGCTATATTTTTATTCAATTCATTCTCGTCCTCTATGTCTCTAGCAAAGTAAGAACATTTGACTATTTTGTATGTGTTTCTATCAGGGAATTCTCTTATCAAACATGATTGTACTTTATAGTACTCATGGTCGCTTAATTCAGAATATACTCCGATTTTTCCTTTGGGAATTTCTCTCCTCAAAATATTGGACACATTTTCCTGTTCAATGTCATTTCTATCTATAAAATTCGCTTGTTGCCAAAAACTCTTTTAATATTAGTCTCTTTTTCAGCGACAACAATGATTTGAACTTTAAAGCGATTGACGACAGTATCCAAAATCCCTATACCATCATCGAAGTCTTCTTCCTGTGAGTGCCTCGTTTGCACTTCCAAAGATTCTGTTTCATTATTTGTTTCTCCACTATGTATAAAATCTTCTCGAATTGGCTTTAATGTATTTATTTCATTTGTATCGACATCAATTCTACTTAGGAAGTCGGCAATGTAATTGCACTTTCCTTTAATATACTCTATTTTAAATTGATATTCTCCTAAATCGATAAGATATCTCTGCAACCTCGGGCTTATATCTCTCCCAGAATATTTGCTCATGAGCCACTTTAAGGGCTGGTGGTCACTTTCTAAATCAAACTCTTTCCCATAGATATAAGGCCTAAAATATTTTACACCCCATACTATTGCTAACAATTCTTTCTCAATTGTTGCATAGTTGGTTTCGTGTCTATTTAACGTTCGCGATGCATATGCTACTGGGTGACCATCTTGTGTTAAGACAGCTCCAATTGCGTTGTTACTTGCATCTGTAACAATTTTGAAACGTTTATTGAAATTTGGGTATCTTAATATGGGTGAATTTGTAATAAGTTCTTTGAGTTTTTCAAAGGCTGTAATATAGCTGGGATCATTTGTTTCTATTTTTTCGTTTTTTCTTAGATATCTTGTCATTGGGTAAACAATTTTAGCGTAATTATGGATAAATTTTCGGTAAAAACCGGTCATTCCTAAAAATGATTTTATTTGTTTTTCAGTAGTTGGAAGCTTAAGCTTTTGTATAATTGAAATTTTACTCGGGTCTGGTTTGATTCCATTAGTTGTTAACATATGGCCTAAAAACTGGGTTTCCTTTTGTAGGAAATCACATTTGTTTATCTGTATCTTTAGTTGGGCCTTTCTTAGAGTCTTGAATATTTCCCTGATATTATTAATATGTTCCGTTAGCGAAGTGCTAAATATTAAGATATCATCCATATAGATGACACAGGTCCTGTTTATATGGTTCCTCAGCACCGAGTTCATCAACCGTTGAAAGGTCGAAGGTGCGTTTCGTAATCCAAAAGGCATTCGGATGAATTCGAAGTGCCCAAATGGAGTAGAAAACGCAGTTTTCTTCCTATCCTCCTCTGCGAGAAGTATTTGGTGAAACCCTTTCGCCAGGTCTATAGTGGAGAAATATTGGGCTCTACCCAATCCATCCAATATGCTGTTTAGGTTTGGTATTGGGAATTTTTCTTCAACTGTATGTTCATTTAACTTCCTATAATCTATGACTATACGCCAATTTTTGGTCCCTGAGTTATCGGCTTTCTTTGGGACAATCCATAGGGGACTATTATAGGCCGAGTTGCTCTCCCGAATAATATTATGTTTTAACATGTTATCTATTTGTTTCCTGATTTCATCCTCATGAATTTGAGGATAACGATAAATCTTCGAATAAATAGGCCTTTCTGTGTCAGTAATAATTTTATGTTCTATTTCAGTTGTTGCCGAAAGTTCATCACCTTCAATATAAAATAAGTCTTTGAAATCGTTCAAAAGATTTGTAATTTTCTTTGTTTCTTCATTATTTAGATGCCCAAAATTAATCTTATCGAAAACTGATTCTATAGAAATTGGTTCTAGGGAACATATATTGTCGATATAAAAAGGATAACTCATTTCCTCAAAAAATATATTTTTGTTTAAAATTTCAACATAACCATGATTACTATTTATTATTGCTCCGAGTGGTTTCAAGAAGTTTTGTCCCATTATGGCATCATAATTATCATTCTTAAAATTAACAACCTTCCAACTAAGTGTTCCCAAACAACAGAATTCTTTGGGAAAAGGTGTAATCAAACAAGAATATATTTCATTAAGTCCATTTAAAGTTCGATATTTAATTGGTTTTTCAAGTTTCTGTTCCGGGTAGTTATCAATTAATTTGTTTTGTTTGATGATACTTGTCGTTGAGCCTGTATCTATGAGGCACCTAATTTTTTGCTTCCCTATTGAGATTACTATTATGGGCAAGCTGGTTCTCGAGGCGGTATGTGAAAATTTATGTCCCGTTCCTCATGAATTGTGCCTATTTCCATCGGTTCTGTTTCTTGGCCTGAGAAGTTTGATTGACGTTGTTGTCCACTATTGTTGTCACTCAGGTTTCTATTTAAATTTCTATTACTAAAATGTCTACCACTATTATTATAATTGAAATTTCCATTATTGTTAAGATTGTGACTTCTAAAGTTCCCACTATTATTTATACTTCCATTGGCAGACCTATTATTATCAAAATTTTCATTCTTAGGATATCTACTGCTATTATTGTAATTTTTTTCAACGTTAAAATTTCTATTATTAGATCCGTTGCCATTATAATTTACGTTATTGTTAAAATTTCCTCTATCGTTAAAGTTTCTATTATTACTTGACGTGGGGAAATTATAATTGCTATTGTTTTTATTTTGAAATTCGCTATTATGCGGCATGAAATCCTGCCAAATCTTCTTAGGTGTTTGCCTGTTCATTTTTGCAAAATCTTTATTTCTCGTGTCTGTTCTATGACCAAATGCTATTGCTCTAGTATCATATAGAAGCTTAAGTTTCGTATATTTTGACATTATACTAGTCAAAGTTTCATCTTCACCTATATGGGCCCTTATTGGTCCATCTATTTTTTCAATCATCAAGTCAACCAAGTCCCTGTCTACACAATTAGGATTATATATTGACGGTCTTCTTACATCTAATTCATATAATTCATTTATTTCATATTTAACCTTAGTAAATATATCGAAAAGTTCACTTAAGTTACTCACTTTAGCATTTCTAGCAAAATTAAAAATCTCTCCATAAGTTCTCCTCGGCTGCAAGCCTTTTAAAAGCTGATTTTTTATTTGTTCCCAAGTTGCTCCGTCTGTCAGCTCTCTAACCATTTTGCCCGCATCTCCTTCCAGTTTTTCGTTCGTCACTATCCTCAACCCATAAGCAATGAGGTCATCATTACCGCCTGCCAAAGCCAATGTCGATTCGACTGACATTATAAACTGCCTTAGATTATGATCTTTGTCTAACGACCTTATTCTCCTAAATTCGGCTATTATGTGTTCTGGTTTCAGATAAAACCCTTGAACTTGATTCTGCTGAACCTGCTGTTGTTGATTTTGCGATTGCTGTTGTTGATGCTGCATTTGTATCTGCTGTTGTTGATGTTGCGATTGCTGTTGTTGATGCTGCATTTGTATCTGCTGTTGTTGCTCTAATTGTTGATGTTGTAATTGTATTTTCAGCTCCTGCTGTTTTAGAACCATTTCAAGTTCTACAATTCTTTGCTGCAATTCTTCTTCCATGTTTATATGGCGATTTTCGTCGAATTTTTGTTTTCTATTCATTAACGTTAGGTTTTTTTGTATATCTCTTTTTTTTTATTATTTAAACTTTGTTTTTTTTTCTTTTAACTTTTATTTAATTATTAGTTATGTTAGAGATTTTATTTGTTCTTTATTATTAATTTCTTTAGAAATTAATTCCGTTTCCGACTGCGCCAATAATGTGTTGATTAAAAACACCCGTTTTTACACCTTTAAGTGCTTTTTATTTGATTTGAATCTTAAGACTTAAACTACAATAATTTTTTAATTCTAACTTAATGTGAGCAACGACAGTTTTTTATGCTGACGTTGCTGTCTGGCAAAATGTGGGAACGGAAATAAAATGTAACTTTAGAACTTGTATGTACGTTTTCCCACGGTTTGCCAGCCGGTATAATTGGTGAGGTGGTTTGTATGTAACTCGCGCACTTGTTTACATGTTCATTGTAAATTGAAAACTAAAATTCAATTACTTGAACATAAATAACAAAGAAGCTTTAGTTATCAGCAGCCGATGGCTCTGGAAAAAGCGAAAAGAAATACATGGAATATTGGGAATATTAATTGTCAGGGTTGGGGAATTTCTTACTAACCAAAAATGTAATAACTTAATAATATGAATGTGATAACTTCTCATATTCAATTTTCGTTAAAATATTGGTTAAATAGTTGATATTCCTACTAACTAGCACCACTTGCAAAAAGTGGAAAAATTGAACAAAGAACGCTGATGAGATGGCGTAGCGGCCTCGAAATCAGTACTGATCCGTTCTGCTGGTTTAATGACTATGAAAAATATTCTTAATATTCCACTCTCGAAAAAATTAATAAATAGAATGCAATCACGTTCATTTATTAAAAATAAAAATAAAAAAAATAAATAAAAAATAATTTGCAGTTTCGCAGATTTGAACCTATAGCCTGTTGGGAAATTAACATCCTGTAATACAATTTACATAAACAAAAGGTTCACTATTTAAAATAGAAATTCATACAAAATTATAGGTTATAGAAATGCTTCCACTTCGGTTATAGAAAGAATGAAGAGTACAATTTACGGTATAAAACATCTGCCAAAGATGAGGAATTTCAAAACGCAATTTTACATAAATCTGCATCAAGAAATTGTCTGGAAACTCCACAGGATTTGTTACAGCAAACATTAAAAATTTCGACCCCTTCAATCATTCCAAATGACAAAAAAGGACTTAAAAGACTTATTATCGCCTGTGTGCTAGAAATCGCAAAACGCAAAAAATTTGCGATTACGATTTAAAATCGCAAAGTAGGTGTGCTAGAGTTCGTAATCGCATCAAATTTGGCGATTTAAACTCACAAGCCTACAGCAATGTGATATACAAGTGAACTTGTAAATTCCCTTTAAATTTAATTTTTAACATCAATAAGTATTATATACAAAATAAATTTATTGTGTTTTCTTCCCAATTATTCTAAAAATGTACATTATTTTGAATTAATTTAAATAAAAAATATAAAATTAAAAAACAATAGTGTGTGCCAAGTCAATGTTGTTTTCTTATTTCTTTCAAATTGGCGTTTTAATGGTGAACAGCTGTTTCTGTTTAACTTCGAAAATAGTTATGGTGCCAGATATCAAGGACTGTAAATGAACCCAAATAATTGGTCAATTACAGACTTTATATAGACTTTTGTGGCAAATTAATTTATTTATATTATATTTTGTATATAAATTTGATTTACTCATATAGCAAAAATTTTTATAATATTGTCGAAAAATTCCGACGATTTCATATAAAACCATATTCAGTAAGATATGGCATCACCATCTTATACGTCATTACTAAATTAGAAAGTTTGAAAAAAGTTTTTGAGGTCAACAAATTCGGGCGGATGCAAAAAATAAACAAAAGAAAGAAATGTAAGTATTAGAAATAAAATAAATTAATTAAAATAAAATTACAAAGATACATATTAATGTGTGTATATAGGGCACCGCAGAAATCAACAGAACAGTGCAACATTTTCCTTGCGTTCATGGAAAGTCACCCGGATATGGCAAAAGGATTTGTTAGAGGAGACAAATTAAAGCAGGACCAGATGTGGGTTGAGTTAACAGGCCAATTAAATGCTTGTGGTCCACCTAATAGGGATACGGCTGCATGGAAAAAGGTAAGTAAGTAATATGTATGTATGTACACATGTATGTATAGCAATATGAATGGCACGCGCCATAGTGATTGCAGGAAGGCAATGTACTGATTAAGTTGCCCAGTGATTATAATAATGCGATCCCGCTCCAAAGGACTATTAATATCTCAACATTTTATCATTTATTTCACTTACATACATGTCTACATATACATATGCATACGTTTGTACACTATACTCGTACATAATCTTGTACATAATACATATAATTTGTGTTTATTTGTAGACATGGTGTGATTGGAGAAGGAGCATAAGGACAAGGCTTGCAGAAAACAAAGCTCTTCTTAACAAAACAGGTGGAGGTGAACATCAACAAAATTTTTTGTCTCAAGTGGAGGAACGATTGGCAGTAATATGCAATATTTTCCATGCTGTTGAGGGCATATCAAATGCCAAATCGTTCGGCTGCAAGAAGGCAGTAAATAGTGGCGATAGTTCAACCAATGATACCATAGGTATTGATGAAGTGCAAGCCATATCAGAAGTGCCATCAACATCCACAGAAAAAATGCCCCTCAACAAATCCCAACAAAACATATCAGCTGCTCCAAAAAAAAAAAGAAAAATATTCAGCGAAGACGTTGAGGAAATTATAGAAGAGGAAAAAGAAAATTTTAAATGTCTTGATGAGAAAGTTGGAGAACTGAAAGATGTTGTTAAAGAAAATACAAAGTATTTGAGAAATTTAAGCAAGAGCATGGGTGAAATAATATCTCTTAAAAGAAAGAAGCTTGAGGAGACTAAAAGACACCATTTGGAAATGGAAAAGGTTATGCAAAGCAAAATAGAGCTCAAGTTGGAATTTCTCAAACTGGAAAGAATTAAAATGGGTCTGACTGAATGAAAGGAAAAACTATTGAGCTCGTGATCTTTTTTGGACTAGTCAAAGTGTTTTATTTTTTTTAGTTTATTTTTAATGTTTTTTGAATTTTTATTTTTTTTTGTGCTTTAAAAAAAATATTTATTTGTATGTTTTCCAGTTGCCTTTATGATCATTTTAGGCCTTGCATGGTACTCGTCAGTAGACTTGGATGGCATATGAAGATTTCTAAAAACTCAACCTTACATCTTAAAAAACTTAAAAAAAACCAACGAAAATTAATAGCAGTATTTTTTTTAAAACCGTTTTCAAATACAACAAAATATCGCATTTATTGTTATTAAGAAGGTTATAAAAAAAACAATATCAAATCTCGTTATTTTTTTCAACTTATCAGATATAAGGTTGTGTTTTTAGAAATCTTTTCATATATTTTTCCAAGTCTGCTGACGATAACCTTAGTATCTATGAAATGCGCATATAGGGAACTGATTACCATACAACAAAACATTTTTTGAAAAGATGAATTTTTGATACCTACAAAGTGAATACCAAGGTATATAAATACAAGGTAGTGCCACTTGCTTTTATTAAATTTTAATAAGGATTTTTGAAGTTTATTTTTCTACATCATATTGAATATGACGTTGCCACATTATAAAAAAAAATTTTGTTTATTTGGAAATTTTTAAATAAAATCTGTAATACATATATATATATATATATATATATATATATATATATATGTATATATATATATATATATATATATATATATATATATATATATATAGATATGTATATATGTATGTATATATACATAGCAATGTATATATACATATATATCAAGCAATGTCTCTATGCATTTCATTGGTGCTTTACCAAATCATCAGTAGACTTTAACCATGATTTGGTAAAGCACCAACGAAATGCATATAGGCATTGCTTGACCACCAACAAATAAATTTCATTTAAAATAGTGTTGTGACAACAATATGTCAAATAAAAAATTTCATATCTATGTACATATATAAGTTTTTCCATTTGTCTAGCAATTTCGTTAATTAAATTGTATATACTAAACATCATTCCTTGATCTCTAACTTATTTAAATTTCAAGGTGTCCAGTTCAGTAATTTCCAAAATAATGGCCTTTTTAGTACCAAGCCACATTTTCATGAGATCACGGACAAAGCACCATTATAATATATTATACCATGGTATTTAGTAACTATTATTTTATCTCTCTTTTAACATATTTCATTGTATTACCTCATTTTAAATTTAAACATACTGAACGTACAACATTGATAGAATATCCCGCTCAAAATCTCATTCTGAATCGTTTTTGCATATTGACCGAGAGAAAAATTTCATTTTGAGGTTTTGAACATAAACATTTTGCAATATTTTGCTAAAATAATTTAATAAAAGCTATATAAAATGTAAAGAATATAGAAAACTACGAAAAATCCCAGTTTCTATACATTTCCACAAGAAATAAAGTCATTGTGTTGCTTTGCATTGAAGCAAAAATATTGAAACCATTACATTGATCAATAAGACAACTTAACAAAATCACGACAAGATTTTTATAATAAATTAATTGGCAAACGGATTTTAATTATTGTTAATTATGACATCGATGCAATTAAAAATTTTAACAACTCAAATGAAAAGAAAAAAACGGGTAACTTAAAATGATATGGTAACTTAATTTTTATGGGAATGTCAGAATCCTTAAAATTGTCAGAAAATTATTTTAAATTTAATAGCTCACAGTGGCAGTACCTTGTTTTATTATACCATGGTGAATACTGTTTTTTATGTTAAATAATTATGCTGATATTTTTAATAATGTGATATTTTAAAATAAAATACTTATGAATTATATTAGTCTTTTGTTTTTATCTTAAAGATCTTGCAATTCGATCTCTGATTTCAAATGCTATATTATTATTTTCTGTATCCTCGTGTTCTTCCTCTGATCCTTCATTTGAAATTGGAAGAGTTTCTTCTAATGGTACGTTGTAATGTTTACAAATGTTATGCAGAGCACAGCAAACATTTGTTATCTTAACAACTTTCAATGGAGTGTATGGGAGGCACATTTGCAGACATCTAAACCTGCTCTTTAGATTGCCTATGGTTCTTTCGACTATGTTTCGTGCCGAAGAATGCGCCAGATTAAATTTGTGCTGCATAGAACCATGTTCAGGAGATCAATATGGTACGATAACATAAGGTTCTAAGGCATATGCAGAATCGGCCAACAACCAACTGTTTCGGTAACCATTTGCGTATTTTTCGGCATAGTACGCATTTGCGTCACTTAATTTCCATATAAATGTATCGTGACATGAACCAGGCCTGCATGCGTCAACGCTTCGGATTTTCATTTGGTAGTCACAAATCTATAATGCATAGTAAAATTGCATGTGTATGTATGTTTTCGTATATTTGATACCTACAATCATTGCGTTTAGACTATAGTATCCCTTCCTGCAGTAATATAGTTCGCAGTTAGATGATGGTTTTAAAATTCTGATGTGAGTTCCGTCGAAGCATCCAACTACACCAGGAATTTTAAATTTTTCATAAAAATTTATCTTGGAGTTCGTTATTTCTTGATCAGCCATATCTAAGGAAATCCATCGCGAACACACCCTTTCCTCAAGAACGTTGAGCACATTCCACAGGACTCTGCAAAAAGAAGTGCGATCCATTGTAATATTTAAGTCGTTCGCGATTACGCCTTGAAATGAACCGACAGCTAAAAATCTCAAGACGCTGGCCAGTCGCAAAATCTCTGGAATAGTGCTTTTGCCAATATGGGGGGATATTTCGTCAAGAATCATCATAAAAACGCTCTTGCTAATACGGTAAAGAGCTATGAAACTAACCAAAAAAAATTAAAACCATTTTGCTAAAAAAAAATGTATGTACATATGTATGTGTTTTTATTAGTACTTACCACTATTCAGGAATACCCCTTGGGTTGGAATAATCCTTCAGAAGACGTTTTCTGATACGTTCTTTTTTAAAATATCGCTTTTTTAAAGAAATAACACGAAGTATAAAGGCTGCCGGCATTTTTCTTATGGAAAATTTTTTTTGTGTTTATATTTGGCAGCCAAAACATGTTTTGATTTTTCGAACACTACTTCGAAAATTTAACAAAACGCGTGAACTCTAGCACATGCTTAAATAAAATTTGCGATTTGCAGATCGCATGTGACTTCAAAATCTTGCGATTTTCAGCACATGGGCGTATATTTCTTCCATATAATGATAGGATTTATTTTGAATATTTACTTAAAATGTAATTTTTGAAGTCTTGATATTATTTATTTAAAAAAACTAAAATACTGTTAACTAGAAATACTGTTTTGTACCTTCTATTTATTTCATTTTAATTTTGAAATACTACTTTGTATATTTTAAATATGTATTTGTATTAGATATATTATACTAATATATTTCAAACATACAAATAACTCATAACAGAAGGACTGTTTTTTTATGTTTTTATAAAATAAATTAAAATAAAATACCAAATTTATGGTTTAAAGTTTCTAAAATACTACTTTGTACATTTTAAATGTACATTGTTTGTGACTCAGGTGATTTGCTGGTCGATGTTGTTTTGTCCGGGCGGAATTACCGGGACAATTATGCAGATAATACAAGTACTTAAACTTGCTTGTTTTTGATATTGGAATAACGCAAGCACTTGAACTTGGTTAAAGGGAATTGGATAACAAAAGCACTTAAACTTGGTTATTGCGGAGGATTGGAGAACAAAATAAGACACACGTGTAAGAAATTCCAGGAAACCTGAAACCTCAGACAAATGCAATGCAAATACACTTGAAAGTGGTTCAAGGTTGTTGTCAAGAATCTAAAGTAAATGAATTCAAAGTAACAAAAAACTACAGAAAAACTTGAAACTAAATTCTTTTCTCATAACTTAAATTAACTGTTTAACAGCAAAATAAAAGTAAATAATAGAAAAATTACATGAAGTCAGCAATTTAAGGTTGTTCAACTAATTTCGTGCAGGCATTTGTACGCAAGTATGTTTGTTCATTTATACAAACGTACTGAATATATACCCCGCCGCGGCGTTGAGTCATGCTCAACAAAATTACAAATGTGATAACCTTATGTAGTAATAATTTTAACGAACATATTATATTGCTATATTAAATTTGAATTAAGATTCTATAGGCTAATTGTTCGAAATTTTTAATTTAAATCTCAGAAAGACATGATAAATATTTCAAGGCACAAAGGCAAGTCAACATCAGTTTTATTCAACTTACACAGCAGAGCAGAACAGCTGTTTTCGAAAGACGCAACCCTTTCATCATCAGTGCTCATGTGTATTGTGTTTGTCATCACTTATTAGGTGGCTTAGTTGAATGTGATAACAGTTCCTATTTACACAAATTTTATTGTGAAAAAGAATACGGGAACTGTATCAACCTGATGTTAACATGTTATTGTTATAATACCCGTGTTACCGTTTGATTATTTTTCTTCATGTCCCATTTTTCTGAATTTTTTGTTCCATCATACCTAAGTCAAACTTTTTTGGTTTGAATTTTATACTTAAGTACATGTGAACGTTATTCCAATTTTTATTATTGGGTAGCTCAAGCCATAGCTTAAATTTGTATGTAGTAATAATTTTAACGAACATTTTATATTGCTATATTAAATTTGAATTAAGATTCTATAGGCTAATTGTTCGAAATTTTTAATTTAAATCTCAGAAAGACGTGATAAATATTCCAAGGCACAAAGGCAAGTCAACATCAGTTTTATTCAACTTACACAGCAGAGCAGAACAGCTGTTTTCGAAAGACGCAACCCTTTCATCATCAGTGCTCATGTGTATTGTGTTTGTCACCACTTATTAGGTGGCTTAGTTGAATGTGATAACAGTTCCTATTTACACAAATTTTATTGTGAAAAAGAATACGGGAACTGTATCAACCTGATGTTAACATGTTATTGTTATAATACCCGTGTTACCGTTTGATTATTTTTCTTCATGTCCCATTTTTCTGAATTTTTTGTTCCATCATACCTAAGTCAAACTTTTTTGGTTTGAATTTTATACTTAAGTACATGTGAACGTTATTCCAATTTTTATTATTGGGTAGCTCAAGCCATAGCTTAAATTTGTATGTAGTAATAATTTTAACGAACATTTTATATTGCTATATTAAATTTGAATTAAGATTCTATAGGCTAATTGTTCGAAATTTTTAATTTAAATCTCAGAAAGACATGATAAATATTCCAAGGCACAAAGGCAAGTCAACATCAGTTTTATTCAACTTACACAGCAGAGCAGAACAGCTGTTTTCGAAAGACGCAACCCTTTCATCATCAGTGCTCATGTGTATTGTGTTTGTCACCACTTATTAGGTGGCTTAGTTGAATGTGATAACAGTTCCTATTTACACAAATTTTATTGTGAAAAAGAATCAAACGGTAACACGGGTATTATAACAATAACATGTTAACATCAGGTTGATACAGTTCCCGTATTCTTTTTCACAATAAAATTTGTGTAAATAGGAACTGTTATCACATTCAACTAAGCCACCTAATAAGTGGTGACAAACACAATACACATGAGCACTGATGATGAAAGGGTTGCGTCTTTCGAAAACAGCTGTTCTGCTCTGCTGTGTAAGTTGAATAAAACTGATGTTGACTTGCCTTTGTGCCTTGGAATATTTATCATGTCTTTCTGAGATTTAAATTAAAAATTTCGAACAATTATAGAATCTTAATTCAAATTTAATATAGATAACCTTATATTGCCCTTCATATGTCTTAGAAATAAAGATTTAAACTAGTGATACTTCAAATTCTGGTGTTGGAATATGTTGACGTACAGGACGTGGAGTTTGTTGATTTGGTTTAATGCCCTTGCAACGTGCCCTTTTCCAGCCGATCCTCAAGCATATTATGATTACGAGAACGAGAGCAACGTAGGCAATGGTCCTGTGGTGATATTTGATGTGTTTAATTTGTGACGGAAGTTCAGCAGATACCCTTTGGTGTAATTTACTTTGGATTTCGGAGATATTATTCATTTTGTTGAAATAAATCTTGTTGTGGATTTTTGCAATTTGAACCTCGTCTGGATAACTGATGTCACTTATGTTGCTCATTGCTGTGGATGATGTTTGGAGAGATGTGGAGACAGTTAGATGGTCTTTGATGATGAGTGATTTGAGCTTAGCTGTACAATCTGGTGAGATTTTCAGGAGACCAGATCCCTTCAAGGTTAGCGGTGTACGGCGTTTATTCGGGACGGATGCTGCATGGTGTAAAGCCATTGGTTGCTGTATTCTACCTGTGTAAGCGACGTGCTATTAGCAACAGGAAGAATGTTACAACTTGTTTGAGTATTAAAATTAAGAAGTGACAGCTCGCATAAGCATTTGTCAGCGTTTGCAGTAAATGTTGATTGCATTTGAGGGCATGAAAATTCATTCTCTCTTATTGTTGCACATGTGGTCCAATGTTTTTTTGTCAACACGAAATACTGATCTTTATGAGCATTTATAGCCAGGAAGTCGCCGCAAGGTCTTATAGCGAGCATTGTGCCATTCATTGGAACAGGAATTGGGTGTGGTCTCAGTAGTTCGAATGTTTCAGGATCACATAATGGAATAGACATGTGAAAGATGACGTGGTCTTTTGTAACACCTCCCTTTACATTCATAATTTTGTACAGTTGTAAAATGTCATCTTTGCTTACTGGTAGTTCTAGAGATGTTGGAAGATGATTCCTTACTTGTACTAGCTCGGCTTGAAGTTGGGATGGAGACAACAGCATTGGGCTAATTTCCCCATGGTGTGAATCCGTAAATGCTGCTATGATTTCTGCTTGAATTCGGTGTAACCTTGCTGATGTTAAAGAAAGTTCAACTGATCGGGACATGAATATTTGAAATAGTCTTGCTGATATTGTTCTTTTGATTTTCTTGTAATCTAGATGCAATATCTGATAATTGATTACCTACACTGTCGAACTTTTGTTTCACATTTTCTTCATTTTTTTAAGTACGTTTAGAGTTGCATCCACAATTGATGTTTGATTTGATGAGGAGTTGTTTGAGATGGTTTTCATTATCGTCTGACATTTGTTCAGCATAATCCGAATCTAGAATACCAAATAGGCAATTAGCGACATTGCCAACAACGTTAATAGCCCCACGCTTAGCTCTTCTCTTTAGTAAGAGGTTTTTATCTTTAAGGCCTGCTAGGCTGAAGTCAACTGCCTGGAGAACACTCGAACAAGTCGTCCTTTGAGTTAGAATGTTGCATAAGCAGCGTAATGCCGTTGTTTCGTGCATGAAGGTACTTATTTCTTGCCAATATGGTTTCAAGTTATAGTAGGAAATGATGTTCCATTCTGACCGCGGTACTCGTGTATTGCCACTACCCTCAAAGTGCAAGCCGATATTGGGTTCAAACTGTGTCACTTCGATTTTGTCTGTGGTCACGAGTGGGAGCAATAGCAGTATTATGAGTAGGGTGGTCGTAATTGAGCTTGCCGATGTGCGCTGTTTTTTAGGGAGTGGCCTTCCATCCAACGACTGTTTTGGTGATTGATTTTCTGCTAATATCTCACGATTATCCTTAGGTTCTGTGATTTGTGGACATGATTGTTGTTCTTTTTCATTTTGTTGCAGTTGTTGCGATGGCTGTGTACCAATTTCCGACTGTGGTTTAGCAAACTATATATTATTTGTGGATTTGTCAGTTGTTTGAGGAACCACAACCGGAATGATTATCTGCATTTGCTGTGTTGTTTGACGCTTTTACAGACGTTGTCCTCGAAAGTGTTAGGGGAGAGGATGCTTTTAAAGGTAAAGTAATAGCATTAACGTAGTCATTGCAAAGAATTGTTTCGGTTTCGGTTGGTTTTTTCGGCTTTTTCAAACATTCCACTTTTTTTTAAATACTGTGCCAATGTATGATTATGAAACGTGGATGGAGGCAAACATTGGTTAGGTGATTGAGCAGGAGATTGTGTTGTTGGCGCAGCTAATGGGGTATGAACAATTATAGGAGCGACTTTAGCCATGGCAGTTGTAGTCAATATAGTATTTATAGTAGCGGTGGTGCTGCCAACAGTTTGCATTGTTGGTGTTACACAGGCCATAATGGGTACAGTTTGAGATATCGTTGTTATTGTTGTTGCATTTTGTGCCAACAGATTCGTCACTTTTGTACTTTTAGGTGTTGTTGTTTCCAAAAGCAAGGGAGTTTGCCATAATGATGGCGATGGTGGACTGTAGAGGGGTGGTAGCGATATAGATTTCAAATCACCATCATATGTTTTTGGTAAATAATAAAGTTTTTATGTTGTTGTTGTTGCTGATGGTTATCGTGGCGATGGTACTGTAGATGTTGTGTTTGCTATTGTGATCTTACAATACATTTGTTAGTTTTTTTGTATAGCATTTGTTATTTATTTTTGCTGTTGTTGCTGTGAAGGATTGAGTTAGATTAGTTTTAGATGAGGGTGCTTCTGGAGGGCAACGTATCGCTTCATTGAAAGCGGGTTCAACTATTTCAAGTTTATATGTAGCGAATGATGATGTCTTCTGGGATACCCTTTCCCTTGTTGATCCCTAATTTGATGAATGACTGAAGCTCTCCAGATGAAGCAGCGAGTTGTGTTTTTTATTGCATGTCATGCATGATCCTGATTTGCATGTTTTGGCTGTGTGTCTTCATTTTACACAGATCACACACATGTTTTGCTTCTTAATGAAACTGAGACGGCCTGCTGGCAACATTTGATGAAACTTCTGACACCGATACAAATGGTGAAAATTGTTTTTACAAAGCAAGCACATGACTTCTATTTGTTTAGCTGAAGTGATGGACCTTTGATGATCTTTATTTCTGGTTTATGGCTTCAAGGGATTGAAAACGATGTTCAAGAAATGTTAATAGGTCTTTAATTTTTTGTAGTCCTTTCATATAGAAGAAGAGTGCTTCGACCCAATTTTTAACGAGTATGTGAAACAGCATGGGATCCCAAGAGGCGTTATCGATCCCAATGTTGTTTATACGCATGTAGACTTTCTTGTGTTATAGCATGTAATTGTTTGCAAGCAGCAGCTGATGGTCCTGCGTTTGGTTGATCCAAAAGTTGTTACATTAGCGTTGTTACAAGAACGCACTGATTATTATATCGTTCTTGCAATAGGCTTCATGCGGTTGCGTAGTTTTCGGCTGTGGCTGAGAGATGACTTATTAGTTTTTCAGCTTCGCCCCCCAAGTTTGATTTAAGGTACTACATCTTTTGTACCGCAGGAATATGCTGGTTGTCTACTAGTTGTGTAAGCAAGTCGAGAAAGGATCTCTATTTTAAAAAATTTCCATTAAATTTTTGAATTGTAAACTTTGGCAGCGGTAGCACGCTGTTTTGCATTAGTTTGAAACCTTGCTCTGGAGTTCGGGAGCTTGAAGTTGTCAATGACTCGCTTCTCCAGATTTTCGTAGGAGTTCATGACGTATCCGCCCTTCAGTGGGTCATCACTTGATTCCCATATTCTGAAATGTAGCTTTTGGATTTCTCCCCATAGTTTTTCATTCAGCTTCATATTGGTTGCCGTAGGGTCCGTGTCGAGTAGCCGCTTTAATTATGAGATTATGACATTGTGCCTTATAATAGAATTTGTTGAGGTACATGTCAAAGATGTTCTTGCAGGTGCTGCAGGCGCCATACTGGTGTTTTCCATTGTTGTCGTTTTCGACGTCTCATTTATGCATGATTCAAATATTTTCCCGTATTTTGTGACGAATTCCTCAATGTTTTGACAGTAGTTTTCGGTGAAATATTTGTGGTTCAACTGGAGCTTCTCAAGACATCGTATTCTATTATCGGTGTGCTCGAATTCTGCCCAAGCGGAGTCTAATCTTTTGATCCTTTCTTCGAAGTAGTGGACAGTCTTTCTGAATGATGAATCCTTTTTAAAGTTCCGATTGATGGACTGATAGATCTTCTGTTGCTCGCTGAGAAGTTGTAAGCTGGTCCATTGGGGACGTTGTTTCACCAGTAGCCATGATGTTGCCTGTTCGAGCTGGTTATGCCTTTAGGAAAAAAAGCTGACGATTCCTTGAAGTTAATCACGTCGGGGTCACCAGAATGTTTGTGACTCAGCTGATTTGCTGGTCGGTGTTGTTTTGTGCGGGCGGAATCACCGGGACAATTATGCAGATAATACAAGTACTTAAACTTGATTGTTTTTGATATTGGAATAACGCAAGCACTTTGACTTGGTTAAAGGGAATTGGATAACACAAGCACTTAAACTTGGTTACTGCGGAGGATTGGAGAACAAAATAAGACAACTGCTTTGTTTGCTTAAATAATTGTTTCTCAATTTATTTTAATTAAATCATAGCCTTAAATACTATTTTATTGCAGAATTGCAATAAATTATTTTTAATATATATATTAATAATATAATTCGGTTTTTGGGCTTATGCATTTTCCCATACATGTAAGAAATTCCAGGAAACATGAAACCTCAGACAAATGCTATGCAAATAAACTTGAAAGTGGTTCAAGGTTGTTGTCAAGAATTTAAAGTGTATGAATTTAAAGTAACAAAAAACTACAGCAAAACTTGAAACTTAATATATTTCTCATAACTTAAATTAACTGTTGCATAACTCCAGCAAAAATAAAATCAAATAATAGAAAAATTACGTCAAGTCAGCAATTTAAAGTTGTTCAACTAATTTCGTGCAGGCATATGTACGCAAGTATGTTTGTACATTTATACAAACGTACTTACGCACATATGAAAGAAATTCATTTTTTAAATAACATATTAACTCATATGTAGTAGTACAATTGTTTTTTATGTTTTTATCAAATAAATTAAAATAGAATACCAAATTTTCACACCAAGATAGTTTATTTCATTAATAATTGAAGGATTCACGCTGTAGTCATAAAGTCATAAAATAATAGCACGGAATATACATATGTACGATCAGTCTTCGTATCCACAAAAATTCAAAAATTACACAACTGTTTCTATAGATATGCAGCAAAAAAACAACTTTTGAAAAAAAGTTTGATATGCAGCACAAAACAAAATTTTTCATTTTCAGAAACAGTGTACTTACTTTTGATTAAATGCATGAAAGTTTATAAAAATTTTAAATTTTTGATCAGAACATACATATGCCCGTAGCGGGGAAAATATACAAAAATTCTATCGAGTATATTTTGGGAAAACTTTATGTAAACCTTCTTTGTCGGTTTTCTCCATTCCGAGTTTGTGGCAATTGCGCCAAACCAATAATAAGCTGACGATATGTATGTATACATTTACATGAATAGGGTAAAAATTGTTTACAATTGCTTTTAAAATATATATACATGTATACGTTTAAATATTTTGTTATCATATATTTTTTTAAACTTATTTAAATTTCTTTGAAACTTCTTGATCTCCAGATTGGTTCGAATTGATAAAAAAATGGTCCATTGAAAATTAGAGCTCAATCGGACGAGGGGATAGGGTGTCCCTGATCCCCAAAATACCGAATTTTTTATTTTGATTGTCAATAACTTCGTTAATATTTATTTCACAAAAAAAGATTGTTACTAAAAGTTATAGATCAAACTCACAGGAACAACTTTTGCTCACAAATTTTTTTTGTATCTCTAATACCTACCGAATTAAAAAATAATAAACGAAAAACCATGTATATACATATGTTTATATGGGTGGTTTCATTATTTAAGTATAGGCGTTACATAAGAAAAAAAACTTATACATATTAATTTTATATTAAATGAAATTTATTTGTTGGTGGTCAAGCAATGTCTATATGCATTTTATTGGTGCTTTACCAAATCATCAGTAGACTTTAATTTATTTATTAATTTTATAAGTGGCAAATATTATTTTTTTGGTTATGACTTTGGTTTTTGTTTAGTAAAAAAAGGGTTTCTTTATTGCAATTTGGAAAACGTAAACGGTAGTCCTTAACAATTTGCAATATATAATGTTTTTGTTCTTCGCTTCTTGATAAAATATTATTATAATCCTGAATTAATTTGACTCCCCTCTCAGCGGTATCGTTCACTACTTTTAAACCTGAAAGAGTTTTTTTTAAGCTTCGACAAACGAAAACGCTTAAAAAATTTTTAAGTTTTTGTATTCACAAACTGCGCAATACCTTTTTTTGATAACATCAGCTACGTTCAAAGTGTCTATTAAGGCCTTTTTATACCCTTCAAAAAAGAATATTCACTTTGTCGTTCCGTTTGTTACGCATCGAAATATCCATCTCAGGCCCCATAAAGTATATATATTCTTGGTCATTGATGAAATCTAAGACGATCTGAGCATGTCCGTCGGTCCGCCTGTGGAAATCACGATTCAGTCCAAACGAAAAGAGCTAGACTCTTGAAATTTGGTACAAATATATATTGAAGCTTAGAGCAGGTTAAGTTCGGAGAGGAGCTAAATCAGGCAAGAGGGAAAAAAGTTCTCCTAAGAAGAACTAAATTAACCCAGAAAAAATAACATCATTTTTAAAGTTTTTTGGTTATTTTGTTAAGCAAATGGTATATTTTTATGTTAAATACGGTCCGACGCCTTAAACTTGGAGCCATAAAATAAATAAAAATAGCGTAAACATTTAACAAATTGTTTTACTTAAGCCTACATTCCTTAAAAGTATCCCAATTCTTTATCAAGGGTTGCCTCATCAAGGGTTGCACTGATAAAAGAAAAATGAAAAATTCAAATTTCGCTTCCAGGGTTGGGAAAATAAAAGTTATTTTTGGTACATGCAATATATTGTAGTACATGTCATAACAAAACTGGTTACAAAATTTTAGTTTTTCTTAAACAAAACTTCTTTATACTTCGTGGAGATTTGCATTGATAAAAAAAATGTGTAAAATTAAAATTTCGCTTCCAGGGTTGGTAAATTGATATTTTTTTATACATAAAAGTAACCAAAAAGGCAATTGACCTTGGTTTTTTTGCTAACTAAAACTATTTATATTGAAATTTATATTGAAAATTTTAAAAACTAAAAATTAGGTTCCAGGGTTGGAAAATCGAAATATTTTAGTACATAAAATTACCCATATAAGTTCCTAATTTTGGTTTTTTGTGGATGAAATCTTTTTTATACTTCGGGAAGAGTTAAATTGGTATTAAAAACCAAAAAAATTAAAAATCCAATATCAGGGTTGATATATCGACATTTTCTGACTCATAAAAGTAACCATATTATTTGTTATTTTTGATTTTTATGATGAATTATACATACTTACTTTATATATCAGGAAGAAATAAATTGGTATTAAAAACCAGAAAAATCTAAAAGACGATTCTAAAATTGGACAATTACAACTTTTTGGGGTACACGAAACAAATTTTTTCTCTTTGTTTGTAAATTAAACATATATAATATTTTTGAAAGACGTTCAGAGGTATTAGAAATAAGAAAAGCCAAAGATTTAGCTTCCTAGCCGAAAAATGTAAACGAAAAGAATGACATCTGTGAAGGGTATTTAAGATATAGCACTTTTACTTGTTTTTTATAGGGTCATTTAGGGGACAAAGGGGGCGGAGGGGGTAGGGCAGAAACAGGCAGTCATAAAACTCTTAAAATAAATGCTTGGGATGATCACATACAAAGGTGGCAAAGGGGGAAAGGGGGTAGGGCAGAAAAAGGCATTCATAAACCTCTAAATATAAATGTTTAAGATGATTATATACAAAATTAAAATTTTTTTTTTGATAAGGCCATTTAGGGGGTGAAAAATTATTATTTTTTATTTTATGGCTGCAAGTTCAACTCGTTGGAACTTCTTTGACATAAATATATATCATTTGCTTAACAAATTAACCTGTGCTATCCTTCAAGATATATCTGTACTAAATTTCAAGAGTTTAGCTTTTTTCGTTTGGACTGAATCGTTATTTCCACAGACGGACGGACATGCTCAGATCGTCTTAGATTTCATCACTGATCAAGAATATATATTCTTTATGGGGTCTCAGATAGATATTTCGCTACGTTACAAACGGAGTGACAAAGTGAGTATACCCTACATATTCTTTTTTGGAAGGTATAAAAATAACATAAAATTTTGTAAATAACCATCATAAGCATTTATTTTTAAAATTTTATGACTGCCTGCTTCTGCCATAACCTCTCCTCCCCCTTTCCCTCTAAATGACCCAATAAAAATTATAAATAAATAAATTTTGTATATAATTATCCCAAACATTTATTTTTAGAGTTTTATGACAAATGTGAAATGTCTCCCCTGCAGCCCTTGCCAGAGCGACCCCTCTAAATTAGAGTTTTAATACCCTCAAAAGAGAATTGCACCTCATAAAGTAAATATATTCTTGATCAGTGATGAAGTCTAAGACGGTCTAGCAATGCCCATACGTTCGTCTGTGGAAAACATGATGTTGTCTATTTTTGAACCCTGGCCCTTTAGTAGGCATTGACGTACGATATTATATAAAGCAACTCTGTCCCACCAAGTTAAACATATTAAATTTACTTACTAAATATTTCTAAATATTAAGATTCGACCAGGTCGTATATAACGTTTTTAGTTGTTTAATTATATATTAATTTTTTTTCGGCCTGTATCCACGATTCTCTTCAACTTTAGTTTTTGGCATAATTGTAAAATTAATTTATCAAGGAGATGAAAATATTGACCCAAATAAAAATTCATAAACAATCAAAACTCTTATACTAATGGTGTTTTCTTTTCTGACAAAAATGTTCCATTTATGTTACCATTTACTCGGGTTTATGTACCATTCTAAAAATATATGTAAATATGTGAAAAGTTGCCGATTTCCTTTCTAAATATGTTGCACAAATAAATGGTAAATATGCTGCATATCTCACACCTGTTTATATTTGAGGATGAGATAATACCATTTTTTTAGCTGCGTTTAGTACCTTTTTATACAAGTGAGTATTTTGCTTATTTATTTTGCCATTTTCAATATCTACGCCAATTACCTATACATTATTTTAAGTGCAAAGTCAAATATTTTGTTCCTTTATGATATCGGCAAATGGACCCCTTTGTAAGGGGGAGTGTAACAGGAAAACAATATTACATATTCAAAAGGCACATCATTTTTTCAGAAAAGAAAACACCATAAGACTTTATAATACGCAGCCGCAAACACATGCATTAAACACACTATTATAACACGTAGAAAGCTCGAACCTGGAGCAATATATGTAGTAGATATACTGACTATCCCACTACACAGGAGCATACAAATGGACAATGTCTAATGCACGATAGTGGGGATTCTACGAAGAGTCGTACAAAGAGGAAATCGAGAACGTCTAATGTGTTCTATCTTCTTCTCTCGCAGGCTGAATCCTATACATTTATGTGTTTGTGTCTCTATGGCAGTGGTGTTCAAAAATAAAAGTAAAGATGTATTGGCGAGAGATTTTGCCCTGCAAACATAATGTCAAACGCTTAAAATAAGCAAACAAGACAGAGTTTTTGACATAAGCAACTTATTAAGTGAATGTAATTTTAATTTTAAGAAAAACAAAATCGGGGACCGTAAATAGCAGTTATCAATATCAAAAAATAGAGCAGTTATATTGAGAAAACACAAAAATAAATCTATTTAAACCAGTTTTTTATGTAAGATTAAAACTTATGTCATTCCTCATTATAATTTTTTAAATCGCTTCGAAAGTTTTAAATTAAACATTCCATGTTAATACTTGCACGACAATTGCGAATTAGTCAAATATTTTTTAAATTGAAAGAAGTTATTTTATTTCGCTGCTTGGAACAAACATTTTTCATGTCTGAAAAAATTTGTTCACATAAGTAGGTAGTGGAAAAAATTATGAACATTTCAAATAAATTTGTTTGAGCTGGGGACATATTGCAACATCTAAATTTTTCCAAGACTCCGGACTACTAATTTTATCGAAATCTTTTACTTCAGATCTAATTCAATTTCGACTTTAATTTTCGTGTTCAATTGTATTTGAATCGCTTGTGTTTGCTATGTTTCGTCCAACAAGAATCGACAACAATGCTTAATAAATTTCTGAAATAAAATGACAATGACCATCCGCATGTGTTCTCATCATTTGCTTAGAGTTGTACGGCTCCTGAATGAATTAATTCAATTGAATCATTCATTCAACTGAGTGAAGTGAATCTTTCACTTTACTGAGCGTTTTTAGCTCTTTTATTTCACTTCTTTCAGTTGTTTCAGTTGATTCAGTGATTCAGTTGTTTCATTGAATCTATTTCTTTCAGTAGCTCTTTTCTTTCATTTGTTTCAGTAGCTCTTTTTCTTTCAATTGTTTCAGTAGCTCTTTTCGTTCATTTGTTTCAGTAGCTCTTTTCTTTCATTTGTTTCAGTAGCTCTTTTCTTTCATTTGTTTCAGTAGCTCTTTTCTTTCACTTCTTTCAGTTGTTTCAGTAGCTCTTTTCTTTCACTTCTTTCAGTTGTTGCAGTTGATTCAGTGATTCAGTTGTTTCAATTGCGTTATTGAATCTGTCTCTTTCAGTAGCTCTTTTCAATGCTGGTATGTCAAAATCTATATGAAAAAAAGGACTTAATTCACTCAATGCAGATACACACATGGTGTGGCGCTTTATATTATTAGAGCTGCCAGATGAAAATTTTTAACAAGCACTGACATGATACATATTTCAGTACTTATTAACTTGGTGCGTATATATATATATACATATTGTTACAAAGTTTAAAAATAGATTCAAATATAACGACAATGTGGATATATGTACTTGGCAGCACTGCCAAATCATCTCAAGTTGTCACAATGTTACAACCCTGGTAAACACAAAGCAGATAATATTTGAATTAACGGAAGTGGAATATTCCGGATACATTTTCGAGAATATACAAGATCATTTGAGGCTGTGCAATAATAAGTGTAAATAACAACAACGAAAAACCTAGCAACATCAATGCTAAGAGATGATGCTGTTATTCTTAATGATCTTGTACGCAAGTATTCGCTGCCAACAAAAGCTAAACATGTACACCAATATATACAGCAACATACACACAAATATGCACATAAACATACCCACATAGTACAAGAAGAAACAAAACTACGCAACACACAGAACACTCATACATACAACCACACATAGTTACAATAAACAAAACACACAAGACAGCATTGGTCTGCTTTTACACACATCAGTTTTTCTTGAAGCAGTTCTCTACAGTTCTCTTTTAAAACTGCCCGTTTGTTTACACACAGACAGTCTGCGTTCAATTTCTTAATATGACACCATTAATGAGAATAAAATAACAAAAGAGAATTGAAGTAACTTTCCGGTACAATCAAGTATGTACCCCTCTTCTTGCTTCTTTCCTTTCTCTCCCATAAACTCAGACTTGCTTCAAGAAAAACTGATGTGTGTAAAAGCAGACTTGTCATATAAACAAACACACGTATACATGTTAAGTAAAGCACAACCAACAACAACCATGACCAGATGCTTCGCGAAGTTACCAGACGATGTCATTTTGCTATATAAAGTCGCTGCCAGTAATCAGCGGGATCAGTGTGATTTTAAATCTAGACGTGTTTACATCGCTAAGTGCTTAGTAGTACAAATACTCGTGTTAATAAAGTAGTAAATAAAGTGTTGCCGCATTATATTTCTAAAGTTAATTGTCTGTGTTTTTTTAATTTGATGCAATTAATCGAATCCTTGAAGGATAAGTAAAAATCGTTTTTACGAAAAGGTCTAAAAACGTAACAATATATAAACATATACGTAAATTAACTGAGAAAAATCTACAAAATACAAGGTTAAATAGAAAATATTACTTTATTGAAATAGTTTCGAAAGCAAAATATTTAAAATCTCTTAAATATTTATCTAGTTATTACTTATGTTCAATAAATGTGTTTTATATTACATACGAGTATTAAGGAAAAAATAAAAAGGCATAAGTGGTTGTTGTATTAGCTAGTCTGATTCTTTAATTTTCTTTCATGACATTTTCATTTCATGAATTATGGCTGAGCTAAGGAATCAACTGAGCTAGTGAAAGAAATGAATGAATTAATTCAGTAAAGTAAGCGGAGCGGAAAAGAGCGCTCACTCAAAAGAGCTGTTTTGTACAACTCTACATTTGCTCAACGACGAGTGAAGGAAAATTTTTATAAGAGCATAACAAATGTGTGTAAATTTTTTAAACAATTGTTCTATGGGCTGAACACCAGTGCTCTATGGCAGTGAAGTTGTCTCTTTTATCTCTAACATTTCCAGCGGGAGAAATGTATGGTTGCGAGGCCTAATTAATGACCCTTTATTTCATTTTCATGTAGAAACATCGAAGTCTACACGATTAATAAATAAATTTTACTTGTTTAGCTTTTTAACAGAATAAACCAAATTGAGGAGGGATTTCAATTTAGATAAATACCTACAGTTTATTTAAGAATATTTCACAATAAAATAGGGAGCTAGAGGATACGATCCGAATGAAGCGAGTGGTTGCTAACAAGTGCCGTAATTATAATTAATTTAAGCAGAATGGACCCCAAGGATCGTTAAGTTTTACATGGTTGTAAATATAGGTAAATATACGTTTAGATTAAGGTAAGTAGATATATGTATGTACATTAAGGTAAGTATGTTTAGACTAAGGTAAGTAGATATATGTATGTACATTAAGGTAAGTACGTTACATAAGATAGACTAAGTATGTTTATACCATATAAACAATAAAAATAATATTCAGCATTTTAAATATAATTCAACTGGCTTGAACATTACTTAACCGTTATTTTCTAAATCAAGAGTGCCCACGCCCTATAATCTTAGTGCTCATTTGTTTTTGTAAAAGCGCTTAGCTATAGGCTGTGTGTTTTAATACTCGCAGACAGCACCCAGCACTAGTAATACGAAATAAACAAACAACTTTGTCTTATTAAATAAGACTTATTATAATATTGTTGTTCTTCATTGTATAAAAGCAAGTGGAAAGCAACAACACTTCCGTAAGATTTGCTGGTAAACATTGACGACAGCGGTCATAAGTGAAGACTTTGTTTTTGTTTCGATATCGCTGTGTATATATTTGTTTTTACAACAATAAATATTGAATAAATATTAGTTTTTCTATGTATTAGTGTTTACTCTTCCATAAGAACTTTTGGGCACATTTGGTCTAATTTGAAGTTTACAATAGCCATATAAAGTCAACATACAGGGGCTCACAGCTAATTTTATGCAGAAAAGAGAGATATTTAATTTTAAAATATTTCTCCATTTTTTGCCTGAACATTTGGTTAGTTTAAATACATAAGAAACAATATTTTCTAAAAGCCTACTTATTATTATTAATTCACTTAACAGCTACTTTAAGAAATTTTTGGAAAGTTCCTCCAGCTTATTTCAACCAGCCTCTTTATATTTATTTATATACATATATATATATATATATATATATATATATATATATATATATATATATATATATATATTATTTCTGTTTAGAGGCCTCAAAACAGGGCTTGCGATATTTCCCGCTGAATGGGAGTGTTTTTCAGTAAACAATTATATTTTACAGCCATACCTGAAAACGGGCGGAAAGCGGAACGTTTTTTTCCGCTGAGCTTTAACGCTGAAATGCGATAGCTAAACAAAAGCAGCAGCTTTATGTAAAAAAACAATAAAAACAGGGTTATCAAACAAACAAATTAAACAACCCTGATTATTTTAACAGCTGGACAGACGACATTTGTGATTTTGTTATTGAAATTTTGTACAAATTACAAACGTGCATACATATGTATGTATATAATCATATTGTAAATATTTTCTTACCACCATTTTCTAATACGAAGTACACAAATTTTTTCTTTTATTATATATTTCACTTTTGTAAATCTTTGCTATTTTTCTCTGGTTACAATTCTCTTCTTTTGCAACCAACTTCATTAGAAAACGCTCTGTCAAAATCGGATTTTCCAATTGCAAAGCGTTGCCGCCGCGTTATTTCGGTATGCTCCATACAAAATGTATGGACAAGAGAACTTTTGACAGCTAAAAAACGCTTGCCGCGTTACGATCGCAAAATAAAAGAGCGTAAGCGTACATGTGAGTTTTATTTCCACAATTGTGTATAACGCTGATGTCACTGTTCTATGGACTTATTTTTTCGTTTCATCGAGTTTGAAATCACAACTATTCTAAAGAAGTTTCACTTCAAAAAGATGGGGTGTTGTTTTCACATGTTTGGCAGTTCGTGCGATACATATTGAAGTCGCCTACAGGCTAGACACCAGTTCGTTCATAATGTAAGTCGACGTGGTTCCCTGAAGAAGATATACACCGACAACGGCACAAATTTTAAATCAGTCGAAAGGGTCCTATGAGAGGAAAAGCAAAACATTGATTTACACAAAGTCATCACAGAACATCACGAAATCAAATAGAGGTTCAACCCTCCTGCGGCCCCACATATGGGTGGTGCTTGGGAATGACTGGTACGAACAAGGAAAACAATACTTTACGCCATGTGTCCTGCTTTCAAATTTAATGACTAGTCCTTGAAAAGTGCCTTGTGTGAAATCGAGTTCATGATAAATTCCCGTCCGATTCAGCTGAAGACGACGCATTAACACCAAAGCATCTTCTACATGGCTCTGCAGATGGATACAAGCCCCTGTGTGAAGCCAATTATGGTACCAATCACTTCTGGAGCAGATTGTTTCGTGAGTACGGTCCAATTTTAGTCCGGTGTAGCAAGTGGTTCGAGAAGTAATATAGTGGTTATTTGGACCATACACTTCCCCGGAATAGCTGGCACAAGGGTGGCATAATCGAGAGAACTACTGCAAATGATGGTCAAGTTCGTCGCGTTAAAGTCAAAATGAGTACAAACACATTTGACAGTCCCGTAACTAAGGTAGCTGTTCTAGACGTCGGTAATAGACAGGATGGCAAGCTCATGGTCCATAACTCGCTTACGAAAGGGAGAATGTTACCGCCGACATCCTTTTAGTAGTTTCTTGTTCTCACTCAAAGCAAATATACACATGAATATGGATGATATAAATATGTACATATTTACAGGTATGTAAGTTTGCTTTTCGTTTTGATATCCTCCAAAAAAGAATATGGAGGGTGTACTCACTTTGTCATTCCATTTGTAACGCAGCGAAATATCCATCTGAGACCCAAAATTTGAAACTTTGTATTTAATGTGAAAAAATGAATTGTTATTTGTGTGATATATATTTGCCAAATATGTTTATTTCTAATCATTTTAGACTAATGCTTAATAAAAAAGATAATATCACATATAATAACTATGGAATATACATTGCAAAAAATTCACCATTTTAAAGAGCATTTCCAGCAACATATAATTGGTTCTTCAGATCTCCCATTGGCTGTGGGTTTAACAACTCTTCCTTCGGAAAATTCCGAATACGAAAAGAATGATGAGTCTTCATTGAGTGTTCTACAAAAAAATTAATACCAACGCAGTCTTCAGCTTTGTTGGATATTTCGAATGGTGTAATGTTTTCATTGTGGTGTCACAATAAATCAAATTTTGCTAGGAAGGATGTTTTCGAAATTCAAAATAATATTAAAAACACCATATAAAATATCACCTGTAATAAGTAAAATTGATGAAATTATTTACAACCAAAATTATTTTTAACATTAACAAAATATTTCGAAAAATAACGAACAAATTTCGATAATGTACTAAAATTTCGTAAAATAAACTAAACTTTTTAGATAACATAATCCAGATAAATTTGTATTATTACAAAATTTTTCTTAATCTTAGCAAATATATGTATTTCGTAATCTTCTATATATATAACAAGTAAAAGTCCTATATTTGGCTGTGCCGAATCTTAAATACCCTTCACAGATGTAATTCTTCTTTCTTTCTTTCTTGCCAAAACAAAAAGTGGGTTTAATTAAAAAATCAAAATGATGTTAACGGTTACTTTTATATTTAAAAAAACGTTTAAATTTTTTGGCTAGGAAGCTATATGTTTGACTTTTCTTATATCTAATACCTATGAACATCTTTCAAAAATATGATATATATTTAATTTACAAACAAAACAAAAAATCCGTTTCATGTACCTCAAAAAGTTCTAGTTGTCCAACCGTAGAATCGTCTTTTAGATTTTGTTGGTTTTTAATACCAGTTTACTTCTTGCTGATATATAAAGTAGGTATAATTCATCATAAAAATCAAATATAACAAATAAAATAGTTGCTTTGATACTAGTTTAATTTGTTCTGAAATATCTAATAAAATTTGGAATTTACGAAAAATATTTCGATTTTCCAACTCTGGAAGCGAATTTTCATTTTTACCAATGCAATTCTCAGTGAGGTCAACATAGTTTTTTTTTGATAACAAAATAGAAATTTTTAAACTTTTTGGTCACTTTCATGAACCATAAGATATTTCATTTGTCCAACCCTGCAGTCGAAATTTTGATTTTTTAAGATTTTAATACCAATTTTGTTCTTCCTGAATTATAAAACAGCTTTAATTAGCAAAAATAAGCAACGTCAATTGCAGAATAAATATTTCAATTTCCCAACACTGGAAACGAAATTTACATTTCTTTTTACCAATGCAACTGTTAATGAAGCATGAAATAGTTTTATTTAAGAAAAACTTAATATTTCTAACCATTTAGGTAATTTTTATGTACCACAAAATATTGCAGTTATCCAACTCTGGAATCTAAATTTTGATTTTTTTTTTAATTTTTGATACCAATTTTGTTTTTCCTGAACTAAAAAATAGTTTTAATTAGTAAGAAAATAACGTTAATTGCCTTTTTGTTTACTTTTACATATGTATGAAAATATTTCAATTTCCCAACCCTGGAAGCGAAATTTAAATTTTTTTAAATTTTCTTTATCAATGTAAATCTTCATGAGGTATAAAGTAGTTTTGTTTAAGAAAAACTCGAATTTTGCAACCATTTTAATTATTACATGTACTACAAAATATTGCATGTACAAAAAAAAATTTAATTTTTCCAACCCTGGAAACGAAATTTTATTTATTTTTTTGTTTTTTTTTATCAATGCAACGCTTCTTGAGGTATAAAGTAATTATGTATGAATTTCTATTTTAATAGTGAACTTTTATTTATGTAAATTGTATTACAGGATGTTAATTTTCTCAACAGGCTATAAGTTCAAATCTGCGAAACTGCAAATTTTTTTTATTTTTATTTTAATAAATGAACGTGATTACATTCTATTTATTTTGAGAGTGGAATATTATGAATATTTTTTATAGTCATTAAACCAGCAGAACGGATCAGACCGCTACGCCATCTCATCAGCGTTCTTTGTTCAATTTTTCCACTGTTTCAAGTGGTGCTAGTTAGTAGGAATATCAACTATTTAACCAATGTTTTTAACGAAAATTAAATATGAGAAGTTCTCACATCCATTTTTACAAGTTACTACTTTTTGGTTAGTACGAAATTCCCCAACCCTGACGGCTGCTTATATCTAAAGCTTTCTGTTATTTATGTTCAAGCAATTGCATTTAAATAGAGTTGTGCTTTTTAGCTCAGCTCAGCTTAAATGACCTTGTTCATTTAATAGCTCACTAGGTCAGTGGCTCAGTGGCTCAGTATAATGATACACCAAGGGTGAGTAAAGACGTTGTAACCATATTTATTAAAGATGGCAAAAACGATAAGAATAATTTCGTGGAGTTTTAGAGACAAATATAATCCAATATTGCCTTTAATATATTTGAAATCAATCAATAATGCGAGTTTTTGAAGAGGTGGACTATGAACTAAATATATTTACATATATATATATATATATATATATATATATATATATATATGTACATATATATATATATATATATATATATATATATATATATATATGTACATACAAATATATATATATGTACAATGTACATATATATATATATATATATATATATATATATATATATATATGTATATATATATATATATATATGTACATATATATATATATATATATATATACATATATATATATATATATATATATATATATATATATACATATATACGTATTATTTAGACCTTTTCGTAAAAACGCTTTTTACTTATCCTTCAAGGATTCGTTTAATTGCATCAAATTAAAAACACAGACAATTAATTTTAGAAATATAATGCGGCAACACTTTATTTACTACTTTATTAACACTAGTATT